>CM073778.1:36368208-36708683 GCA_037158775.1 Hetaerina titia
TCAAAAGGAAAAAATTAGGCGAACATTTGAACGATAACCCAAAGATGTTTTGGTCCTACGTCAGGGAAGTGCAGGGAAACAAGTCCACCGTAAACTCATTGAATATCGAAAAGGGGAATAAAGTAACGAGTAGTTTAGATAAAGCCAACATATTAAACTCATTTTTCCAGAGTGTTTTCAACATATCCTCACAAAATACACCCGAGAACCTTCCGAAAATATTTCAGCATTCAATGGAAGCAATCAATATTTCCACCCGCGGAATAGAATTACTCCTTAAAAACATAGACCCCAACAAATCTCCGGGACCTGATGAGATACCGGCACGTGTGTATAAAGAACTGTCGGCTGAAATTGCCCCATATCTAGATATAATATTTAAGAAATCATTAGCAGAAGAAAGCGTGCCAAACGGCTGGAAGGTAGCTTCGGTAACACCCATATTTAAAAACGGAGACAGGGAGGACCCCAGTAATTATAGGCCAATATCGCTGACTTCCATTTCCTGTAAGATTCTTGAACACATCATTGTTAGTTCCATGATGAGGCACCTCGATAGCCAAGATTTATTAATTAATAACCAACACGGCTTCCGTAAGGGTAGATCCTGCGAAACTCAACTCGCACTTTTTGTACATGATGTATTAAACTCCGGTGAAAGTAATATTCCAGTTGATGCGATATTCCTAGATTTTAAGAAAGCTTTCGATAAAGTCCCTCATTGCAAATTACTGGCGAAATTGGAAACCTATGGAATACACGAAAGTATTATTAACTGGATTAAACAATTTTTAAGTGATCGTGTCCAAACAGTCGTCCTGGACGGTGTATCATCCGATACTGTCAAGGTCACGTCGGGGGTACCACAAGGAAGTGTCATAGGCCCCCTCCTTTTCCTTATTTACATAAATGACCTCAGTACCGTAGTTAATAGCAAGCTCCGTCTTTTCGCCGATGATGCAGTAATTTATGGGGACATCCGAAGTCACGAAGACAGAGTCGTGTTAGCCAACGACCTAGATGCAATTCAAAATTGGTGCGATACATGGCAATTGGAATTGAATTTTAAAAAATGCGTAGTAATACATTTTTGGGAAAAGAGTAATTCCCTCCCTTATAGTTACAAAGTGAAACAAACCAAAATCGCGAGGGTAGATTCCTTTAAATACTTGGGTGTAACAATTACTCACGATCTGTCCTGGGGAAAACACATACGAGAAATATGCGGTCGTGCTAATAAAAAATTGGGATTTGTGAAAAGAGTGCTAGGTAAATGCGACGAAAAGGTGAAAGAACGATGTTTCCTTGCCTTGGTCAGGCCCCACCTAGAGTATGCTGCCAGTATATGGGATCCTCACAACATAAATTTGGTTTCGGAATTAGATCGAGTTCAGCGGAGGGGGGCTAGATTTGTCAAACATTGTTATGACCAACTCAGCAGCGTATCCACTTTGTTAGACAGTTTAGGTTGGGATTCTCTTACACAGCGGCGTTTCCAATATAGATTAAACTTATTAAAAACATTTAAAGATGGGCCCTTTTCCGATGACATCAAGGATATAATACGAACCCCAACGTATTACGGTCGAAGGGATCACGAATATAAGACTAGAGAGATAGACTGCAAGACTGACAGGTTTAAAATGTCATTTTTTCCAAGAACGATAAGGGAACAGAATGCTCGTAGTCGAAATTCCCCAGGACTTAGTTCATTACAATAAGTATTAACGTACAGGTTAGGGACTTCGCGAGGATGTGTATACATGTGTGTATGTATGTATGTATATGTATGTGTGTATATATACATATATATATATATATGTATATATATATATTTTTTTCTCCTACAGGTTCCCCCCACCTTTCCTCACCTAACACCCAACCCCCTCAACCCTTACCCTTCCCTCATGGTGCTACACCCCCTGCCACACACCTTTTTGGTGGCTCGCAGGGTACTTATGTAGATGTAGATGTAGATGTAGAAAGTCGGAACGAATTCCCTTTGCTTTCATATCTTTCTTTACGGAGCATTTAATCATTACTCGAATCTTAATTTTTCCAACATTCACAAATCACTACACGGGAACCACAACAGAGAGGTGTCCGCACCACAGATCTCTTCCAGGAGCACTGACCCGTAACGTGTTTACTCATAAAGGATTACCTATTGCTCCGCAGGAAACTCGTTACGCTAGCGCTGACATCTGGTGGTGATTCCGAGAATCTTTCTGAATACCCTCTTACAACGTTTCCACGTTCTTCACGAGAGCTCATCTATTCGCTAAATGGCCTGCCAGTTTGGAGAGATTATTTCATATCTAACTGCGATAAGAAATCAATGTACGTGTGTATCGTAAGAATGACGCATAGTTCATCCCGCGTCTTCCCCCCAAAAGATTGAAGGCAGGGAATAGAGAAGAAGATGCCGCATAATTAGATAGGAAAATTTCGCAATAGTTTGCAATAGTACCCATAATGACCAATTTTACAAAAGAGGAAAATGAAAATCTTTCGTATTTTAAAAAAAATGAACGGCACCCGAAGTTTGAATAAAATATGGAATAAAGTGGAAACACACAGAAGAGACAAACGGTAATCATTTAAACTGCACAGGAAGAGGATTGATTGTGAAGAAAGAAGAAGCCTCCCCTGAAGAACTTCTAATCGAATAGTAGAAAATGATATATTAAACCGTATATTAAGTAAGCCTGAGACATAAAATAAATGTAAGATGGACGGACTGGAAAAAAAAGTACGGCCAGATGTTAGGGTAGGCGAGAGGGTGTTGTAAGAACCCAAAGTAGGTGGGCATTGAGCATTCTCTTTGGCGGCGGAATATTGAAGTCTGTGGTGGATGGAAGAACGTTAGACAAGCGCAGTGTGCAAAATAGGTATGTTGGACGCGATGAAGAGAAGCAGAAGGTGTGCGGAAATGAAGTTATTATAGTGTTGGTAGGTTGCTGGATTGGGTTTTGTTTGGAGTTAAAAAATATTTATTTGATAGTTGTGTCCATCCAAAAACCTACCTTAACCGGTAGATTACCGAAAAAAATAGTGTTGAGTGTCATGTTTTGTCATATTAGGTAACGCCTAGAAATGTAGCGGTGTTTAGTGTGTACAGTCCTACCTTAATCAGCAGAATACCATAATTTATAAACAATGAAAGTCGAAGCTAGAACAAACGAGGGGACAATAAAGAGTAACCCTGTGTAGTTATAAAAATAGATTGAGAAAGTATTGCACTAGAATTCTTAGAAATGCCGTCCACTCTTCTGGAAAGTTCATTTAATGTTTTTTTGCCCATTCGCAGTAACCTGAAGTAAAAATTAATTATGATTCGCACGAGTACTAGGATTGAATCACGCCTACCAGGAAGACAGAAAGATCGTACACAGCGTGCCGTGTACTTCCTTATCCCGACGCCCGGTAGAGGAGTGACGGAGGAACAGTTTACGGGCGAAGTCGAGCTTGGAATTCGCGACGAGAAGCGGCAAGCTGGCGGCCGGAGTGTGACGCAGGAATTACATTCAAAAGATGAAAACGTTGGCGAAATGAGCTTTGGAATCATGGGTCGTCTCTTCCCTGGCGTCATCGCATCCCCTTCGGTACACTTCATGCCGGATAAGTAGCGTTCTAGAATTTGGCCGGCCTTTCGAGTGAACCGCACCGGGGTCACTTCGCGTAGTTACTGGAGAATTGAAATCCAAATGCGTTCCCGTGTGAAACGATTTTTCCTTGTGCGTCATGAGCAAGACATGGAAAGGTGAGCAAGTCGGAGTCATTAAATAAGCTTCTACATTCAGTCAGTGAATTTCTATTACCTCTACCAGGATGTTTTATTCATTAGTTTGACTGGGCTGCAGGCTTAGTAATTACAAAGGATAAAAATTATTGTTTAGAGGCTCGCGACCATACCTCGCGGTACTCCACTTCTTTTACTCAACGCTTACCACACCCTTTCTCCTAGTAACTTTTTTGGTAAATCTAACGATCGTTTAATTAATATCTAATTCTTTAATTTGCACTTTCTCCAGTAGATACCAAATTCCCGCCGTAATATCTTTACCTAAGATTAAAGAACCCCTTTCCTATTTTATTACTTTTGACTAATCCCTTCCGATGAATCCAAATACGATCCTACTGTCGCGGACTGAAAATTACCACCCAGCCCCATTAAATCTTAAGGACCGTTCGAATTTTACTCAGCATAAATATTTAAACGATATCAGGCTCAATCTCCTCATCCACCCCTACTTGTGTTATGTAAAAACTGATAGTCTTTTCACCTTCCAATCTCGTACTCCGGAACTGAAACAATGAATAACTTCTTCCATATGCTGCTTAATTTTGATGTTGCATGCCTGGTGTGAAATTATACACACTCTAGGAATGTCTTGCAGGGTATTATGTAGATGTAGAGGGAGAGAGCCGGTGTTAATGAAGTAGGATGACACTAGGGAGTTGCATCCTAAGGGGGCTTTACGACGCTCCGCTCGTTTGAACGCACTTCTACAAGGAGCAGTGGTAGCTACATGTATCGCTAAATATATCACATTTCCTGAGGTTCTGAATGGCGAATTTTCCGAGTTTATCGTAGCTCGGCATCTCATCCCACCCGTCATGAACAAACAAAATGGTCATCGAGTTCATAGTGTTACAGCCAAGGGGTTGGAATTCAGGAACTCCAAGAAAACGTTCGAAGTCGAATGTATGATGATTTGCAGGGGGGGCTGTATGCCTTCCACCTCTGACTCCATCACTATGCACGTATTTGTAAGTCCCCTGTAACTTTAAGCCCTCGAGTAACCGAAGCCCGGTCCCTCGACATAACGGCGCAGGCAGACGTTATATCCGTCTGACGGTAGGCATTGCATTGCATGCACGTGGTAATGCAAAATAATTTTTCTTCGCATCGGTCCCCATTCGCGTTACATGACAAGGTCTTCAACCCCTGCCCCCAACCCTTCTTACGACTAACCGTAACAATTGGACGATTGCTCCCCTCCCCCTCTCTACCAAATGGGAGGTTTTTAGGGACGTGGAAGTCGAGTGAGCGGAACGCTAGGCTACTGATAGGTGGTGGGTGGGGGCTCTAACTAAGCTCTGGGTGACGCCCCAGGGCAAGGTCGTGAGTAAAATGAACGGGCTTGCCCCCCCGGGACCCTCAGGTTCATCCAAGTCTTGTGATATTTCGGGAACATTAGACCTCCCCGGGAAATATAGAAGGTGGCAAAGGACTTATGGACCCTTTTGTCAATGCCCTGTGGATATGTGAATGGCGAATTTTATTACCAGAGAACGTGGGCTCTCTTTACTAAGCCCTAAACACTGTGTAGTGCTCAGGAACGGGACACACTTGCATCACGCCGGGTTGGTTCGCGTGGCATTCAGATTCCCCGTGATTTGGTGGGGAAGAGTAGGAACGCGTTTGACGCGGTGGCGAGTGGGCATCCCGGCCCCTCGCCGCCCGGTCCTCTCCCGAAGGGAGGTGGCAATCTCTCAATGGAACACTTCAACCGTAGCGCATGCCCTCAAGTGGAGATGTGGGAGTGGAAGATGAATGCCGCGATGATCCGAATCCGTCTATGGGGGCGTGTGCGTGGACTTCGGGGGAAGAAGGGAGGGTGGGCGAAGGTGAGGAAGGGTGGTTCAGGAGGTGGGGAAGGGGGGGACATGCGGCGGGAGCAATAAGTAATGACGCATCGATTTTAAAGTGGAGCGACTAAACTCATTTGCCGCCCCGCGAGCCAAAGGGGGAGGGGCACGAATTCCTCATTGTGGTGCACCTGGTGATTGTGGGGAAGGAGGAGGAGACAGGAAGAAGATGTCCTCGAAGGAGTCCTCCTGGACGGCCTGTCAGTCGGTTCAGAGGCATGCACATCCTACCTCGGCAGGCGTCCTTCACACTACATTTACAAAGTTGACGGAAACTCACGGAGACTGCTGTAGGCATTTGACGTTAGCGCTTATAGCGGTTGAAACGATTAAAAGTAACTTTATTTTGTTTGTACATTTAATTTTAAATTTACCTTTCTTTGATACTTTCTGCGCATTCTAAAGGCAATAAACTCATATTCAATGGTTATTTTTTTATATTTACTGCTATTCTAGTTCGATCCACAATCTCGGAAAAAAGTATTTTTGTGGACGTTTATAGACTAGGTTTTGCGTGCAAATTGTTCCCTGAAGTCAACTAATTGGGTGTGTGTTTCCCGGGGAAGGTAGGGGGAGACGCCGCGGGAACATTTTCCATTAAAATTATATGTCACCTAAATGTATGTGGATAACTGGGAAGAAAAATAATTCAAATAATGGACAATTTCCACGAACTGCTATACTGGACTTCAATTTATAAGTTTAAAATGCTATTCACCCATGTATGTAAGACTGTTAAGGGTTGGAATAAGTTTTATAGGATAACGACTGCACAGAAAAAGTATTTTTCCTGGGTTTTGCTTGTGGTATTTCTGATCCCACTTAGTCTGTGAGGAAAATGACATTTCATACTTGTCAGGTCAACAAACTACCTATCTACTCTATGTTACATACCTATAATCATTATTTCTCCTACGTGGTACGATGGGAATAGTTATGCATGTATTTGATAAACATTATCACATAAGAGACTTGCTTTCTGTCTCCCCTCTCCACATCCAGAAGGTTTTTGGAAGCTTCCAGCCACCGGTGGCGTGTGGTGGAGGAATATTTCACACCGGCTACGTCAACTGTCCGCTCTGCATATTATGCGGGGGTTATGTAATTGGAGGGTAATTGTAAATTATGAATTATATCACAAAGAAACGTGGTCACTGAAGCAGGAGGATAGGCGTAGATTGGAGGCTTTTGAAATGTGGGTGTGGAGAAGAATGGAGAAGGTGAAATGGACCGAAAGGAAAACAAATGAGGAAGTACTGGAGATGGTGGGGGAGGAGAGGGGTTTGTTGAGAGAAATCGTATGGAGGCAGGAAAAATGGATGAAAGGCGTATTGAGCGGTAGTGGAATGTTGAAGAAGGTAATAGAGGGGAGAATGTTGGGCAAGCGAGGAAAGGGCAGGAACAGGATAGGGATGTTGGACGGGATGAAGGGAGGAAAGAAGTACACAGAGATGAAAAGGGACCTGATGTAGATTAGTTTGCTGGATTGGGTTTTGCTTGGAGTTACAAAATATTTGTTTGATAGTTGTGTCCATCCAAGAACCTACCTTAACCGGTAGATTACCAAATAATATATCACAAAGTTTCGACACCACTTCGACTGTCATGAAATTGAAAGTACGTATTAGACGTCTAGTCCGAACAATGAGAGTATCTGGGTCGTTCAATATGTTCTTAGGATAAGTGGAAAAACAAAATATTCGGGTTGAATACTTTTTCAGCATAATCTCCTTTTAGCTCAATACACTCTTCCCATAGCTTCTCCAACATTTCGGAATTTTCTAAAATGGAGATCTGCGTTGGCGATTGCTTCCTCGTTAGACGTGAATTGTTTTCCACCGAGATATTTTTTCAAGTTTTGGAATTAAAAACATGTCAATGGGGAAAAATCTGTTGAATACGGTGATTTTTTTAATAATATGAATTTTAATTCTATAATTTTCGTCATAGCAGCTGCGTAGGTATGTACCCGTGCATTGTCTTGGTGGAAGAGAATTATTTTCTTTGCCAAATTAGGGTGTTTTCTCTCGATTTCTTCGCTCAGCCGTTGCAGCTACGACGGACATTTATTCTCTGTCCTTTTTTCAAGTAATTAATGTAGATGATTCCGCGTACATTCCCATAAACCTTGGCCATCACTTTGTCGGCCAATTTCACCGTCTTCGGAGCCGAATCGCCTTGAGAAACTCGACTGTTCTTTGTCTCGGGGGTGTAGGAGTGTATCCATGTTTCTTCCACAGTTGGATATCGATGCAGATACTCGTCAGGATTGCCTCCAACCTGCTTCCGAATCGACCACACGATTGCGTTTATTTTGCCCTAAGATCGAACGCGACACCCATCTTACCGAGTTTTTTTTTCACGCCCAATATTAAGCCCAAAATTGAAAACACTGTACCTTGCGAAAAACCTGTGGCCTCAACTGTTTCGCTAACTTTGATTCGTCCATCACTCAAAGCTATGTTGTGGATTTTGTGAATAATTTCGGAGGAAGTCACTTCCACTGGGCGTGCCGAACCATGTTCGTCATTTTTGGAATGTTCGACCACGTTTAAACTCTTGTACCCAATCGTCAGAAGTCGCAAGCACAGGAGCAGATGTGCCGTGAATTTCATCCAACTCGGCTTTGATATCTTTTGGTGTTAAGCCTTTGAAATAATAGTGGTTAATCACCGCACTAAACTCATTTTTTTCATTTTTCTAAATAAACAAAAGTTGGTTGCTTCAATCGACTATGGCAATGAAACCACGTGATGAGTATAGCTGAAACATTAACAGCATTCTAATAAGATATGAGACTTACTAAAAGCAAACTTTTTCTGATATTAAGAGCGTCGTCTCTTGTATTTTCTGAGAAGTTGTTGAGGAACCCACGTTACTTCGGGTTGAAACAACTTTAAACGCACTGTATTATTTAAGTGTTTATTGTGAATCTTCATATACGACACTGCATACGGGTAATGGATAAGGACTATATGAATGGATAAAATTCCCGCAAAATAAAAATAAATCCACCCGATTAATTGAAAAAGTAATATAAACGAACAAAGGATTCGGCGATTATGGGAAATCTTGAGATTGGAGTTGTTCACGTCACGATGAATATCATGAGCGACAGAATCTTTACGTACAAGTGCAAAACTTGTGTGCTGACGTCGAGAGAGTGATTTCAAGCCCGCATTACAGTTATATGCGTCACAATTTCAATTCAAGGAAAATAGACTTCCGCCCAAGATCTGGATGTGGCCCATCTTCCTACGAATCATTTGAGGTCACAGTAGGGGAAAATATTCCCTGGGATGATTCAAATATCTCCAAAATAAACTATCACTCTCGTTACACTGTTAAAATTTATGATCAACACGCAAATGTTTCCTAAAGGACCCATTTTTCCTAAATTCTCATCAACCTGGCACCCCCTGCCGCACGCCCGTATGGTAAATGTTCGATTAAGCAGGGGATTTTACTCGTGTGAGTCAGCACGGGCGGTCTACTTCTACGTGCACATCATGCAAACTTCACTCTACCTTCATATAATCTAGTTGACTTTCGACCATGTCCGGGTTCGACACTTCTTAATGGGGTCACCGTCCAACTGATTTTCTTTGTTCAAACTGATATGTATGGTTCGTGCTATTAAACAGTATAAATTTCGCACTTTTCATTTATTTTTACAATAGGTTATTCGATAAACTATTCATTCATTTAATTATTAAGAATTTCTTTAATTCTCCAAGTTGTTTTGGGGTAGTCCCTTCGTTGCTACCACATTCGTTGCTACATGTCCATTCAATTTATGTTTTCTAATTTGATTCCTCACAGATTGATACATAATTATCACTTCGTATTTTGCAAAGGGTATTAAAAACGGCATACCACGACTCGAACAGCAGTGTTACTTTGGCCTGTTTGGGAGGAAGAGGTATTTTGGGGAAGGCAGTACTGAAACCCGGCGTCAACACTACCTTATCGCAATTAGGAAAGTCGCCAAAGGGTAATAGTACTTAATTGCCCCATCCCACAGAAGTAATATAGTTCTCAAGGTGCTCTCCCCACCATATTTACAAAAACCCGTTCAGAAGCCTCCGGAATTCAGACTCAAGTGTGGGTTCACGTATTATTTGTGAATCTCCATCTCTGTGTACACAAGATGATTTTCCTCTAGAGAGTGCTGTTAATGCGATTATTAGGATATCATGGATATTGACACATAACTATCTGTTGATTCACGATAGCATCAGGAATCGCTTATGTAATTTTCATTGCTACAGAATTGGAAGGACAATTATTATTACTACTAAGGGTAGATTACCGCTCAAGGTAACATTAAGGTGGAATTCCGCTGGACGAAGGGATTAAGCAATGCCACATTTCTGAGACCCACCCAACTCACCACCTAATACCCAAACGCATTGTACTGCAGCAATCCGTTTTTACGAACTCCACACTTTTGCTGCTTCCCTTCATACCACCCAAAGTGTCTATTCCTCTCCTCCCTCTCCACCTTGCTCGCTATACATTCTTCCCTCATTGTCAGTCTACATCATCGCATTGTCATTTAATATTCATTGCATCCACTATTCATACCTTCTTCGGATTTCTCGCAACAAACCTTTCCCATAGCATGCCCAGGGCTTCTTTGTTTGTTTTTCTTTCCGGCCACTCTACTTATTCCATTTTTCTCGAAATCCACATCTGTAAAATCTTCATCTAAGTTTCTATTGCATTTCTCTCTTGCTCAACAAACAGGTTTCCGAGACGCGTATTATTGGGCCACGTATAAGTTTTTCTTTGTCTTTTTATGCAACTGTTAATTTTCATAATTATTTTATATTGATCTGCAGGAGTAAACTCGGAAATTCAACTTCACTTTTTTTTGGAAATTATGGTCCATGAATTCTCTGGCGTCAAATGAATAGACTCATGTCCTTTACTCACGGTTACTTCCGTTCTAGGATAATTTCAAATTCCCAATGCATATTGGTCCCGCTTGCCGGGTTTTTCGGCCATCGGTTCATCTCGACTTCATTCCTTGTGCGTTAAGAAATGATGGTTGTCAAGGATTGTTTACGTTACGTCCGAAGATTGCAATTTTAAGCTCCTGTTCTTTAAAGTGTCATTTGCGTGTGTGATGAAACTATAGTAGGGCCATAAATGAAAAAGAATAAGTACAGACATTGAGCGATCGGCACCTTGAATTGGAATATGATCCGCTTTTCCTGTTAGGTTAGTGGATTGTGAACCCGAGGAGGGACGGAGAGAGAGAGAGACAGCTTTTTTTTGTACAGTGAGACAAACTGATGGAGAGGGCATCTTTATTTATTTAAGACTTGAAACCTTTTAATCCCTCTCCCGGAGTTGTTCTCATTAAAATTCAAATTTATTTTTCTTTCAGCGCTATTTCAATATCTGAAGCCGGAGTGGTGTCACGAATTGACCGCGTGACACCACTCTTGGAGCGAAGGGGAGGGGGGGAGGTGTTAGGGCGCGGAGAGGAAAACAAGAGCTCTGACGAACGGAAAACGCAAACGCAGCAGCCGTAGTCTATCCCAGCGGAGAGAGAGAACACGCCCACGACAGAACCGAAATGCCATCGAAACCCTTCCGGTCACCCGTGAATCAGAGAAGTTTGGCCTTTGGGGTCCCAACTCGGATTCCGACATGACTAATCGTTGATGGGGATCTGGGAAAACGGAAGATCCTTTCAATTCAATCGATTGAATGAAGATCAGCTTCATATCATTCGGATACCCCCTTCGAGAAACTTAGCGTACTTTGGTCTTTCCGTGTTTCCCATAAGGACACGCGTCCCAGTATCTAAAACTCAACGAAAGCTCTTTCTTAAACATCATATAGGACATGCATATCTACATCTACATAATACCCCGCAAGCCGCCGCAAGGGCGAGTGGCGGGGGGTGTTAGGTCACCACCCGTAAAAAGGAACAAAACCACATGAAAAATCAGCACATACATGCAAAACTATACCCACAGTGGCGTATACATTCGTGCAAAAATCCATTCATCCCACTCGCTTGCAAACATATTCACTACCATCCAACAAACAATTGCACCCTAGGATGCAGTATAAAATCCATCCAACAATGCGCAATTCAGAATATGAAAAGTAAGAAGGCGAAATTCCATATATTCCTTTTAATTCCATATGTGTACAGCCGCCGGAGGTAACTATTTTCCTGGAGTACTAATGCCAGAGGTTGCCTTTAAACTGAGTTCGCGCTTCCCAATTATCAGTGCACGTTTATATTAGCTCTTCATTGAACAAAAAATGGGAGAGATTAAATGTGGAACATATAGATTTAAGTCTGGTGTGTATTCACCCCCTGCCACACACCCTAGCGGTGGCTTGCAAGGTACATACAGTACATAACTAAGCAAACGATTAACAATGGAATTGATTAAGAAAATTATCAGTCCTAAGTATTATTCCGTTCCCTCTTATGCAATGAGAAGGCATATGGAAAAGTGGCGGAAAATAGATGGAAAGTAAATAAGTAACGGTGGACAATTGAAGTATTCAGGAATCACCATTCTTTAAAAATTTCAGGAGGAATCCCACATTAGTCGAATAAGTAGTATGCGTTCACGAAACTAGGTTTCATTAGCGAGGTTATAGATAAATCATTTAAAAAGTAAAGGGGAGGCGTTATTTAATGTAATTTAAATTTAGCAAATCCAAACCCATGTTGAAAGGTTGTAGTTTCATCACCATTAGACACTGGTGGAGCAGACCGAGTGGGTCAGCCCGGTAGCAGCTGCCACAGCTGCGGGCGGGAGTGGAGTTAACTGTATCGGCCGTAGTACTGCGATGTGGAAGGCAACAGGAAACCACCACATTATTCTCCATAGAATATGCAACGCAGCTTTGCCTTGTATTCTAATTAGATTAGAATGTAGCGGCTCCAGTAAACCATTCCTAGGATTAGAACACCTACTACTACTCATATACTCATTTGAGCATCTTTTATCTAACCTCCACTGCAAATGGATAATACTTTAATTTTATGACTGATTTCCTTTTTCTCCCCTGGTTGACTGCCGAACCTAAATGCGGACCTCAGGAGAAATACCCAACTCCCATTGAAGTCTCAATATTCTATGGTAAATAACCCAAAATAAGTTTGGAGGATGGATGCTACGTATTGTCCGTATGCTTCTTAACCGCGTTCACAAGACGCGAAAAGCAAAAAAAATATCCAGTAAGTCAGAGGACAGCGTAATGCGGACAGGATATCTTCCTCGGACAGACTCGGAGATAATAGAACGATGAGCTCCGTGGGTTTTGTCTTCTCTCCGCTGACCTGTGATCGGCTGGATTCTTCTCTGTTTTCCGTTTTCATGTGACCACAACTTCAGACCTGCCTGTTCTCCAGACCTTATGTAAGTGAGCTTAAAAAATTGAAATTTTAAATAACCGAGATTTCAAACAGCTCTCTGAATTTTCTACCGTTATTTTTCGACGAACCATTCTGCTGGTTTCACTATTGCTACAATACGATGCTTCCTTTTCTTCAATAATGTTCTGCTCCTGCAGACCTTATATGTGTCTTCTCAAATGACTTCTGTTCTCC
Organism: Hetaerina titia; assembly: GCA_037158775.1. Classification (NCBI taxonomy): domain Eukaryota; kingdom Metazoa; phylum Arthropoda; class Insecta; order Odonata; family Calopterygidae; genus Hetaerina; species Hetaerina titia. The sequence continues at coordinate 36,381,455 of CM073778.1, forward strand.
GCTTTTCTCCTCATGTCTGCATACTAGGTAATCCACTATCTTTGGACGTCTTCTTCCTACTTTGACGTACACCGTGGTTTCCACTACCTTCCTCTCTATGTAGGTAATCCGTTCTCAATACATGAACTATCCAATATCTTTCCTTTTTCTAATTACTGCTACACACTTGTCTCACCTCCAGATATCTCTCACCTAGTTCTTAATGTTATCCGTTCACTTTATGTTCAGCATACTCCTCCACACCCACATCTCCAAATCCTCTGTTCTGTCATTGTCTTAATTCATTACTGTCATTGTTCTACACCCAGTGTTCACGCCAGACAGGACACTCCGCAATTCTTTTCCTTAGATCCATCTCTGAAGTACTACCCATTATCTTACTCATTTTATTCCAAGCATATTTCGCCATACCTGTTCTCTGCTTCGCCTCTTCGTGGATTATTCAATTCTCCCTCAACCTTGCGCCAAGATCTAATTGATAATATATTTAGAAATAATATATTTTACGCAAAACATTTTCGTAAATTCACATCGTTTTTGGTGGTTCGTTTAGTGTCTCCGTGCCACGAATGCTCTTCGTTCAGAAGGGGATAATATTCAATGTTTTTCATCCGTAAGCAAATATATAATTACGCTCTTAGGGCAAATGTATAATTCTTACTTGAATCTTCTACGACTCAGTTGACTTTCCTCCCCTAGATGATTTTTAAATGATCAGTTCAAATATTACATAAGTGAGATTTAGGTACTACCATGGTTCATGGCCAGAGCGAAATATCCGGAGAGGGCAGGAGTAAATCAAGAATTTGGCCAAACATCCGCTTAAATTCGACATGTGTTGCAATGATGGCCGGAAATGCCATGTTTCCATTTTTGTTTAGTGTAATTTCCATCCTAGAGCGAAACAAATCCACATGAATAGTCGGCATTTTTTTTGGCATCAATAATAACGCTTCCTTCTTTAGGATTTTAGTTTCATTCTCACAAAAATTACCGTTATTTGAATAGTTCATTTTCTGATTTTTTTCACTTACCACCACTCTACAAGATAGTTCATTTTGTAAATAGGTAATAATTTTTAAAATATTTTTTCTGGGAACGAATCATTCCTTTTCAGCCAACCGCAACACCCATCACTTACTTATCTTGGTCTACAATACAGTCTTCTTCCTAGTAAGGGTAGTTATTGGACGGTCCCTAACGACTATTTAATATACTTATACATGTCACGAGAACATCCTCTTGTTTTCCCCGCATTATTGCCTTCTTCACTTTTTCTCAATTTTTGCCTGCATTCACGTTCAAGTCCATCCTCCTCCTTCCTCTACTCCGCTCATTTATCTTTCTCCCCTCCATCATGGCCTTCAATATCCTAACACCTTTCAGCATTTCCTTCGTTCACTTTCTCTGCCTTTTTCGGATTCACTACGACAACTTCCTTTTTCCACTCACCTTACTTACAACTTCAGCGCTCGTCTTCTTCTCCGTACAACTCACTTTCACCTGTCTCCGCCTTAACCCCATCTCAAAAGCTCATCGCCTCGCCTCAAAAGTCCAAGTCTCGCTTCCATAAAGCACTAAGCTCCAAATGAAAGTCTTTGCAAATCTTCTCTTCGCATCTTTACTTAGTTTAACTGTCTTCAGTTCTTCTCTACGTTTAAACGCTGCTTTCGCCTACGTTCCTCCTAATTATAACTATAGTCATTTCCCTCTAGAATACTCGCCAAATACGTGAACTCTTGCGTCTACTTATCTCTTTATTCCCTCCCACTTTCACGCTTAAATCGCTTTTTCATTGGCAAAAATTTCTCGCGGTCATGGTGCGTACTTCCGCCAGCTTTGCCAAAGGATAATAGGTACACTCTGGATCTATCCTCTCCATATCCCTTCTTCTCGCGTGGTATTAGAGGGGCTTAGCAGTAAAACCCGAGATTCCAGGGCCTTTTTTTACGGTGTCGTGCCTTTCTTTTCCCCTCGCTTGGCCGACGCAATGAAACTTTTAAGTGGTCCCCCAAGGACGTCGTTCGCTCTTCGTCTTCCTGGGTCTCCCGAATGCAAGGCAGCGACGCTCAAATGACATCGACGTGACCAACGACAGGGCTGCCACCTTTCGAACGCGCGCATCAATAGCTCCAAAATAAGACCCGTACCGACGGTGCATTCAACGTTGTGTCGGATTGCACAACAGGAGCGACTTTACACGAGATCGTCTAGACTAATTATGTACGTAGTATATTGATAGTGCTTGGTTTACAAAGCATGGGTAATTTCTCATACTTGACTACTTCATACTTAATCAGTCTTTTTACAATAATGGGAAAGCCTGTTCATTGCAATGAAATGGAACACTTGGATGTTTTCGTTATGATGGACTCGACAGTGAACGTTTGGGAATATCATCATGATATGAATTCAGAGAACTGCGGGAGATTCCGCGACAGTTATTTTATGAAGTCGGCCGCTCATGTGCGCAGAAATGTGAGAATGTGACCGGGCGAAAATCATTCGTCTGGACCGAAATGCGAACCCGGGTCCCTCAATATCCATTCGAGTGCTTAAACAAGTTGTGCTACCGAGGCGTCCTATAATTATTAGGTCTCGCTTCCCGGTCAATTCGAATGGTCTTCGCACAGTCAAATTCTCGCATCATTGCATGAATATAGCGCATTAGCAATGAAATGTCACCGGAGAGTCCTTTGCCTTGTAAACGTCCAGTTCGAGGCGAGTACTTTTCCTTGCCATTTAAGTAGGAGTAACTTTTCTGAAATTTAGATTGATTTCCCTCAGCGTCTTTTAATCAATGTTCAGGATGTTTATAATCGCTCTTCGTGAAACTCTTAAAATCTTCTCCTAAGAAGAAGCTCGGGCTAAAGGTGTCAAAGTCATAGGCGACTTGTTAGATGCGTAACGCTGCGATCCAATCTTCTGAGGGAAACACAACTTAATAAATATAATTTTAATGCATCTTTTTTGTTTCGCAAAATGCGTAATGCATCTCATTCGATACTTAAAAAGCGTGCTTCATCAGAATAGTGTCCCCCCCTTGCGCTGGAGCATAAAAGATCAGACATGGGAAGGGTAATGAATAAAAGTCACTAGATTCAGTTAAAGTTCTAAGTCTATTGAGTTAGAGTAGATGTCCGTTTGACCCCGGCTCACTGCTGTACTATTAAGTTCTAATCGATATGAAACAGAAATCCTCAAAGCTCGTATTACACGTGCATTAACTCATTCTTTACTTCTGCATTATTTCAGTCAATCTTAATTTCATCCAACATGCCCGTTCTTTTCCTCCTTTTACCTCGCTTTCCCAACATTCTTCTTTCTATCACCGCAATCAGCATCGCGTTGCCACTCAGTACCTCCCGCATCCACTTGTCTTGCTTTCTTTGAATTTCGCCCAACAACCTTCTTCCTTCCCCTACCATCCCATGGGACTTCATCGTTTGTCATTTTCTATCCATTACACTTTTTACAAGCTTAAAGTTGTGGTACACCATCTAATTGTGTACTCAATACAAGTATCTTTTATATTTTTTTCTAGCAAATTAATTTAATTTTTAATAATTTTTAATTCTAGCTTAGATGACGATTCCAATGGGAAAGCATATTTCAATTTTGCTTTTACACATAAAACCACTATATCAAAAGGGATTCATATAATTAAATGCGAATTGCCGGAAATTCGTTTGATATATTAAGGTACACATACAGGTTCAAAAATCTAAGTATTACGTACTTGCATTTTACGGATAATGAGAATTGAAGCTTTTGGAGGCAGCTGGTTTTCAAACTTCCAGCTTCGATATTGATAGTGCACGACTTCCAAAAGCTGGGAAGAATTGTACGAGATCGTAGTTGAAACGAATTGTTGATCGTAATTAACGATTTCTTAAATACAACAGTTAGTTCCCGAAAATTATTAGTATATAGTATTACGAGTAATAGCACACTTTTATCAAAAGGTAACGATTAGTAAGTAATTAATGCCTGGAAGTAATTTTTAGTTACCGTTAACTCAGTTCCTCCCGCTCGCTAGTTTTGATCAGGATACTACAATCGTGGAAAATGTGAATAAATTCTCGAAATAAATTTTTATCTGATGCATTTGAAATGTTCAGTCAACGGATAGGAGTCTTGATATTGAGAAAGTCTGGGTATAGTCTCCTAAACATTATGCCATTTAGGGAGTGATTCCGCTAGTTGATTGATAAGTTCTTACAGCTGAAGTAGAATACGTATAGTTAGTTTTACAGAACTATAAAAATTAATAATGGTGCCGTAGTTAGCGTGCTAATCTTCTGCTTGTGAGACATTTGGGGCGTCGAGTTATGATTCCAAATTTTACAAAGGGAAATCATCTTCATCAAAAATGGAATTTCCGACCTATGACGACAATCGGGTAGATGAAAAAAAATCTTGATCTTAGTCAGTAAAAGGAATGTACGATGGTTATTTTTTAAGTTAGGTCTGTTTAGTCATGAGAAATATATTCGTTAGAGTAAGTTATACTAACAGTTTTAGTTTCCTACAAATCTAATTAACTTTTTCACGTAATCCTCGTTCACTTCTAAGCACTTTTCGTAACGCTGCACCAGTTGCTCGAATCTCTGAGAACAGAATTCCGCCGTCTGTGAACCATTTGACAATTGTGGTCTTGAGTTTACTGTCGTCTTCAAACCGTTGTCTACCAAGTTTCTGTTTCAAGTTCCAGACGAGGATATAGTCGCTATGTGCCATATTTGTCTAGTCGAAAGCGGTCCAAAAACGGTCGTCCAGTCAACATTCTATGCTATTTGTGCTGGTCGGTAAGCATGTTCGGAACCCAACTTGCACGCAATTTGTGATTTCCGAGTTTTTCCATAACAATCGAGTAAATAACTTAGCACTCCGCCCATCTAGAGAAAATTAATCATCCAGAGCACAAGTCGTCAATCGTTGATCAGATCACATTTCTTGTTCCACTTGTTGAACGATTTCATCGCTCAGGATATATGGCTTGCCAATCCGCTCTTCATCGTGCACAATTGTCCGGCCATTTTTGAAGTATCGACACCATTTTATAACCTATCCTTCACTCATAGGTCCATAAACTAGGCATAACTCTCGATGAATTCAAGCAGCTGTTCATCCTTATGCACACAAATATCGAATCACAGCACCAATTTCGAAACTGGCGGGAGTCCTGATTTTCGCGTACGTTGTTACCTGCAATCGTCGACAGGCAAACGACTAATCACTCAAAATAATGACTCTAGTGATTTTGGAGACAGTCAACATATGGCGCTGCATGTATACAACTTTTCTGTGACCTTTCAATATTTTTATATAAGAAAACAACAACCCCTCCTTTTCCCTCGTCTCAATAGAAATATTTGAAATTACAGCAGGAAAAACATGTTAATGTAAAAATATTTTTGCTCTTGCTTCCAATGTTTGAGATCGACTCGAATAAATCACATGCCATATTTAAAAGGATTTATTTCATAAAGTATTACTTGGAGAAGTAGATACATTCCAGAGAAGGTACTCTAAGATTTGTAAAAGAATAACGAGAAGAAAGAGTGAGTGTGACAGGTTGTAGTCAAGAAACTAAGTGCCAGAGTTTGAGAAGTAATGAAGACAACAAGTGAATGGCTATGGTTGCTGGAGATCTACGGTGCTCTTGACTCCTGTAACCGAGGGATTTACTCATTAATTCTCCTCACCACTATGCAAAAATTAGACCACTCAGGTAAGAGACAATACACTTTCTTCGAATAATGGGTTTAAAATGGAACGAGAATACGAGCTGCCATTGGTTTACTACTGTAACCAGAATAGGAGAAGATTTACTGAGAACGGTAGGGAAATCCACACTGTTTTAATTGATTGTACACAGATTGTATTTATTCGACATATTTATTGATGGAGAAAGAAGTGTATTGAAAATAAATCAAGAGATTTTATTTTAAGAATAGCAGAGAGAAAATACAACACTATTCTCAATGCCCAACATTGTCTAGCACTTATTCATTGGTAAAGTCATTGGGGAAAGTGTGTCTGCACAGGTGATATCAAGATCGAATGCGTTAAATTTGCTGATGAAATTCTGTATATTTATATTATTTTATATTTCATAGCGGAAAATTAACGAGTGTTGAGTTTACCAGGGTAAACAGAATGCTGAAAATTAAGAGGATATACGGAGTAAAAAATGAAGTTTTTCCAGAGAAGGTATGGAGGACACTTACCAGTAGAATACGGAGATCATTTGGACGCATCCAGAGGCATTGCAGTTTTACTGACGTTGAAGGGAACGTACAGAGAAAGAATGACTCACTGCGGAAGGTCGAAGATGCATTACAAAAATAAGATAATGAAAATATGTCGGTGTAAGGAGCTAGGAGGGAATGGAGAGGTTGTCAGATTGAAACGGGATATGGTGTGGAGGCCTGGTATAAACACCCATTGATGGCCATATTAAAAGCGTTCGTAACTTTCCACAGACTTAAGTCTGGGGAAAATTACTCTTTTAATAAAGACATCAAACAATTCCACGAAGTGAAGACTGAAAGTGTGAAGCATATCGAGTGATGATTCAGTCTATTAATATTGATACATATATATCTTGGATTGATGATTCATCTTTATGATAGTTAGCTTGTTGGCTAACATCATTATAGCTTAGTCAAATGCTACTATATTTCAACAGTGTTTGTGCATTAAGCATGAGGATGGACACTGGAAACTAAAAGCAAGAAAATATGCCGAAGAGGAAGATATTTATGGGTAAATGTTAAGATATGGCAAGAGAAAGGCCTTACAAGTGGGCTATTACTGAATATATAAGAAGGGGTTTATGCATTGTAACTTGAATTTGGAGATTAGGACTCCAATAGCTCATGAGCTGGGAAGGAATAATAGGGAAGAATGGGAAGAAGATAAAAATAATTATTACGTAACTTGTTAGAAGAGGAAATTGAGTGAAAGACTGATAAAAAATAAGTATTGTTTGGAGTGTGACATCGAATGGGTTGGAGACTTGGGAAATAAGACTTTAGAGAGAAAGAATTGGAAGGGTGTGGAATGTATACGTGGAAGAGCCAAGGAGATAATGGCTATGCGGAGAAAGAGTATAGAACTAACAGTTCCTGAATAGACCTAGTGAAGAGAGAGACATTACACTAATTTCATTTATGTCTTGATCGCCACTTCCTTAAGTCATTAATATAGATTAAGAATAGAAGCGGCCCTATTACACTTCCTTGGGGGACGCCTGAAGTAACATCTAAATCCGTTGAGCACAACCCATCGATGACTACTATTTGTTTGCAATTTGACAAGTCTCTAATCCAATTTATTTATTTTTTCATTAATACCATAGCATTTAAGTTTGTGTGGCAATTTACTGTGTGGGACTTTATCTAAGGCTTTTTTTTAAATCTAGGAATACTTCATTGACTCGTGTATTGATTTCTCCCGATCTCAGTATATCGTGAATGAAAAGACCTAATTGTGTTTTGCAAGATTTGCTCTCCCTAAGTCCCTGCTGGTTGTGGCTTGGCATTTTCCTACTATAAATAAATCTCATAATGTCACTGACAATAATGTTTTCTAATATTTTACAAGAGATCGATGTTAAAGAAATCGGTCGGTGATTGGTTGGTTTGTCCCTATCGCCACCTTTATCGATGGGAGTTAGTTACTCATAGGATGCGGAAAATTCAAAGAAGTTAACACACTATGAATTAAAACTGTATTTTAAAATATTGAATGCTCAACATTAACGATCCAAATTAACCCTTTTCACCCTCATAATATGTCTGCGTGGCTGGATAAGCTTTATTTCAATCGAAGCGATGAATCCTAAAAGGTTCATTGTCGCACTAATAATTTAGACATTTAATCGCAATCGGGCTGTGAGACTCGGACACTGCACAATCATGCATGAAAATACTGATAAGTCACTAAAAATATGCAGCGGATGTTAGTTACGGTATTTGCAAACTTGTGGGAAGAATACTGGCGTAGCTTAAGATAAATATTTATTAAATAGAAATTTAATTAAATTAAATAAATTAAATAAAAATTTAAAAAATATTAGTTCATTTCTCGTTATTCGGCATGAAAATATTTTCGAACCCTTATGATATTTACTCATATATGAAAGGAGAACTGAATCATGTGAGTCTCTTCTAACTGCGAAATAGCTTGTTTTTATATGGAATTAGAGGGTAATGTTTTATGTACGCTATGCAAAAATCATACGTTTTTCTAAATTCTGTGATGACTTAGGAAATACCCAGTAGAAACTAGGATCCCTCCTCACACAGATCACACCTATCTTGTATCAATTCCATATGGATACCTTTTTACCACCGTGGTACTAATCCTAGCTACATTTAAAAAAGTAAATTTGCCAAATAAGAAGTCTCGATATTTTTGTAACAGATTGAATTAATTATTAATAAATGCAGACTGTAACTAATGATTATAATCGATTTTTTGCTGTGAAATCCTAGAAACGAATTCAGGTTCGTACTTTCGATTTCCTTATACCTTCATGCGCGGTTGATTTTCTGTGATTTCACTTTGGCGGTAGTCTGAATTATTATCCCGTTATATTAGAATCATACCAGAAGGAGCATCTTCTCATATAAAATATAAGCAGAAGCAAATAATATCTGCACTTTCAAAGCGTACAGCCGTCTCATTTTAGCAAACGATACAAACGAATAGAGAGTCATGGTGAGCAAAGCAACGAAGCTCACGGACACTGTATTGGTGCAGGTGCGCAATGCCTACGAAGAATCACGAAGATGAGGGTTATAAATAATGAAGGAAGGAGAAAATCATATAGTCCTAGGAATTCGGGACGACTTCGCCGGTGAAAGCCAAGCATGAACGACCGTGGGAAAGTATGGATTGTATAAGGGGCACGAAAAGAGAAGGGTATCGCTCGAATTTCTCCACTTCTCATGTGACTTCGTGGCAAAAGTGGCATTGTAGGCCATTCTCGAAGTGGCTGCACGTGGAGAGTCCCGTGGAAATGAAGAAGATTCCCAATGAGGCTGATGAAAGTAATTTCGACACGATAAATAATGGCAGACATACCTGGTGTGTTTTTTGTGAATAATCACAACTTCATAATGATTAAGTTCCAACTTAAATTCAGAAGAATGAAAAGAGCAGTGAAAGACCGGTGGATTTAAGAATAGAAGCACGTAGATATGGAACTAAAGGGTCGCCTGGATGTGGAAAATGTGAGAATGGTAAGGGGTCATCGGAAGCAGGGAGATGTTGAAAGAAGCAGCTGGGTAGAAGGAAAAAATGAAAAAGGAACAGTGTGTCACGGGGACGTTTTTGGATCTGTTGGAGTGACGCAGGAGGTACAGTAACCCAAGGACGATGCAAGATTGCGGAGACATCAAATGAACAGAAATATAATTGATCGTAAGAGAAGTCAGGGAATATTGGACCGTAGGGAATATCCCAGACGTAGATGTTGTATATGAGTAGCATCTTATCACTGGGAAATGTTGAATCAATCCATAAACTCACTCCATAGAACGTCCTGCAACTGAGAAATTCAGAATTAAAGTTTCTAAATTATCATGAAATAAGCTAATTGATAGCAGGACTCTGGCGAAATATTTCTGTGAGAATACAAGGATATTGAAGGAAAATGCAAAATTTAGCTTAAATCGATATATCAGTTTCTGATCGCGTATTTAAGGTTTTATGGGAAGTCAAGGCTCCTTGGATTGCCGGAATTTCCTCGGATAACCGTACGAGGAGTAGCAGGAGCAGGAAGGAGGTTCTGCGCCAATACAATTGTATTCATTCAGGAATGGTGTGATAATGACAAAATAGAAATGAAGAGTTGAGGTTGGAATGATACAGCCACGTTAAGAGGAGGCCAGGAGCATCACGCTTCGGGATGAGTGTACAGGGAATCACGACAAGGGGAAGGACAAGAGTATGGACAAAATGTTGAGAGTGGAGTGGTATAGAAACGAGAGGGAATGGTTCGATGTTTGAGGAGGAAAAGTCATCTGTGGACCGAAGGTGATGGAGAGACTTTTCGAATGGATGAATCGTTCGATAGAAGAAACTTCTCCGGCGATGCAGGTAGCACACGCTAGAAAGAAGGCTGAAGAGATTACAATTGTACTTATGTACATGTTGCTCCGTGGTGTTTTTGGTATCGGAAAAATGTCAATGGATACTGAAGGCAATTGCTGTCCTCTACACCCAAGAAGTAGAGAGTTGATTGATAAAAAATTAATTAGACAACTAGGGTTTCTCAATGGATTTCTTGATGATGAAATCGGGTTTAGGAAAAGCTGGGATAGAGTTAAGAGGCATCACTTCACCTCACTACTGACTGTCTACTGCAGTATTCGTAAATGATTTCGCCTCGACAGAGCGTGTCTCCGTTTGGAATGGCTGAGGTTAAAAAATTCGTCCCACAAACATTTTTCTCTCCGCATTGACCTCCATCTTTTCAAGGAACATTTGTTTGCTAGACTTTTTTCCTGTCCTCTGCTGGTCAATGTGGTCAGAAAGGCCTCAGGTATGTTCCAATCTCACGGACTTCGAAACATGCGATTTTATTCCAATGATCGCGAGCTTTAATTACTCGTACCGGCCACCTGCGGTTTTGCCTCCCGCGGGCTTTTCCCTCGGACGTGACGGTGCAGCGCACAGTGTACTGTGCACTGGCACTAAAGTTTTATGATCCGCAAGACTTCTTTCGACTGCGCCCATAGCGCGGCAGGAGGAAGAGTGTTCAAATCCGTAGTTCGGCGGGGAGGACCGTCCATCCGGGACTTTTCAGGGTTCGGAGTGGGGTCGGGGGTAGGAGGAGTCAGGGGAGGAAGTTACGGGTGGAATATGGCGATTTTGGTCTACGGCTATGAAAGTACAAATCACCGAATACAGGAGACTAGCGAAGCAGGGCTCTCATGGGAGGAAAAAGAAATTGAGCTGCTCTGGTTAGCCTGACGTTGCCGGCCACGGTAGTGCAAGTTCTGGCGTGTCGCGCAGATAATAGGTGCTCAAACGGGTTGAGAAAATATATATTTTTTTAGAAAAATGAATTTTAAATATGATTTAAACTAGGGGTGGTACTGACTAACTGCTGTCGTGCTCTCGTGAATTCAAATCTATCATTGAAATTGGGAGATGATAAAAATATAATTGATTGAGAAGATCGCAAAGGTATTATTTCAGGAGCTTTATAATAATTCGATATGCTGCTATTAAATTTGGTATAAAAATTACGCTCGTTCATTTTTAATTTGACGTGTTGAAAGATAGCATTATAATGACACCACATTTGCGAATTTCGAATCTATTTCAAAATGTTTTCCATCTTCGCGAACTAATTGCAGAAAGTTTTTTTGTTCACTCACCACTAATTTAGGATTGGCAGAAGCTCATCAACATACAAAATAAAAATTTCTGTCAAGACGATGGTTGTGATTTAGGTACGGTTTTCTCTATCACGACTACGTTTCTGGTTAGTCTCACCTTAGTTATTTTCCTCTAAACGCTTCCAAAACTGAGGGTTTAATAGAAACTTTTATAGCAATATTAAAATGACAATCGCTTAGTCTTAAGGAGCCAAATTGCAATTTTTGTGAATTGTAGACAACTTAGAGATCGAATGAATTAGGCTGAATATTGCATAGCCCTAAGCTATCCTCCTTACAAGAAAAACAACGAAAAGGGTAAAGCTTATACTTATGTTTAGCTTTTAAAATGAAGTAAGTCGTCATGACAAAATTGTCACATTTAACCATTTTAAAGGGAGATTTTTGACGATCTCAAACGACTATTTATTTCTAACGTCATTTTTTTCTTTCTTCATTTTCGCGTGATTTCTGGCTGCCTTCATACTGCATAGGAAGCTCACTCTCTTCCTTCATGTATCCCATTTTCCCAGCGTTCTTCCTTCTACCACAACCTTCAACATAACACTACCTTTCAATACTATATATCCTACATCCACTTCCTCCACCTATTTTGGATTTCTCTGAGTAACTTCCTGTCTTCGCCCATCCTATTTAAAATCTAGGCGTACGTCCCCCTCTCTGCCCAACTTATTTTCTCAATTCTCCGCCGCACCCAAATCTCAAAATCCTCCAATTTACCTCCATCATCATGCCTCAAAAGGCAAGATTTCACATATTTCCATGCAGCACTACGTTTCATATTAAAGTCTTCACTAATCTTGTCTTCACATCTTTTGTCAGTGTGCCCGTCATCAAATCTCTTCATTTACGCATGCCTCCTACTCGGAAGCTATCGTTGTCCTAATTCAATTTCCCTTCTAAAATACACGTACTGCTCGAATGCCTTAATTGTTCCACATACTCTAACATATTCCCTCCTACTTTGGTATTTAGCTCATGAAAAAATATTGATTAAAATTGGTAATTTTGTTCCTCAAGAGTAATAAAGCTTAATATGGATTAGTGTTCTGAACAAAAATAGTCAACGAAGTAGGGATATAAGGAGGAAAAATACGAGTAGGCAAAGAATCTTGAGATATTTTAGTATCCTGCAAGCCGCCTCTACGGTGTATGGCAAGAGGTGAATACATATCAGACTAATTTTAACCCGAATATTAGTCTACCGCGGTCGGACAATGTGATTCTGATTCCTTATCGTTCGTGGAAAAAATTACATCTGCAATCTATCTGTTCTACACTTAATCTCTCAAACTGTATTGCCATGATCTCCGTATCGTACGATGAGGATAATACTACATTTTTAACATCACTGCTAAACAGACGTCCTTCACTTACCTGGGGAACACCTGAAGTAGCTTCTACTGCATTTGAGCTAACTCCATCTATCACTACTCTTTGAACCCGACCATTCAAAGGTTTTTAATCCAACCAAGGATATTTTTATGTCATATGCTTCTTGCTTTGTGAGTAGTTAACTATGAGGCACTTTATCGAAGTTTTTCCTAAAATCTAGAAAAACTGCGTTCACTGGAACATTGCTCTCTCACGAAATAATAATACCATGGACAAAAAGCGGAAGTTTTGTCTCGCAGGATCTACCCTATGGGAAACCGTGCTGATTTATCATTGATAACACTTTTTCGCAAAGAGGAGGGAATTAATGACAGGAACGCTGAGAAAGAATGTTAAAGGTTTGTTAAAACTTTGACATGGACCCTAGTTATGTACGGCGCGGTGACATGGTCATTTATTCTAGGCGTAGATGGGAGGCTTTTGAATTGTGGGTATGGAGAAAGATGGAGAAGGTGAAGTGGACAGAAAGGAAAACAAATGAGGAGGTGCTAGGTATGGTGGGTGAAGAGAGGGAATTTTTGGGAGAAATCTTAAGGTGGCAGGAAAAATGAATGCAAAGCATTTGCTCGACAGTGGGATGATTAAAGCTGTGATAGAGGAGAGAATGTTAGGAAAACGAGGAAAGGATAGAAATAAGATTGGAATGTTGGACGGAATGAATGGAGGAAGTATACGGAGATGAAGAGGGGCTTATTGTATAGTATGATCCTGGGTTGTCTTTTTTTGGGAAAGACTATAGAATTGTTTGGCAGTAATGTCCATCCAAAACCTACCTTAACTATTACCTATAATAATATGGAATACCATCGTCGATAAATATTCTTTTTTGAACAACTCGTTTAATATTTAAAATAATCTTTTAGGTGTTAACTCGTATAAATTATATCAAAAAAGGAAATAATTACTTTATTGACAATAATCGACCAAATTAATATACTTAATTAGTCTAATGTCTTAAACTAGCAAATAATGCAAAAATTCATTGCATTACCAAGACGACTTCATAGATTTCCAACTTGAAATTGGATATCCATACGAATGAGTTTACATTGCAAAAAGTTTTTAGAAGAAAGGAAATTTAGGAGTGCAAAAACCTACTTACATTGTTCCCCATGATAATAGATCAAACAGCCTAGCATATTTTCACACCGTGTATCCGACAACTTGTGTCATTTTCTAGGAATTTGAATGAATTTGTCCAAACCACGCACCATGAAGCTGAAAATTGAGTGTGAAATTTTATAAAGCTATTTATTATGGAAACATGGATATTAGAAATTTTCATCGCGCTGGCGCCTTACGTAGTATCTTGCATATATTTTTCTTTTCATCCACACAACATGTAGATATCACTCCTATGTCCCTTTTGTAGAAACATATAATTTCCATGAGAAATAGATTATCCAAATAAAACATACTTGTAAATGTATTTCACAATATTAAAATTTTTTAAATAATATTTCTTATGTAGTACTCCTACGAAAATTTTCGCGTGAATATTAGGCTGAGACCGAAATGACTTATTTTGAAGTATCGACAATGGAAATTTCGTTTGGGAGTATGGTATTAATTGGTTTGTGATGAAGAGGAGTATGATGCTGATGTTGGGGCAAGCGGGGAAAAGGTGTGTGGAGATTGACGATTGGAACTTTGAAAGGCTTGAAGAGCGGGAGTAATTATAATATATATAATGTTTAATGTTAATATAGTTTAGAAATGATTCACGAACCATGAAACCATGCGCGTAGGTTAATACGTTTTACACAGGAACTTCCAAAAGCTAACTGGACGGCTTTTCATTGCCTGAATTTTATAAATATGTTACGGTAATTTATATTTTACTTTCATAGTTTTTATGTGGATCCAAGGGGATTAAGGCGATCTTCGCGATCCCCAGGAATATGGGAGAAAACATATAATCTGCCACTATTATACTGCATGCATACTTACGTGTTTTCACCGGCCGACACGGGGATACACATGAAGGCCGTGGTATCAAATATTTAGTAAATATTTCCTCATTTCCTAGAAAATGTTGCTGACGAGGTTCTCATGAGGCTTTTCACCTGGTGAGGTGATGGAAGATCGGTCTAAATCTAGGTAACGAATTCAAAAGACATCAACCACGACATCGGATGCTTCAGCAGTCGTGGAGACCCGCGTCGGGGTAGATTCAGCATTCAAGAATCGGGCAATTGGACGTCACTTGACTGAGACCAGATTGTATATTAATACGCAGCAACGACTTGGCACGCCACTCAAAACCCTGATAAAGATGGCCGAGTCAGTCACCGAAACGTCAACCATTTATCACCTCAGCTTTGGAAATACCGAGAGGACTGACATTTACGTTTGATTTTTCAAACTTCACATTCCACCACAAATTAAGCTTTATATGGTGAATTACAGTAATACCGTACATGTATTATTGTTAAGATTCTTAATAATTATTATTTAAAAAAAACCATAAACACAGTAATCAATCCTAAGGTCGGTTTAGTTGGTGACGGTAGAGTTCACCCAGTACTAAGCCTGACGGACGAAATTCACACATCAGGGTATGGGGGCCAGTTCCTTTCCCTGTGCCGGCTATGGTTTCTCAGGAAAATCTGGTACCCGAAAAATCACATAGCTTGGGTGGAGCTGCAGGTGCCCAGAGTGCCTTGCCCGGGAATCGAAACCGGGACCCTCCAGGTCAGTAGTCCAACGCTCTACCCCTGGACTACCGCGACCCAATTATTATTAAGAATGGATATTTAAAAATTAAGCCTTTTATACGTTTGAACGCAAATTTGTACCGTATAAGTGTATCCTAAAATTTTACTTTTGGAGAAGATATGTTAATGTACCTCAAGGGGATGGGAATATCAGAACTTCTTCTTAATTAAGCACCCAGATCAGCCCTTGGTGATGGACCATCAAGGTCAAAATTTCGGAATATTTAGTGAACATTTATCGAAGGCATGAATGAAGCTGGTGAAAAGACTATCGCGATGCGTAGACTACAAAGTTCACATCGGCGTGAATGTCTGAGAGGGGGGGGGGGTCCCAAGGCTTTTGGGAGGAAGTGTGGCAGAGGATGAACTCGGTGACCGTCAAGCGAAACGTAAGAGGGAAGGGAGAAGGAAGGAAACCAGAGTTGGAACGCTTCTTTTTTTTGAAATTTCTTTTCCGTTCACGATTCTCCGAAACAATTCCATAAAAATCTTAGCCTCCTTATGAATGCCACAATATTTTTCACACATCAGATTTATCGTGTATGCATACATTTAGGCTTAAACAGTGAAAGTGAAAGTTATGTACAAGGCGTTAATGAGAGTAGTAATAGTCGTATTCCATCATGTACGCCTATTATGAAAGACTTCCATCAAGTAACGCCTCGTCTAGTGAAAGTTGGGTAATATTTAAATCAAGAACCTACTTTTTCAATACGAATTTCAATTCTTTGTGAAATAACAAAGTATCTAGTATAAGAAAAAGTGAATGGTAACCCTCATCGCAAAAATTGAAAAATAAATCGGCAGTGTATTTGCAATAGGAATAAAAATCCTCATTATGAAACCACAATAGACGACATAGTTGGTCGACTGAAGAGATTTTCAAATCACCATTTCTCTTTTTCTTATTCAACGTCTTCTGGCTATTTATCGATCATGTTTACGCGAGGAAAATGTTGTGTGCATGAGCCCGGTTAGTGAAAAGTGAATCCGAGTAAAAACAGTTCGTCTCTTCATATTGGAGTGTTTCCTCCTTCTGGCAACAAAGAAACAGGTGGCGGCGCGGCGGTCCCCGTCTCGCTCACCGGCGGTGTAATTCAATCAGTACCTTTATGGTACCAAGAGTGAAAAAAAAATTTTTAATGATTTTTAATCCGAGACTTATTAAAATAGCAATGAGGATGTAGTGCATATAAGGGATGCCGGAGACAAGACTCCCTCCTGACGTCACCAATTCATTTAGATCTACCTGGCACCGCGTAAGTCACCGCTTGGACATGTGGCTTGGCTGGGTTCCATACCAGGCATGCACCATCCAAATTAAATATTACCAAAGTGTTAGGATTAATCTGAGGATTCATGTATATCTTCCAAAAAATTAACATTAACAATAGCTTCGTATGCACTGAATTACTATACCTCAACCACTGCTCTAGGCATACAGGGTTCGTCCGGAAAATAAGTGTAATAAGCTCATTGTCTTTTTTGACAAAAGGGGAGTCGTCCACTACGAATTTGTACCTGAACGACTAACTGTAAATGCTGCATTTTACGTCCAAGTGCTCGACAGGCTTCGAAAACGAGTCGCCCGCGTCCGGCCAGCGATCAAAAACATCTGGCGGCTGCTTCACGACAATGCGCCGTCTCACACCGCGCTTGTCGTGTCGGACTTCTTGGCCAAGCACGGCGTGGCAACGCTGCCGCACCCGCCCTACAGCCCGGACTTGGCATCACCGGACTTCTTTCTGTTCCCGAAGATAAAGAGGAGTTTGAAAGGAACGCGATACGGGACTTTGGACGCCGTCAAAGAGGCCGTGACGACGTGTCTTCGAGAGGTTCCCGATGATGCCTTCGCGGGAGCGTTCCAGGAATGGGAACGCCGCTGGAACAAGTGTATCGACTCACAAGGGTCCTATTTTGAGGAATATTAGCTTAAGATATGTAAAAGTGTAATATTTTTTTCTTACCTGAGCTCAGTACACTTATTTTCCGGACGAACCCTGTACGAGGTAAATAATGTTGACTCCAAACTGGTCTAACTAGTCAAAAAAAGTTTTCTACTCGGTGACTTCAACAGCAAATATTCTGATCCCCTGCTTTTGGCGTAAAAATTAACATTAACGTTTAGAATTTCATTATTTATTTATATTAGTACCCTGCAAACCCCGCTAAGGTGTGCGGCTGGGGGTGAATACACATCAGACTAATTTTGACCCGAATATGACCCTACCGCGGTCGGACAATGTTATTCTGATCTCTTATCTTTCGAGGAAAAAATGGCATAATAAATGTATCTCTGCTACACTTGAACTCTCTAATGGCATTGCCATGATCTCTCCTACCGTAGCAAGGTGGGAGTAATAATACATTTTTAACATCACTGCTAAACAGACGTCCTTCCAATTTATGCAAGAGTTTCAATCTGTAATTTAATCTTCGCTCCGTGAGTGATTTCCAGCTTAACTGCTCTAATATTTTGGATACGCTACTAAGTTTATCGTAACAGTGTTTCACAAATCTAGCTCCTCTACGCTGCACGCGATCCAATTCGGCAATTAATCCAACTTCATGAGAATCTCATATACTTCACCATATTCAAATTGAGGCCTAACCAGCAGAAGATAACTTTTTCTTTGACTTTTTCAACACAATTACCTAGTACTCTTCTCTTAAATCCCAATTTCTTGTTACCTTGTTCACGTATTCCCCGTATGTGTTTCGCCAAGGGGAGATCGTGAGTGAGGGTAACGCCTAGGTATTTAAATGAGTCTACACATTCCATTTCGGTGTTTCCGATGCAGTTGGTGTTCGGGAGGAAATTTCTCTGTTTTCCTAAAATTTATCTTTACGCATTTTTTTTTAAGCTTAATTCTAATTTCCAAGTGTCGCACCAGCGTTGTATAGCATTAATCTCATCTTATAAAACTGCTGTGTCCTCAGGATAACGGATATCACGATAAACCACTGTATCTTCGGGATATAAAAGTGCCTTACGAGTGACTATGGTGTCAATGTCGTTAACGTAAAATAGGAATAAAAGATATCCGATAACACTTCCCTGGGGAATACCTGAAATAACTTACTCCTTTTCCTAACACTGCCCATCCAGGCACTCGCACCTGAGCATCTGAGACACCTATAGGTTACTGATAATATCCTCTCCCTCCTTGTGGATAGTCTCCTATCCCTCTAGTCTACTCTTATTCTCTTCAATACATTCATCAATTTTCTCCAATTCACTCCATCAAACGCTTTTTATAAATCTACGAAACAAACAAATACATCCTGATTGTATTCAATGTTCCTCTCTATTAAAGATCTCATTACTGCAGTGGCATCAGACGTGCCTCTCCCCTTCCTGAACCCAAACTCATAATTCTCTACGTAATCATTTGCCCTACTCTCCATCCTCTTTTTGATGATCCTGAGAACCACCTTAGTATGAAATCAAACGTATTGTTCTTTAGCCCTTTCATATTGCTGCCTTTCTCTTCTTTGGCGTTGAAACTAACAATGAATTGAGGAATTATTCTGTCTTAATTCCTCTCTCATTGGTTTTACGAATCAGTCCACTCTTCCTACCACATTTTCCTAAACCTTTCAGTAGTTCCGCAGGAATGTTTTCTACCCCCATGGCCTTATTTTGTTTCATCTCCCTCAATGTCCTTTCTATCTCATCGTCGAGTATGCCTGGACCTAAGCTATCTTCTTCTACGTCATGTTCTCTTTCTATGTCTAACCTTGTTGGTCTAAGTTCTTTACCATACATTTCTTCTATATATTCCTTACATCTCTCTGGGATCTTTTCTCTTTCAACTTTTGTCTTACCCGACCTATCTCAACTGTTAACACAGATTTTCCCGTCTTACTTTCCGACGCAGTTATAACCTTCTGGCATAACGCACAAATTTCACCCTTCCTCTGTAAACTTTCCATATCCTCGCAACTGCGTCTTCCACCGCACTTCTTTTGGTCTGTTTGATGCCAACAAAGTTGGTTATTCAACTCTCTATACTTCCTTCTACCTGTGTTTATATTCTTCCATTTCTTTCTGTCGTCTTTCTAGTCATCTCGTCCGTTATCCATTATTTCCTTAACTTTTTCCTGCATACAGTTCCTATAGTTTCTTTAGCAGTTTCCAATATCCCATGTTTTATGTCATCACTGCTATAACATCATCGCTCCCGCCGGAACAGCTCTAAGGGTCACACCAGCCTATGTCCGACTGGGGTCGTGGTTCACACTTAGCAGCCACGAAACTTTAATGGAGTAGAGAGGATGTCATGGCATGTGCCTACCAATATCTTGCATTCTTCTCCTATTTCCATAAATACCAAACGATGATCGAAACGAACAATTTCGCAAGAACTTCATCAGAGGACGTAGCCAGTTTAGGGTCTAAGAACCAACAGGGGGTAATTGAAAAGAAGGCGACAACACAGAAACACTTGCCTGTTGTTTCGACTCGTCGCATTTGCGCCCTATTGATGAAGCTCCAAAATTTTAATCTCATCTCGTATACCGTTTAATTCATAGGATTTTGTTTTTTTAACTTTTATTATTTTTATAGTTTTCATTGATCCACACCAAATTCAGAAATTCAATAAAAGTTATTTTTAATCGAGTTTACAGGAAAATTGATACCCGTGATGGATGGCAGAATAAAATAAAATATTATCCTTGCGATAAAGAGTGTCTTGTACCTATCACCTTTTAATGAAAATCTGTGCACAGAGAGTAGAATTTAAACAACAATATTGCATGCGTGATAAGGTCATGTTTTGTCATTTTAGAAAAAACTTTATTGCTTAAGTAAAAGCATTGACATGTCAATACACCTTCTACTATCTTTTTTATGTAGCAAAAGGCTTTTGGGGTTACATTTGGCAATTTCAGCGAGCACAAAGCGGAATGAAAAATCAACGCTGAAGTTTTGTTGAAGAAAAAATGAAATCACATCCATTGCATAAATATGTAATAGGCAACCCAACCTTTCGCACTCGTATGGACTATGCTTGTGGCTTTCTAAAATCACAGGCGATGGTTTTTTCATCGGAATGCGTCACTTTACAGACCCTTCTTTGACCTTACCTTAACTTATCCATTCTTTGTAGCAAAATTTCATAAGATTGAGGTGGTGACTAGCAATTTTTGGGTGTACCTAATAATAATAGTGATACCTGATGATACTTTTAAAACTGGTTCGATTCATGGAACTTGTCCCAGTAGGTGGACTTCAGGTAAATAGTATTGTCGGGCGTAAGCCTAAAGGGAATATTAGAGACATTTGTAAGCTTTTTTTATCAATGTGGAAATAAAATGAATTCAATAAAGTGACGCCTAAGATCTAAATATATCTTTTCTCCAAGTATTCTTATCATTCCAAAATGCTTGAAGATGCCGGGTACTGTACATTGGCAAATCCAGCGATCTAAATCTGCTCCATGTTAATATCTGCCATTTCTTTCAGTGGACAGATAACGAGATTTTCATGCTAAACATTAAAATAGGAGGGGAAAAAATAGAGCAGGTAGAACAGTTTACATATCTCGGAAGTGTTTTGAAGCAATACGGTCAAAGTAGTGGGGACGTAAGGAGAAGAATTGCGCTAGGCAAGGAGGCTTTCTCAAGGAGGAGGGAGTTGATGACGGGGACGTTGAGTAGGGATGTTAAGACAAGACTCGTAAAAACTCTGATATGGAGCGTAGCTATGTACGGCGCGGAAACGTGGTCGCTGAAGCAGGAGGAGAGACGTAGATTGGAGGCTTTTGAAATGTGGGTGTGGAGAAGAATGGAGAAGGTGAAATGGATCGAAAGGAAAACAAATGAGGAAGTACTAGAAATGGTGGGGGAGGAGAGGGGTTTGTTGAGAGAAATCCTATGGAGGCAGGAAAAATGGATGAAAGGCGTATTGAGCGGCAGGGGGATGTTGAAGAAGGTAATAGAGGAGAGAATGTTGGGCAAGCGAGGAAAGGGCAGGAACAGGATAGGGATGTTGGACGGGATGAAGGGAGGAAAGAAGTACACCGAGATGAGGAGGGAACTGATGTAGAGTAGGTTGCTGGATTGGGTTTTGTTTGGAGTTACAAAATGTTTATTTGATAGTTGTGTCCATCCAAAAACCTACCTTAACCGGTAGATTACCTAATAATAATAATAAACGAGATTTTCATAGGCTCCGAAGTTTATTTATTCATTTATTTATTTATTCGTCTTGGTCCGAAAACAGCACTTTTTGGCCTTTACATCGGACAACAATGACAACACAACAGAAACAATAACACAAACACGCGTTACCCCTCCGCCACTGGGGCCAGAAAAAATTGTTTGAAAAATAATTTTGAAAGTGTTTAAAAAAGTTGAAAAATATTACCGCCTGCAATTTTTAATAAAAATACCTTTTGTGGAAATCATAGAAAACCGAATACAGGAGGGTTTTGGCCGTAAAATTGGCAGTCCAACCGGTGAAAAAAATGTTGCCGTGAAATACCAAACGTTTTTATTATGATAATTTCATTGATATCCCAGAAGAATTTTCTTTAGCAGTTTATACAAACTATACCAACGAGCTTTAGTCCAAATGTTTACATGTTTTTGAAGGAAGCCATTATTTCATGCGTCAATTAACTACTTGTATTACGCTTTACATTTCTCTCGTTCACATAATATTTTGGGTGAACTGGAAAACGATTCAAGTAGTGTTGAATCATTCTGAAAATCATTATGTCAGCATTCTGTATATTCCGAAAGAACAGTCTGCGAGTTTAAGTAGTTATTTCCAATGCCGATTATGCATACTTGGATATAGTCTTCACACTGCTCCCTTTCAGGATAGACATACTTCTTGGTTTAGGTTTCAAAAGCTAAAATCTCAGTTGTAGATCGTTGAATAGTATTGCGCCACTGAAGATTTAACATTCGCCTGGGTACTTTCAGGTCTTACAATAAATATCAAGGCTCTGTTTTTCTGGTTACACAGCTCAATATGTAGATAAAAGTTTCGCGAACCTGTATTTCTGTGAGTCGTATTAAACCAATGTACTACCTTGTTCAAAAAGTTCCCGGAATTTATTCAGAAAATTAAAAATACAAGTTTATTCATCTAAATCTATATTGTCCCCTTCAAAGTAATCCCCATCGACTGCAACACACTTATGCCAGCGCTTGATCCAATCCTCGAAACATTTTTTATATTCGGTTTTCGGTATGTCCATCAGTGCTTCCTGCGATTTTTCCATTACTTCCTCTCGGCTGCTAAAACGCGTTCCCCGTAATGGTTTTTTAACTCGATTGAACAGAAAGAAGTCACAGGGAGCCAAATCAGGTGAATTCGGTGGCTGTTGGATGGAATTTGTTGCATTTTTCGTCAAAAAATTACGAATAATGCAACTGAAACGCAATGAAACTGTGCGACGGTCTCGACGCACTGTGCGACGATTTCTGGTCTCTTTCGGCGAATTGCTTCACGCAAACGTCTCATAACGCCCAAATAATACTCTTTGTTTACTGTCTGGCCTTGTGGCAAAAATTCATGATGCACTACACCGTTGTAATCCATGAAAACCGTCAGCATTGCCTTCTTTTTTGACTGAAAACGACGTGGTTTTTTTGGTCTCGGCTCATTTGGTGAACGCCATTCACTTGCCTGATATCTGGATTGCGTGTCGTACTCATAAACCCACGTCTCGTCTCCAGTAATGATCCTTTTGATGAATGTGGGATCGGATTCAGCCTCGCAAATCATGTCTTTTGCGACGTCAACACGGTCTCTTTTTTGCATGAAATTGAGGTCTTTTGGCACCAACTTTGCTGCTACACGACGGAAACCCAAATCATTAACCACAATGTCTTGGGCGGATCCATAGGCAATGTTCAAGTCCTCCGCTATTTCTCTGATGGTTAATTTGCGGTTATTGACCAACATTTCTTTTACTTTATCAATTTTTTCACCGACTTTCGATGTCGATGGTCTGCCACTGCGTTCATCATCTTCGATTGACTCACGACCACTTCTGAACCGCTCGTGCCACTGGTAAACGACCGTTTTTTTTAGAGAATCGTTGCCGAAACACTTTTCCAACATTTCCAACGTCCGTGCGCCACTAAATCCGTTTTTTACGCAAAATTTAATACAAGTTCGTTGTTGCAAATTTAAATCCATTTCTGCAATTGTAAAAAATCGCCAACACACACAGAGATAGATGTACTCTTGGCTACGTAACTTTTGCAAATGTCAAGTTATGACACTAAGATTTAAAGGGAATATCAACAACAGATGTACCGATTTAACAAAAAAAACAGAACTCAAATCGGAACGATGGGAGCGCCACACGGTGGTTATTCCGGGAACTTTTTGATCAAGGTAGTATGTGGTGTCGGGTTAGTATAACAGAACATTAACGGAATATAGAAGGCTATGTTTTAAAATAAGTGTTCGTCGGATCAGGAATTGAAACACATGCTTACCTTGCATTTGAAGAGGCTTAAATTTTTAAGAGGTCAGTCTAACACTAAGTGTAAAAACACTCAATTGGACGTGATTATTGGGAATAAAATTAATTCGGAAATGCATTAGTTTCACGTTGGTGCTCACACGACCTCGGGTGCGGCGAGTTATCGAAACTGAACGAAGACAAAATCAACGCGGAGCGAGATTCCCCTTTTGGATCACAACTTCGCCGTGGTCGCTTCTCCGTTGGTTCCCGGTCGCACCGCCGCGCGGCGCTGTGCGTCTCTCTCCAGCCAGCCTTCCCAGAAGGTTTAGTGACCTCCAAGGCCATTCAACAGATCTCACGATCACCAATCACGAAAAACCATGAGCACCCAAAGGTTCTGCCATCCCCCCTTCATCCCTTAATCATTTCGTTCGACGGTATTTTGGGATTATAACTGGTTGAACCCGTATGTCTTCCCGGTGACCACGCCATTTCCGTTACGTGCCCTTGCATCATTGTTCCCACCTGTCACGCCGATGATTCAAAGCTCGAAGGCTCCCGGGAAGCCATTCATCGTAAAGGGGATAAGACTCATTCTCCCTACGGGCTACTGAAACTCTGAGCGGGCGATTGAGTGATAATAGCCTCTGCTTGCGAATAAGTTGAATATTTCATTTTCACGGGTGGTGAGTCGGAAGGAGCAGGGGCATAAAATTCCCCGTGAGGCATTTAGCGAACCGCACCCGAGTGGGCGCGCGGGTTATTCAAGAGTCGAGTGACAACGTGCGTCGTGGGGACGGATCTTTGGCAAGGCCGCTACTCACCACCACGCGTGGGACGTACAAATTTCGCATCGAAAGTGGTTTCGTCCAATTCTTCATTCATACGAGGGTGGTCCCAGAAGTGCGCGACCCAACAAAGAAAATGAAACATTTTTCGAAAAAATGTATTATTTTTTCAACCCGATCTCCTTTCAGCTCTACGCACTTCTCCCAGCGATGTTCAACAAGTTCGATACCCTTTTTATAAGAAGAACTGTCTTGCTCCTCAAAATAGCCGTTAACTGCCCACATTGTTTCTTCACGGTTGAAAAATCTTTGACCACCGAAACATTTTTTCAAGTTTGCGAACAGAAAATAATGCGAGGGAGCTAAATTTGGCGAATATGGTGCGTGAGGTAGCAATATAAACTTTAATTCATGACTTTGGCCATTGCAATAACGGATTGGCGAGTTGGTGAATTGTCTTGATGAAACAGCACTTTCTTCTTAGCCAAAAGCGGCTGCTTTTGCTTGATTTCTTCGCTCAAACGTTGCAATAACTTCGCATAATACTCGCCGTTGATAGTTTTTTCCTTTTTCAAGATAGTCAGTGAAAATTATCCCACGTAAATTCCAAAAAACCGACGCCATGACCTTGTCTGCAGGAGAAATGGTCTTCACCTTCTTTGGAGCCGGTTCTCCCTTTTGAATCCATTGTTTTGATTGTTCTGTTGTTTCGGGTTTCAAGTTTGATTTCCCACGAAGCTTAAATTGTTCTCAGGATCATCAACAAAAGGATAGAGAGTAAGGCTACTTAGGGGATGATCAGTTTGGGTTTAGGAAGGGGAGAGGTACGCGTGATGCCATTGCAATAATGAGATTACTAATCGAGAGGAAAATAGAATACAACCAGGACGTATTCGCCTGTTTCGACGTTTTAGAAAAGGCGTTTGATAGAGTGAATTGGGAAAAACGCTTGTGATTTTCTAGGAGCCACAAAATATCTATTTGGTTGTTGTGTCGATCAAAAACCTACCTTAACCGGTAGATTTCTTAATAATATCACTGTATCCATAGGTTCTGCCTTTAACTTTAACGTCATTGTCCTTTCACTATATTTGCAGCACGATATTATTTTCCTTGCCCATTTCTTCGGGAGTGTGATGCCTACTCCTGCAATTTTATGGTCGTCTCCTGAGTATCACCCTGCAGCCGTCACTCCAGAAGTCGTTCGTCCCCGCCCACTTAACTTCCCTCAATCTCAGGATGTCTATCCCCAGCCTATCCATCTCCATCTTTACATTTTCTAATTTCCCGCACACCCCTAATGACCTAACGTTCCATAACCCTATTCTGTATTTATCCACCTTGATTGATGTTCCCTTCCCAGTGATCCCTACCCGGAGATCCGATTGGGGGACTTCGTAAAATATATTTGTATTTTACCTCCGGAATATTTTACCGGGAGGAAAGCCATCACGTCACATTTGAATGCAAAGCTGCATCTTATAGGGAGACTAATGTGGTAGTTTCCCGTTGCCTTCCTCATCGCAGTACTGCGACCGATACCGTGCACTTCACTCTCGCCGGCAGGTATAGCAGCTGATGCCGGGCCGACCTACTCGATCTGCGTCACCAGTGCCCAATGGTGAAACTGCTGCCTTATATATGTATATATATTAAAAAAATATATATAAATATAAATAAATATATATATATATTGATATTTTCATTAAGAGCGACTAAATTGTTGATGTTACATGCCCGGTGTTTTATCACCCTCTGTCACATAACCTAACGGTGAGTTGCAGGGCAGAATTTTACCAGTTTTTTGCGTTCCCGTTTTCATTGAAACTAGATCATTCTTAAAAAGCTGAGCACGTTTGAAGTTCCTCGCTTCGAATGGTTCAGCGGAGGAATAAATCGAATCCTGATCAATGCCATGTAGTCCGAAAGCCCAAATCCCCTAACATATAGACATAGAAATGTCCTTGGGCAATTATCTACCTTTTTCTAGGATAAAATACTATTATTGTGCACGGAGATTGCGGGTTAGCATTTTAAGGAACTTATTTACTTATTGAACTCAATGTCATTAGTTGCATTTAATTTATAGTTTTTCATGCGGGGAAACGCGGCTCTTCAGCGTCGCAATTGGCATACTGCACATTTTTTACTCACTCGTGTTGGGGCAATTAGACGAAATATGGCCGAGGGCATGGCCCTTCCACCGATATAGGAGGCTAAGCGCTGATTGACCACAATGCTTTCCCGAACTCTCCCCCGAGAGTTTTGTTGGGTAACATTTTAGAAAACTCGCGACTATATTTTTTATTTACAACATGGACTGTGTGCTTTTGAGAGAGAGGATGAAGCTTAAGAAATCAATCAATTCTGCGTTCTGCTCCGTGCACTGCAACCTTTCGTTTACCATGGTACTTGATCCCGTAAAAGATTCCTCTTTCGTTTTTTTAGGGATACGTGTCTCAAATACTAATTTCGCATCAGCTTATTGTATTTTCAAAGTTTCGCAGTATCAGATAAGAAGGGGCATATGAATACAAGGAGAAAGGAGAAGTATGCTGCGATTTGTGGGCGGCATAGTTATACAGAGAAGAAAGAAGAACTTACAAGGATATTAACCACTATCTAGAAGGTGATGAAAAGTATATACAACCTCAAGATAAACAGGATGAAAACTAAGGTAAATGGACTGTAGTCGAATTTAGGAAGCCGATCTCCAAGTAAAACTAGGGAAGACGCACTGGAGTAAGTGAAAGAGTTCTGCGATTAAGGAGGCAATTGCACTGCATCTACGTAATATCCCTCAAGCCGCCGCATGGGCGTGTGGCAAGGGGTGGTAGGACGTCAGACATGTTTGCCCCACTCGTATATACTCGTATGCATTAGAATAAATTTATCGGGTCGCTGTGGTCTAGTGGGTAGAGCGTTGGACTACTGACCGGAGGGTCCCGGTTTCGATTCCCGGACAAGGCACTTTGGGCACCTGCAGCTCCACCCAAGCTAGTTGATGGGTACCAGATCTTCCTGGGAAACCATAACCGGCACAGGGAAAGGAACTGGCCCCCATACCCTGATGTGTGAATATTCACACCCCGTCGGGCTTGGTACATGGGTGAGCTCTACCATCACCTACTAAACCGACCTTCGGGTTGATTGCTGTGTTTATGGTTTTCTATGAAAAATCTCATACACATACTTGCCTATATGTATCACGCTTATGGTAATTAATTAAATGTATTTCATTTTGTAAATACATTTGGGTGCGCGGGTTGCGGTGGTCTAGTGGGTAGAGCGTTGGACTACTGACCGGAGGGTCCCGGTTTCGATTCCCGGACAAGGCACTTTGGGCACCTGCAGCTCTACCCTAGCTAGTTGATTTTTCGGGTACCAGGTTTTCCTGGCAAACCATAACCGGCACAGGGAAAGGAACTGGCCCCCATACCCTGATGTGTGAATATTCACACGCCGTCGGGCTTGGTACATGGGTGAGCTCTACCATCACCTACTAAACCGACCTTCGGGTTGATTACTGTGTTTATGGTTTTATTCGGGTGCATGGATTCGATTTTATTATGATTGCGTATCTTGAGAAGGAAGAGCGAGTACTTGAATCTGTCGGTGGCGACGGCGTCTGTCTCTCTTATTTCATCTCGGTGGCCGAATCTACCTGACTAATATTGACCAATAATAAATCCCTCGGTTTCTCAAGAAAACTCAGATGTGTTGTACTTTTCTAGAAATTTTAAAAGTCTTGTTATTCCAATTTGAGCAATAGAAGCAGTAGAGGGTGGAAGACTGGAGGCAATGGAAATGTGGCGCTACCGAAAAATGATGGAAGTGAAATGGATAGGCAGAGTAACGAATAAAGAAGTACTTCAAAGTGTGGGGGCAAAGAGAATCCTATAGGGGAAATTTACGAGTAGAGGGAAGCTACAAGTTTGTAATTTGATACACCCTGAGGCACGTAGTTTGCTGAAGACCATGATTGAATGAAACATTGAGAGGAGGATTACAGATGAAGCCCAACGAAGAGCTTCGAGGGCCGGGGAAATGTCACTCCAAGGAGCAATGAGTGAATATAGAGAGACAGGGCAAAGGATATTTTGGAGAGCTGCTACAATCCAATCATTAGATTTATAATCCGTGGCGATGATTAGTTCGCTCGGTTGAAAAACAGTCTTCAATAGCGGTCTTAAGGGATCCGAAAATTTTATGAGGCACGTGCATTATCATGCACGTAATCTTAAATTGGGCAATGCATACGGACAGAAAGTATTCCTTCCAAACGAAAAGCTGGGAATCTCGGAATATGGTTGCTTTATTTTGATCCGCTGCTACGAGGACAAGATGCTCGGAAAATTATTACTAAGATGCCCTTCTTCTATGCCCTATATCGACCTCAATGGTAGCATAACCGGCCATCAGATGCAAATTTTAATAGAGTTTCATGAACGAAAAAGTACGCAAAAATATTAAACAAATTTATTGTATTATTTTGCATGAAAATAGAAAAATTCACAGAAAAAAGTACGTAACCTATATATTCTGTGTGTGTTTATCGCTGAGTTCACTGCCAGGACTACTGTCAATTATTTCGGCATTAATAAGCGTATTAATATATATTTTTTCAAATATTTATTAAGTTTACTTTAAATCAACAAATGGCAGAGGTTTATACGTTTTCAAAATTGTTCACGAGAAAATTTTAATTCGTAAAATAAGCATTTTTCCGACATACAGTATTGAGTATGTGCGTTAATCCTTGTTTGGAATAATGTCGGAAAGGTTACATTTTCGAGAAATTCAGGAAGATTTGCCCTAAAAACGTCGTCATTTTAATTCTCTTAAAACTTCGTCCTTAAATTTCCAATAATTCAGAAAAATTGCATGGACCTGTTCGCAAAAATGGAAAATATTTTGTACTCTCATAACCTGTGCTCAAAAAGTTTCGATCCCCATATCGATCGTAATGCCTGTATTGATTTATGAAGCTAGAGGATTTCATGAATTTTCCATTAATACATGAGCTGTCATTTGTGTTGAAGTATCTAAAGTGACAATGCACATCCGGATTGTTCCTCAAGCATCTGATCGAGCCTATGCTTGAATGCGGAGCAAGGTTTCCTCACCTGGTCGTGTACCTACGTTTCCCGTTCACTTAAAATTAATTCACTTCCAAATGAAAAGTACATTACTTCCACCACCTGACGTGCACGTTTGACCTATTTGGAATTTATCAAAAATAAAGTGATTTCCGATGTGTCTCAATATATTTTAATGCGATGGAGTGGATTTGGATTCTGTCCTTACTCTTCCCACTGACCACTTTTTAGTGCAACTGAGTTTTGTTGGGAGACGGATCTTGTTCTCCAATCTATGGAGGTCACGAAGAATTTATCCGGCCACTGGAAATGCCCCTTAAAATATGTAAGCACATGCATCACGCGCTTCCGATTATTACCAATTTCTATTGGACGACGCATTTTTGGAAGTTATCCCTCGTGTTTTCACGGGCAAATTTCCAAGAGTTTCGCCAGGGATGAAGGTCTCTACGAGGCACCTTCAAGTTCTAAGGTATCCCAATTTTTTCTCAGGACTGGGAGTAGGCAGAAAGATGCAGAGAGCTTAACATACGCGCGATTTTATGAATACAAGGCATATGTGTCTCCGCCCTACAGAGCACAGGGTTCATTTTGCTGCAAATAGATATAGAAACGTTTTCAATGCTTAAAATGGCGCCGTGTTGTACAAGAAGAGCGTGCAATCATCCGTTTGTTCTATATGTGTTGTTTAACGCTCTTCGAAATCATCGTCAATTGAGCGAGATATGAGAGATCGTACTGTGAAAGTAAAAAATGTGAGTTCGTGGGTGCGGCAGTCCGAAGAAGGTCGAACGTCATGTGACAACTAGCCCAAGAAGCCTCGATCACGAACTATAAACTATTTTCCAGTAAACAAAATGGACCCCTACAGAAGTGCTCTCGTCGGCCATGGAATCATTGCTTCAATGCTGTGGAAAAGGTGCTCGTCTACAGGAAACTTATTTTGAGAAAGAACAACAGTTTGGACTTTCTGGTTCAGGTAGTTCGTCAGTAAAAAATTAGTACACTTTAAAACTTGAAGGTACCTTATGCACCTTACTTAATGCCGTACGGCCATTCGCCTCGAAGATGTGCCTGTCGGGGTGGATGTTCGTTTCTTGTGTAATCGTTATTTACAAATGAACTGTTCGTAAAGGAATGGCATCTGAGAAAGATTTTTTCAATTGCGGTTGTCGGATTCATTTCCTTTTGATTGATTATCGTGCGAATAGGAAAGGACCTACATGAAAAATTGTCTTTTAAAAGTTGTCTTTTGTCTTTTAATAGTTATATTTCTTTCGTGTTATTCGGTTCGTCTAATCTGACCATATTGTTGTTGGACCCAATAATTGCGAAGGAGAATCACGTGACTAGATTCATCTCTATTTCGTTTCATTTTAAATCGTATATTTTCGCGGATAATACATTCTCAGAGGAATGAAACGATGTAATAAGCTATAGCGTTGTAATTGTAAAGCACAGCGGTTGTAATTATCGAACAGTACTCGTTCCTCGGTTCGACCATTTTTACGTTTGTCATAAATGCTTTCTTACAGATCGCAAACATCCGGGGTGTAGCTATTTGCATCTGCGCCCCGTGATATCGAGATATCCTCCTTGGCACCCAGTGACGCCCACCGCCATTTTATAGCCGCCCTAGCATTACTCGCTTCTTACGTCTGGAAGCCATTACGCTCGTAAGCCAGTAATATAAACGATATGCACATTGCTGGCCTTTTGATGTTTTGTTATGATTAGGTTTCCTTGGTTACCTGCTCGAATAAGTTTCTCGATATGCAGCTGAATGTTGGTCACCTCGATAGAGAAAATTATTTTTGAAGAGGATAGGTAAAAATGTTAAAATAATAACATTTTTATCACCGTCGAAATTACTCTCACGGACAGTGAAATTAGTGTACTGCACACATATAGTATGGAAATTTCGAGAAAAATGAAGTTTTTTTTGCGGTGAGTAAAGGGATTATTCCGCTGGAGATATTCGAATCTCACTCACAAAAGATTGCGGGTGCCACCATCTTGAATTTTGGGACCATATGACGAGCGCACCGCGCCGGATAAAGTTGTGTGCGTTTTAATGGCGGCTGCTTACGGATGCGCGTACAGGTTACGACCTTTTCTTGGCAGCGGTAGAGGGAGGGGGAGGAGAAAAAGAAGAGGAGGAATGGAAGAGCGAAGGAAAGGAAAAGGAGTCCTCGGGGGAGTGAGGAAGAGGGTGAGGCGCCGGGTGGGGCGAAGGGCGACCGCGCCCCAGAATGCCCGGGGCCGTCGCCCGGGACGGATCGCGGCCGGCCACGTGTCCACTCTGTTGGAATTTCCCAATCCTCATCTAAAATATTATGGAAGTTTAATTACAGAATATCTCACTCATAGTTAAATGATTTACCTGACAATCCAGAATTAAATATAGGAATCGCATCGTGATAAGGCCTGTTATAGTGGAATTGGATTATGGAATCGGATATCTATTATCAGTATCATCTGTATGTTAAATTGTGGCGGAGGAAATGCATAAGTTCATTTTCAATTAATTCTCTTTCTTTCTTCGTCTATTTTCCATGTAGTAATCAAATGTAGATGTTGACATCGCCTTAGATCATATGTCTTGAACTCTTTCTGTTTTGCTTTTTTGCGCCCATCTGCGGGAGTTGGGATGGAAATTTGAATAATTATCTCGCTGAAACCCTTAGGCACCCGAGGACTTGCTAAGTATTTCTGTGTTTTCATTTAATGATAGTATTTATAGAGATTCCATCACCATTTCAGCCACTAACTAAAATTCTTTTTATTTCTATCTAGCTGCTATAATTTGAGGTCTTATATTTTGTGTCGTGTAGAGAGTCTTCAAAGAAGATGTTCTAATGTTAAAATTATAGATTTATTTACATTTTTCGGGCAAAAATTTAGGATGTGACATCACATGTTTACGCCTGCGCACTGATTACATAAGGCCGGATGTAGGAGTGTCTTTGGCCCAAGAGATTTCGAGATATTCGCGTCGATTCCATAATGACTCATAAACATTGGATTATGAGCCACTCTAAGACCGAAATTGCCTAAGTCATTAGCCGCATGGACAATGAGTTTGGTTTCAACTTCTAAATATTGCGACTTTTTAGAATAGCTTTCAGGTTGGCTATAACGGAGGATCCAGCGCAGTTTCGTCACATTTGAAGAAGAACATTCGCATATCCTGTGGCTGTTTTTGTTGTGGAAAAGATGAAATGAGGCGTGCTCATGGATGAATTTTCGGAAAAGAGACAAACATGGTTGATCCGAAGCTTGATCATATGCTGTAATATATATCAATAGTGTGTCATTTCCGTTAGTCTGGAAATTTTATGAGTCTTCTTTAGAATATATAAAATGTCAATCTATTAGCATGATGAGTTCTGATAATTCGCGCACAGTACGTGTATGTGGGTCAATCCTTATGACCATCTTTTCCGTGCGGCAGGCCGGTTAACGGTCTCGTCCGCAAACGTAAAGGTCGCGGGTTTCGAATCCCGCTGCCGAAGGTTAACATAGCTGTAGGCAAAATTTTATATTGGCTGGATAGATATTTCACAACGCAAAATGGTCGCTACGTGCGAGACATCGCTATATCCCACTGCCAACTTATCTTTGGCTCTATCAATTGCAGTGGACCGCATTTTGTTCAGGACACGATAGCTGTTCAAGGTGTACTAAAGCAATTTCACTTGTGGTCTTTGTTGTTCTCCTTACCGTTGCTTTCTCTATTAGTTTTCTATAACTTTTGATATAACCGATGCAGTGCAATCCTTAGCTTGAACATCACCTCCTTAAGAAAGTGTACGTACCTGAAGTGTTTCGAAATTTATGTCGGATCAAATAGTTTTCAAGTACTTCCAGTTAGCCAGCTTGAAGACAGCTAAATTATCCCTTTTTTCCTTTGAACTCCGGGTTTGGGAGGAGGGGGGAGGGTACGCACGGTAACCAAGTTCAAATCATTCTTCCCGATATCTTCACGTCGTCTTGCTCTTATGAGATATTGGAATGACTGACTACAGAATCAATATCTTATTTGATTGGATGGGATAATTCATGCCAAAGTTTTCTCCAGTTTTCGCCATCATGTTTGATAACAACGATGGCCTCGAAAATGTGACGATAGAATTGTAAAGGTGTTCTTAGAGCGGCTCGCTCAATTAAGCAAGGAAAATTCACTGCGTGATAAGAAAAACAATCACATTCGAGACAAAAAGCAAGTCCGTCACCTTCGAGGCAGCCGGGTATCGAATTATTCGGTAAACCAGGAACCCTTTCAATATTTATTCCAGGCAAGATCCTGGCTGCTGCCGTTGAGGAGAACATTAGTATTTGATTTTTCTTTGGGGAGGACAGGGTGTAATTACGCCAGTTATCTCATAGCGAGCTCTATTGATTTGTGCTATAAAGCAAATGGTTATTTCAATACTTGGCAGGATGTAATAGAAACATGTGTATTTAATCGGTCATGGCTTAGAAATGGGGAAGGATTGTGTAAGGCTAAGGTATGCTTGCGTCAGGTTCTCATTTTCACTGGCCATACTAACAACTCAACCAAACCCTACTCGATTAGCGCTTTTAGGGCTTTCTACCGGATCAGAGTTTCGGCTGTCTGCGTTTCGATGACAACTCCGTCATCTTTCTCAGTGTGTTGATACCGGGTCATCATTTTTGACGCCCCCAATATATCCTCTGCGTGGGTTACGGTCACTCCTGATTGGTTGTTGCTCACGTTCTCCCTCCTCCTCCTCACTGTATTTACTGGTATTTGCTGGAGCGCGGGCTTCCACGATTGGTGAATTCTGTATCTCGGTTGAAGTTTTTTTCCCTCCAGGTGGGTATCTATCGGCTTATTTGTCAAATGGTCCCAGTAGCCGTTTGCTCTGCTAAATGTTTAGCGTAGTCGAAGAGAATCTGATTGGTTCTGGGTGAAGCTGTGCTCCGCAATGGCAGATTTTTCGGAGTAGCTACGGAGTAGTTTCTACGGTGGCTTACCGAAAAGTTCAGTATCGAAAATGTGCAGTAGTGAAAATGTTCAGTTCACTAATAGGTTTGGATTTTTGGCTCCGTAAAGAAATATGCACTTCCGTGTACTCCAAATTTCCCAACTGGTAAAGTCGTCCAAGCCAAAAATGATGCTTAACTGTGGTAAAAAGATTCGTCCAAGCAAGTTCGTGATTCGTCGAAACATTTTAGGGAGACATGCGTGACGTCGTGATGAGATATAGACAGAGCAAAATGAGCTCGTTAGCAACATTTAATTTAATTAAAATCAAAAATAGGTTTTTGCTAAGCGTTTTATTATAAATAGAATTGGTAAATAATCCAAACGATGGAAAAAGTTTCTTGCGACAGCTTACATGCAATGCAGTGTCTGACGTTAAAATACTTATAGGAACATTCAAGTTTAGCCATTAGTAATAAGAAAAAGTGGAATCCTTCATCTACCTGGGTAGCAGCATAGCTTGGGATGGAAGAAGTTCGACCAAAATCAAGCGAAGAATATCCCAAGCTAAGAACGCATTCATGAAGAAGAGGCAATTAATATATTCAAAGAACCTAAGGCTTGAAACGAGGAAGCAATTCGTCAAGACTTTCGTGTGGAGCATGGTGCTCTATGGTTCCGAGACTTGGAACGTTGGAAAAGTGGACCAGCAAAGAATAAGAAACCTTTGAAACATGGTGCTTGAGGGGAATGCTGAAGATTAAATGGACAGACAAAGTAATGAACGAGGAAATATATAGAAGAGCAGAAGAGGATAGAACCATATGGAGAACTCTACGGCAAAGAAGAAATAGATGGATTGGACACACATTGAGGCACAATGGATTGATTAGGAATATAATAGAAGGAAAAATAGAAGGGAAGATTCCACGAGGAAGAGCAAGAGATACGAGTATGTACGTATATAGGACAAATCAAGAAGGGCGTAAAACAGAGAAGGTATCAGGGATTGAGGGCATTGACGTTAAATAGAGTAGAATGGAGGGCTGCAGTAAACCAATCCTAGGATTGAAATAATTGATCCTAGGATGATGAATAAGAAAAATTACAATACTTAAGCTTTCATTTTGAAAAATATTCAAAAACTGATTCCTAGTCATTTAGGGAAGTTATCTTGTACAAAGTAGTTGTGTGTATCAAGGGTAAAATGATGATAACTTCTTGTGGATTGGTGAAAGAAAACAAATTTCTTTGTTCGTGGAATCACTGTGAAATCCTTCTCTCTCAATTTTAGATTACGTTTCTTAAAGCAAGTTGAGTGTTTCATACGTCTCTACCCCCCACCCTCTGGGGAGGCAAGTATTCTCCTGAACGCACCCGAAATAGGGCCAATTTCAATATCCAAAATCAATGCATCATGGTGGATAAATCAATATTCGCATGGTTTTATATTGACGGGAACCATTAACATTCGCATTAGGCCGCAGAAATTAATATACGTGTGATTGATAATCGAGACTCACCGGTATAATTTGGCATAAATTTAAGAACCTCAGTTAAGTATCGGATTGAGATTAGGGATAGGCAGCTGAGGAACACAAGGTTGTAGATTATCTCCCTTGCTTTTCATGCATGCGCGGATAAAATGGCAAGTGAGGCGGGAGAATGGTTGGGGAAGGGAATGGAAGAAGGTGATCAAGTCAATTAGATTTTCAAATGATCAAGCTTTAGTTAGCCAGTCAGCCAAGAAATTGCAGTTATCGCTTAGCGCTTGACAGAATCAATGTGACAGATCTGGGGTAGAACCAGTCAGAAAACAAAGGAAGTACTTATGATATAAACAAGGAGATAAGGAGTCTCTGAAATAGTTTCAAGGCTAGGTTGAACGTTAAAGTTAGAGGGCATACATCAGATAAAGTATAAAACTTCACCCAACCGCATTTGACGGCATATAAGACGCATCAGCATTCATGTATAAGGCTCACACTCATTTCAGTAGGGCAAACACAAGAAAAAGTTTCTACTGTCGGCGCGAAACGCGACTCCCCACCAACTTGATTTGTTGGTATTTTTTTGAAAACAAACAATTCCACTCAGTAAGAACAGGTTTTGTTGTTATGGTCAGTTGTGATGAAATACGATTATCGATCGATATCTCTCTCGCACCACTTTTGACATCACAGAAGCGAGAAACTCGAGTACTACACCATTCTTCAGTTGCATAATAAATATTATGTATATATAAATAAATTTAATGGTTTAAATATAATGGAATGAAAATAGGTGGTACTGATCATTTGGGGTAAGTATATCGTTCACTATTGAATCCATGAGGTTCGAATTCACAAAAAGACCCAGAAGAGTTCTTTATTCATAATTTTGGAAAAAAATGTGCGTATTATACTATATGCCGTATTAAATGGTCGGTAATTGGGAATGAAATTAGAAGGAGTTTTTAAAGGAGTAAAGATATTAAAGGAAGGAATGCTTTAGGCAAAGAAGAATTTAGAAAAGAGGAAGGACTTGTTAACAAGGAAATTAGTCAAGAACAGAAAGAACATATAGTGAAAACTTTAATGCGGAGGTTAGTTTCGCTCCGAAACCTGATCGTTGAGGCGCAAGGATTTTAGAGGCTTTCGATATGTGCTGGTTGAAAATATTGGAAGAATATGGTGGAAAGGGAAATAAACGAAAACATTTAGGGAGACAAGAGAAGGCTGTTGTAGAAATTGCTAAGGATGATGTATATTGAGTGGGCATGGAATTTGGAAGACTGTAATAGAGGGAAGAATGTTAGGTAAGTGAGGGTAGGAAGGTTGAAAATATTGGAAGAATATGGTGGAAAGGGAAATAAACGAAAACATTTAGGGAGACAAGAGAAGGCTTTAGTAGAAATTGCGAAGGATGATGGGGATATTGAATGAGCATGGAATTTTGAAGACTGTAATAGAGGGAAGAATGTTCGGTAGGCGAGGGTAGAAAGGAGTAGAAATCTCGGACGGAATGAAATTAGATGGTGTATGGATCAGAAAATTGTATTATCTAATTATGAGTTTTACGGCATAAACGAGTATGTAGTGTTTGGCGGGGCTTAGGAATGAGTCTAATCCTTGAATTCGTATAAATTCTACCTTGACCACTCGAATATTAATAATTAATGAGTTTTCAGATTCATTGAAACATTGTTACAGCTTCCGATAAAAATCGGAAAAAATGAGGTATAATAAAATTATTATTGATTCAATATTGTTAGCAAACGTCGAGGCAGGCATACAGTATAGTATCACTATCTTGTAAATGTGTCCAAAATTGGCTATTAAACCAGGAACATTGATATCGGATTTGCCACAACCATAGCATAACAGTAATCAGATCTAATGATGCACTTTGGTTGACCCTCACAAATATTTACTCGAGTTAGGTTGAATTATATTTCCCCCAATATGGAATAAAAATGGCAGTTTTTAGAATTGGAGATAGAAATATACTCAATACCTCAGTGACAGTGCGGACGAACTCGGCGGTATTTTTCAGAGGCTACCCACCTTATATGCCAGATATATTCTGAATCTTATCTAGTTCTATCGGCAAAATTACCTCACCTGACGCATCTAAATGCATTTTTCAAATGAGACTGAGCTGCCTTAGTTCGTATTTTCGCAATGCAGTCGCTCGCTCCCTTGACTGGAGGTTCAAATTACGTTTTCGATTTTAATTCACTAGCTCCAACCTGCGCCACCGACTCGACCACTGGCGCTGCCATCGGGTGAAGATAGCGGTTGTTTCAAAATCTGCAAATGCTCTCCACATGCGCGTTCTGAATTTTCATGGAGTGTTTCCATGGATAGTTTAAAGACATTAGATACTAACTGAGAATGGATAAAGTAAATTTATCATTTATTAGCAAGTGTGGTTGGATTGAATGAAAAATGAAAATACGCTCTAACGATTTTTTCCTCGTCCGCCGAAGCGACTAGGAAACTTCTAGAAGAATGTCGGTAACATTTCCTTAACCGGTACCGCCGTGTCAGTCTAGGCAACCTTTTCACCAATCAACAAAAGTACCATCGGAAAATAGCAAAGGTGAGTAAGTTACATATACACACACACTTGTACATATATATATCGAGGTAAGGGTAGGAACAGGATAGGGATGTTGGACGGGATGAAGGGAGGAAAGAAGTACACCGAGATGAAGAGGGACCTGATATAGATTAGTTTGCTAGGTGGGGAGTCACAAAATGTTTATTTGATAGTTGTGTCCATCCAAAACCTACCTTAACCGGTAGATTACCTAATAATAATATATATATATATATATATATATATATATATATATATAATCTTGAAAATGACGCACTCCGGCGACGCACAAACACACAAACACTAGGTTAATAAATATTAAACACACAGAAACATATAAGAAGGACACTTACAGTAGATATTTACGTTTCGACGGCACGGCCGTCGTCATCAGAATCGCAACCGCATTCATTTTCTCCAACGACAAAATGTCGCAAACCCTTGCATAGATGGCGCTGCGTCCCTCACTTCCCCGCCATCACACATGTGGCCACGCTGAAAAATGGTTATTCCATCCATGCACTCTACGAAACTTTGCTTCTTTCAACCGAGGCAAAAGTAATCTCTTTAAATGTGGTGAAAAGTGCATCTGCATCTACGCTTATAGCCTTTGAGCCGCCGCAGGTGTGTGGCAGTGGGTGAGTATTAAGTCGCCAAACTAATATGATTGCAATTTTCTCATAGGAATCTTCAGGTTACAGCAGTTTCTTCGATTAGTTTTATCAGGGCACTTAACTTTTAATCACCGAAGTTATGCTTACGCATGCTCATTCTCTGACTTCCAATACTATTGAGTGAGTCTAACATTATTCCCCCTTTGAGGTTTTATGTAAAATCGCTTTTCCAGAGCATTTCATTACTTCATTATCATCGCTCGCTTCTTTCATGTTTGATTGTGCCTGGTTCCTCTATTATAAAACCCTCATTACTTTCTTGTCGTTAAATTTTTATAGGGAAGACCGTGGTAGAAATCATTAACCAATCCAAATTTGTTTACATCACCTACCAAATCGATTTTCGGGTTGATTTTGTGTTTGTTCCATCTTCACACATGTGATTGTAATTATGTTCACTTTCGTGAATCTTTATTCATGTGTGTGTATATATGAATATAAGTATGTTCACTTTAGTAAATCTTTATTCATGTATGCGTATGCATGTATATGCATACGTGTATTTTATTTTATTGATCTATAAGACCATTAAAGCAGTATTCAAACCGAAGGTCGGTTTGGTAGGTGACGGTATAGTTCACCCGACGGCTTGTGAAATTCTCACATCAGGGTAGGGGGGCCAGTTCCTTTCCCTGTACCGGTTATGGTTTCCCAGGAAGATCTGGTACGCGAAAGATCACACCGCTTGGGTGTGTGTAGTTGAGGATGCCCAGGAGCCCCCTCCGATCCGCAGTCCAACGCTCTACCCACTGGACCACCACATCCCCATTTACACGCGCAAAAATATTTGCGTACCACCACAATACCCGACTAATCGTAACAATAAAATATTTACGAGTTCACAATTAAACCAAATTTGGTCAACCTAACGTATGCCTCAGGATGTCCTTCCTTTCATGGAGCAGCTCTCATAATCGAAGGTGGCGGATAAAATATATTTAATTTAATCCGGTTCCCTTCGCACCAATTAGAGGGCTTTAAGGATGCTATGCTGAGCCTAAAACTTAGTAAATCGTCGAGGTCCCGCGCTCTCTCTACCTTGGCGAATGTGGCAAAATTCAATTGTTGCGCTTTTGTTCTCAGACTTGTTTTATTCTTAAACATGGAGTAAAAAATACAAAATATTGACAAGGAACCAAGTAGTGCACCTTCAGATAGAAAGTATTGGAAATAATGGAATATTTTCAAATAATATACGTATCGTATATTCCTGATAAGTCCATCGCCGTGATATGAAATGTGGAAATCATTTCATGAGGGGAGGAATTTCAGCACAGGCCCTTGTCATAAGGTAAATTACATGCGCCGCATAATGCAATCATGTATTCTGACGCGGCAGCAGAAGCCAAATTGAGAGTGGCACTAAAGGCGGTTAATCTTAAAGGGCTCCGACTGGAAACAAACCTCCAGGAGACTCGTGAGCCATGGGAGGTGGGTACGTGAAATTGGGCTGGGAGGTGCTGAACGGACGGACCGATAATTATGTTAAAGTTCACGGAACTTATTTTATTTATTTATGTACCCTATAAGCTACCGCTAGGGTGTGTGGCAGGGGATGAATGCTCATCAGACTAATTTCTACCCGGACATGACACTACGGCGATCGGACAATATTATTATGATGATATATATATATATATATATATATATATATATATATATATATATATATATATATATATATATATATATATATATATATATA
This sequence comes from Hetaerina titia, assembly GCA_037158775.1. Lineage (NCBI taxonomy): Eukaryota > Metazoa > Arthropoda > Insecta > Odonata > Calopterygidae > Hetaerina > Hetaerina titia. Next base: position 36,422,722 of record CM073778.1, read on the forward strand.
TATATATCTGTTCTACACCAAATTTCTCTCGTTTTATTGACATGATCTCTCCTACCATAGGGCGATGGGAATAATTATACATTTTCAACTTCACTGCTAAAGAGACACCCTTCCAATTTATGCAAGAGCTTCAATCTGTAATTTAGTCTTTGCTCCGTGGGTGATTATCAGCCTAGCTCCTCTAATATTTTGGATACGCTACTAAGTTTATTTTAACAACTTTTTACAAATCTAGCTTCTCTACGCTGCACGCGATCCAATTCGGCAATTAATCCAACTTCATGAGGATCCCATTTTTTGCAGCATGAGGGCTAACTGGCGAAAGAAAAGATTTCTCTTTGACATTTTGTGGAGGTTATTAGTTTTGGTAGATTTATCCGCTCGTCTTAATATTCTAAACGCCACGAGGGCGTGTGGCAGGGGATGTCAGGTCACCTGCTATTAAATTAATCGGTGAATGATGATATTCGGAGTGTTCAAATTGTCCCAAGCTATGTTTCCTTCTGTTGTGTTATCGTGAATTGTGCGAGGGAAAGTTATCCCTTATATCGATCGTTTTGGAATTCGATTTCCCGCACTTCTTGCAGTCGTCTCTCCGACTGAGGTAATGATTATTTTCTCAGCGTCGTCGTTCAGTTCAAATATTATGCATTAATCTAAAAGTTTAATCCTGATGGAATGGTCGTGATTCCGGCGTCTCCCAAAACAGTCTGTCCAATGATTAAGTGATGATGCTATTAATTACATTACGATTCCTTCACGCAGTTTTTATTTGTGATTGTTTCATCGTAACACTATTTGTGTAGGCGATGAATCTGAAATGGGCCTGATGTAAAAATGGAAAATTTTGATGGAGCTCAATAAATTCCTCTGACGCGGGGGATTTATGTAAATACGTAAAGGGATGGGAAATAAGTGAGTAAAAGAACAGAAAATTACTTTTTTTTAGATAGTTTACACTTACAATCATTATTTTCGAAGAATGTAACTATTTATTGGAATCTACTCGTGTTTTTCAGAAGATAATAATTATATTTAAGTGATCGATATTTTTTATTTCGATCTCGGATGGTTTATTCAAAAGAATATTCGGCACAGTTCTTTCCAACTTTAGGAGATCGAGAATTATCGATTTAAAAATATTAGGAGTTTAAAAACATCTTCCTCCAAAATATTAAGTTACCATAACCAATAAATAGAAAGTAAATATTACTTTCATTCGTGAGACTGTGCATAGTTTAATTTATCAGTTATAAGATGTTCCAGTACTCCAGATTTAAATGCGCTAACATCTGCTAAAATAATTACATAACGTATAAAAAATATTTTTTGGTTTTCTCGATTTTGACTCATGATCTTGGTACGCTCGTAAAATATGATCAAAAGTAAATGTAACCTACTTGTAGAAGATGTAAATGAATTCTTTGAAAAAATGTTTGATACTTGTGATGATTTTACAAATTCACGTGAGTAATTGCAACTGAGGACAGTTACTTTTCGTCGGTGCTCTGCCCATATGGGTACCCCAATGGTTACGCCCCCGCGGGGAGTCCGTGGGAAGCGTCCGGCGTACACTACCGCCGAGCACCTGGTCCCGGCGGCGTCGTCGCCCGCTGCCGCCGCCCTCGTCCGCGGAGATTCGAACCCCCGCCGGCTGGTGGTGACCCCCGTCCGCACTCGGAGCGCAGCGAGTCCTCCTCATCCTCTCCGCGACTCCCCGCCACACGAGCAAGGGCGGCCGCCGCGGCGAGGGAAAACTCTCCCCCGCGTCTTCCGCCCTCCTCCCTTTCCTCATTTTTTTTCCATCCGTGTTGGAATAAAATAAGTCCGCGATGGAGAGAGGAAGGAGGGGTTGAAAGGAGGGGGGGGAGAGAGAGAGGCAGGAGAGGTTACTGGGTGGGAAGAGCGCGGTGGTATGTGGGTGGGTTCCGGTCCCATAGCATGGGTGCGTCTCTCTCATACTCCCGAGAGATGGCAGCACCACTCACGACGGCAGTTCTCGGGGCCCTTTCTCGTTACCACACACACACTACTCCGGGAAAAAAATTGCCCCCACCCTTCCCTTTCCCTCCCCACCAGCGGCTATAATAAGTATTTCTCCCTTCCCCGAATGGATAGATACGAGACGGTTAACTTTTTTACCGTTTTTTCTCCCCCCTCCCCGCTAAGAATTACAAAGCGGTACTTGAAGATGTTGCGGAAAAGTCTTGAGTCGAGTTTTCCTTATCCTCTTTTTTTGTATCGAAATTAATGAGATATTAGCTCGCTTTAACCCGCGTTCTGACCCGATTGTGAGCTCCATAAATGGTTGGTTACGCGAAAACACACGCATACACACACACACACACACGGGGAAATGGACAAATTGTCTGATTGGATGACGAGAATCTATGAGTGATCGCAAGTCTCACGACAGAAAACCATACCAATGTGAAAGATTTTTAATTTCCCCACTCAAAATTCCCGAAAACCATACCTTCCAATGTCCTTGTGCGCTACTTTGGCGCCACCATCGACCCGTGTCAGAACTACGTTCCCCTCTTTGGTCGTCCAACAAGACTCAGTTGCGTATTGGTGCCTCATCCCCCCCCCTTCCTCTTCCCTCCCCCACATACGCCATCTCCTTCTCCCCATTCCCCCCCAACACCACCCTCCCATTTTTATTTTCCCCACCCACAACCCCATTCAACCCCATACCCCCGTCATCCCTTCAGCCCCTCCTCCATCTCTACCCCCCACCCCCTACAGTAAAAATCCTCCCTACGCCCTCCATTCTAGATATATCCACCCTCCCTCAAAACTCCAGGCCGTTCCCACTCCTAACCCCCGTATCACCCTCTCGCCCCTATCCGCTCTTCCCCCTTTGAAACACATTCCCCTCCGACTCCCTCTCCCAACAACTCCCCCTCTTCCCTTTCCCCATCCAAAAAAACATACTACGCCGTCTTCCCCTCCTCCGCCTCACGGACCCAACCCTCCCCCCAGCCCCTTCACTCCCTTTCCCACACACACACACTAACTCCGCACATTCTATCCATCGCCCTCTCCCCCCCCCCCCACCCACACCCCCTCCCTCCGCCCCTCCGGGTCGCTCTTTCTCATCTCTTATCCTCCCTCCTCCCTTCCCCAACAGTTCACCCGTCTCTCTTCCTCCGCCCCCCCCTCTCTCCCCCCCCCGCTCAAAAGGCCCCTCACCCCCACCTTATCCACTCTCTGTATTTCGCTGACGTCATTCCCCGGCAAAGGGGCGTTGGGGGAGGGGGTGGGGGAGGGAAAAAGAGTGTGAGAGAGGGAGGGAGGGTGAGAGAGAGAGAGACGAGAAAGAGATCTCGCAGAACACAAACGCCTACTAGGCGACTTTCAACTGTCTTCCCATCACGGCGCTGTGAATTTCTCCGAATAGGGCAATGTATCCGCTGCATTTGAATTGGCGTTATCTTTTTTTTTTGCTCCTTTCTCCCTTTACACCCCTACCTGTTATTACTTGTGAACGAAATTAATCAAGTTTGTGCGGTAAAATTATTTTTTAGGGGGATTTTTACACTTATCAGATGACAGAAATGTTTGTTTCAATATTTTTCCGATGAGAGTATCTCCACCCCCTCTCCCCCTTTAATTTTCTCTACACTTGAGTTAAAACCATTCACACAACACTTCCGAGTCTTCCCTGTCAATTTTCTATATATTTTATCGCAATGCACCTTTCTTTGATCAATGTTATTTGTTTTTTCTTTATTAAAAATAAATTTAAACAGTGCGCGGAGTAGACTCTCAACCAGTGAATTTTATAATTTATTTTTAAAATGCCTTCAAAGTGATTGAAGTGAATGTCAGTGGGAAGAATTTTGTAAAATTTCAATTGTATCATTAAGCAACATGATTCATCCGATGTAGAATCTTCTCCTACCCCTGTAGCCCCTGTTTGAGGACAATCATTCCCAAAACACATTGCGAAAACAAAATAAATCAAATGACCGCATTAGAAAATGTATTTCTTCATTATTTACTTTAGTAGCTTTTTTGTGGAAGAAGATTTCCCCCCTCATGACAGACTTAAACTTACACTATCGACATCGACGATCCCAATCAATGTAATGAACATTAGGCTCGAAAATGGACTAAATCTAGGTTAGAAAATATTTTTCACTAGGACAAATAAATGATAAACACGCAGTTATATTATTAATTAAACTGTACTGGATCCATTGCCAGTTTATCTTTAAAAGGAATTTTTTTTCCAAACCTCGCCAGAGTAGAATTAACTGCATACGTCAGTTCGTTCGGATGAACGCAAACCTCTTCAACGGATTATGTGGAGCGGAGGAGGGAGGAAATTTTTGAACGATATACCCTGGTTACGCTATCCTATTTGCCCCTCTCTCTTCCTCGTCCCGCCAGTAACTTTTACCCTTTTCATCCTGCGTTTTTCGTTTATTCCAACTATATACGCCACACCATCTCAAACCAAACCACCCTCCCTCTCCCTCCCTCAGCATACACATTTTTTCCCTCTTTTTATTCCCCCGCTCGTTGTCAGGGTCCCCTCTAGCCCACCACCACCGCGCCATTCGTCCTTCTGCTGTTTTTCTGGCGTGCGCTTCTCTCTCTCTTCTTTTTTTCCTCTTCCTCTCTTCCCCTCCCGTTCCTCCTCTGCTGTCGCCATTGATCGAGGCTGCCGCCCTCATTCCCTCCCGCCCCTCCGCCCCCAACCCCCCATATATACCCTCCCCTCTCTCCCCACAAGACCCCGTCCCATCAACCCTGCCTGCCTCCCCTCATTTCCCTCGCTCGCCGGGCGAGGGCAGCACGGGGCAAAGCGATGGCGGCAGCGGCGGCTCTGGATGGCGTCGAAGGGGGTAGTGGGGAGCGAAGGTGGAGGGGGCGGAATGGGGGAAACGAGCGGGTGAAGCAAAAGGCCGTAGAGGAGGAGGCGGGGGCGTGAGAGGGGGGGCAGGAGGAGGGTCCCTCGATGTGTCGAGAGGGCGTAGGCGGGGGATGAGGCGGCCTTAGTTTGTGTGGGGGCCGTATAGAGGGAGTTAAAATAGGGTATAGAGAGAGAGAGAGAACGCCGGGGGCGGAGAGTAGTGTGGGGTGGAGGAGGAGGGGGTGGTTCACCCTGTGTGGATGTGTGCGCGCATGTGGTCGGCCCCTTCTCCCTTCGCAGCTCTTCCGCTCACTTCGTGGAATGGGGCCTCGCGATGTACAGCGTTCTTCTGTTCCCGACCCCTCCACCACCCCCTTTCCTTTTCTCCCCCCCTCGCCCCCATCCACTCCACTTCTAATGCTAACTCACCTTCGCGCAGTCTTTCGCTCTATCTAACGGTTTCTCTCATTCGCGGTACGGAGGGAAATACACACACACGTATGAGCGTGGCTTTACGAGGAAGACGCACAGCGAGAGAGAGGGAGATTGACGGCGCGTAGTTTGGCGGGGTGTGTGGTGCGTTTGATTCGGACCGTGGTGCGAACCCGGCTGGCTTCTTGGACCGCCGGACAAGGTGGTATGAACTTTCCTCCGCCGAGAAGTAAAAAAAAATGTTTTACGCATACGATTGAGGAAAGTATGGAATGCTTCGTACACGAAGCCTGCGAGAATACCATTATTATCGCCACTCTACTTATGTATAACAAACATGGGGACGCGGCTTTGAGATTATGACGTGCATATGAAATGACCCACGTTCCACCTCCCAGAACCGTTGGATTTCGTACCCTGGAAGGGTGCGAGCGGCCGTTCTTTTAGCGCGTGGGTGATTTCTCTCCCCGGGACTCGCGGCACCTCCGGAGGTCGGGAAATTCCACCCAGCTCGCACCAGCGAGAGGGGGGGGGGAAATTTTCCATCTCTTTTCGTGCGAACGGCGTCGGCTCCGTCCGCGAAGACCCCCCCTCCCAGTACGAATGCACACACCCCGGCCGGTTAATCCCGACAGCCGCGTCGGCGGTGGTTTCCGATCCGGCGGGCGATGGCCCTTTACTTCCTTCGGACTCGTCCTACAAAGAGCCACCACCACTCCCGACCCGAAAAATATATACCGCTCCACCTCTCTCTCTCTTTCGCTTGCTTTTAAAGGAGGCCTCACCACCGCCACTGATGATGCGAAGAAGAAGAGAGGGGGAATGTGTGCGGGGGGCCCTCCTTCGAGTCACTTGTTGAATGCCCCGTCGACTGGACAGTCTCTCTCTGTGCGTTCATCAGGGTGAGCGTCATAATTCTTTGAATTTCAGTGCTGCTGCTGCTGGACTGGCGCCAAGGTTAGCCAGCCAGCTAGTAGCCAGCCAGCCAGCCCCTTCGGCTCGGCTCGCTCGCTGTAGAGAGAGAGAGGTAGCGGCGCTGTTGAGGAGACGGGGAGGAAAGGGAATGGGTGGAGAACCAAGGGTGGGGGCAATCGATATATTGTGTGTGTGTGTGTGTGTGAGAGAGTGTGTATGTATGTGAGGGGGAGGGAGGAGTTTGTGTGGGGTGGGGGTGAGGAGAGACTGGTAGGTCGAAAGGGGGATGGGATAAGGGGGTGGAGAGTAATGGACGGGTGTGGGAAGGATGGAAAGATTGAGAGAGAGAGAGGGGGAGGAGGGAGAGTGAGAGAGGGTTGCCGTGTCTGTGTGTACGAGGGGAGAGGCAAACGAGAAACGGGATTGGCTGAGCTAGTGGCGAGGTTCTCTCTCTCTCTGCTTCGCTCTGGAAGGGAAGAGAGAGGGGAGGCTGGAGGGGGAAGGGTGGACGAGCCAGCCGTAGGGTGGGGGGAGGGAGAAGTGGGAAGGGAGATGGGAGGGGGGGGGCAAAGCCATCCTCACTCACTCCCTCCCTCTCCGCCGCCGCCCCTACCGCCCCGTCCACCGCCCACAACCTTCCCCTCTCCTCGCTTTGGGACGCCGTTTCACTTTATGCAGCTGTGAGACGATAACAACGATGGGCTATAGGACTCGGGGGGCGCTGGGGGAAAATGCCAGATGGGCTATAGGAAACGGCGGGAAGAGCGAGATTTTGAAGCGGAGGGAGAACTGGGGGTCGCAGTCGACGCCGCCGCCGACGCTGCCCGGACGGCCTCGGTTTGTTGGGGGGAGGAGGGGGAGGGCAAGGGGGGGAGGAGGCAGAGAACTAGAAGCCCTCGAAAGAGGGAAGGGCCACGAGCGAGGGCCACAGTGGCCCCGATTGTTAGTCCAACCCGAATCCATGATTAAACTAGTCCGTTAGGGTGTAATAATGGGGGATGTTCTCGGAAATAATTTGATCTTTTTTTGCACATCGAGGAGAGATAGTTGGTAAATATTATTTTAATAAGAACGGTCACGGATGTTCTATTTGTTTACACGGCCCTATTTTATTCCCCGTCAAATATATTAATATGATTTTAAATTTACGTTAATTCCTTGATGGCTTGGAAAATCTAAAATTATCTCGCGATCTTAAAGTCGTTGCCTTTTTAGTTTTATGTAAAATTAATTGTGGCAGGGTCAGAATGAAATTAGAGTAGCAGTTCAGTGAATTCAATTGGCTATTCAATTAATTTTATTTATTTTTCATAATTATTAAAATGTGGGTTTACCAGAGAAGGATTATGGATAGGTGTTTTATAAATTGAAGAGAAATAATATTACCTCAGCCTGTAACCATAACCTTCTCTTAGAGTCAGTTGTCGTGTTTTTCTGTTCAACAGTTACTTCAATATTACTTTACAGTACGTTGAACGTAAATGCTAGTACGTCCTCGCTGACCGTTAAATTGCCCTTTAGATTATAATAAATAATTGCACGCATCTGTAGAACGACGTAAAATTTTACTCTCATTTCTTTCTGCTTACAATTCCACACATCAAATATTTTTATGATAGAAAAATCGAAAAAGCGCCAGTGCACAAGCTGATCTTTATAAGGTGTTTCGTAAAAAATACAGAGGTCGTTCTGTGGTACATACGTCAGCGCTCCACTCAGCTTTTTTGGGAACTACAACAGAAAAAATAAATAGATTGTGACTTTCCGCTGGATTTATCGCGGACTGCGCTGTAAAATGCAAGTTATTTTGCGCCGATTTTTAAACGACGACACTGTACGTGATCGAGAATTGAACATGTTTGCAGGACAACGGAAATGATTTATATTCTGTAATAAGTTTTATTTTTTCCTGAACACTATAAATAGAAAAAAACTAATTATAATTTTCAAATTAATCGGCGACAAGCATAGATGCCAAGAATAAAATGAACGCTGTTCGAATATTACCGCGTAGTATAATCGACAAATTAGTCCACTCCACGGTTAAAATGTTTTTTATTGATACGCAACAAATTATAATGCAATTACAATATTCAACAAATTGAAGAGGGTTAAAGACATTTCGACGCTGAAAAATGTGTAATTCGATTCCATCCGATATTCTAGAACTCTAAGCATTCTCATACACCGAACTTTAATTGGCGTAGTAAACGTCAACATTAACAAGTGCCTTAAAACGGCAAGACATCCTTCAGATAAGTACAGGTGACAAAATTTTTTATCAACTATTTGATAATCCCTTAATGTAATGCTTTTCTTGAGAAACTTATATTTACAAGTACCACACACTTTGAGATAAAAATTGTCACTTTAAAAATATGCACGGCATTCCCCTTGCCGCATATAATTAGTAATTCAGCTAGACCTCAGCACTTTGCTGCGATGAAAAACGCGCTTAATTTTTCATACACTGTAATATTCTCAAAGTGAGTAAAGCCTGTCTTTCCACCGCTTTCTTCATTCGTCATTTGCGTCACACTAAGGTTACCGCTTTCGTCACTAGATAGCGAGACCAGTCGCTGGTGCTTTTCCGTGGGGAGGGGAATTCTAAAAACTCTTGTGAAATGCTGACGGAATAAAATGTTTAGACTGTGTAAAGTTCACAATACTGCCGTAATAATTGCTCTTGCATTAATGGTTTTACCTTGAAATACTTTGTTTTGAATTTACTACATAATGCGAATTTAGTTTTTGTGGTGGTGGCTGCTTCGAAGTGATTTTCAGTACGTACTGAGAATTTGTTTGCGCACTATATCCTGAAAGAGCATCATGTAAAACTCGGAAGTAATTGTTATTGATGCAGTATTTGTAGTGAATAACCGTAGCTCATAGGTGCACAAGTGGATCTCTTACATATGTATGTATATAACCATTGTTAATATTAATACGTATATTCATACGCTCAATGCATTACTTTCCAGTCTCTCTTTAATGTAAAGGGTAGACAAAGTAAACGTTATCATATTCAGATTTTTTCAACCATCAACTCCTTATATATAGGCAAAATACATTTATTTACAACTATCTGGAAATACACTTTGTGGTTCCGAGAAAATAGAAACTATGTTAAAAGATGACGTAATTAGTGAACATAAATTAGGAATTACACTTTCATGACGACAGAAAAACCAACACAACACGATTCTTCACTCTTTTGATCAGGAATGGCTGGTCACCACGTAAAATCTTACTTCCACTGTTCATTCCTTGGCGTCTCCGATCCCATCAGCATTTATTGCAAACATTGCTTCAGTTTCAGGGAGGCATGGGGAATCATAAATCTTGCAAATTCTTGTTTCACCTCGGCCTTTTCTCAAATACAGCCTGGGGAAGAAAATATTGCATTGCAATACACATTTGTCAATCACTATTCAACAGCGGCTGTACATATTATTATCTAAAATGTAACTCGGACCCACCCACACAACTTTTAGAAACATTAGTGTTTCATCAAGCAGCAGCCATGATTTCCCTTAAAACTGGTTCTAAACTAAAGGTTTTAATTTACTAAATCAAGACCACAATGACTTAACTAAAGTGGCCACAACATAGGGTCTTTTTCAAATATGATATTTAAGTACATATTATGACTACTTCATGGTCAAACCGATTTTGCTAAATTTAATAGTGCGAGTTTGAGAGAGATGAAAGATGTGAGTAGGGGTATAGGGTCAGCTGTGGGTATGATAACGTGTAGGATATGATTCATGGTACTTTTGGGTAATCAAAGATGAGGCAGAAAGGCATTAGTCATAATTATGGATTTAAGTAATTTTACAAGGAGTCCCAGAATGTAAATTTTCTGGGAATAAGTTACTACTCATTACTATGTTTTAATCATCCAAAACTTGCCCGAACAAAACCTTGCCCAATGAAGGTTTTCAGTGGTGACAGATGATATGCATTGAAGTGGATCCAAATGGAGTTTGTATTCACACTCATCGAAAAGGAATTGATAGCAAAAGTAGTTAAATAGTTATCTGGAACGTCATACTTTTTCCAGGATGAGTGCCAGAATTCAGTTTATTATCCTTGTTCATGTCTTAAGTCAAGAGCAGCATTCTTATCACAGAAATAAATGAAGGAATTTTGATTTTATCTAACCATGACAAGAGTTAATTTCATTACAAGGTAATTTTGACTGAAAAAATGAACTTGTCACAATCTACCCAAAATGTCACTATCCCATCATAATTTCAACAACTCTTTCTGGCTATCAAAAGTACAAATGAAAATAATAATGATAGGATTGATATGATTTCACATCCTTTCCAAGGGTTTATTCTCCAGACAATCAGCTGTCAGCTTCAACACTGGCTAGAAGATGCACCTTTAACTGGCCTATGACCAGGTGGAAGTTGTTCACTGATTGGCTAGGAGCTGTGCCCTCCAACCAACAAGCTATGATAGTTGGAACTTTAAACAGTTAACTGGCCCCTGAACCCTAGGTTAAGTTTCCCCTGAATAGCATTAACCTACTGCTAGAATATTAAAATGTTCTATGAATTCTTTAGATAACGAAATTAACCAAGATGAAAATTAGAAGCATAGGTGCCAAATGGAATAAGGTCCCTGATGTGACGGTAAAAAAATCTGAACTTGGAATACATAGAATTTCCACATCATTAGGAAGTTTTTATTAAGAGCTGAGTTTGAAGGAGAAGCATCTCATATTTGACAGCTCTGCATCCAACACACATGAAAAATGATTAATTCACTTCTGCGCTGATTTAATATGGTACCCCAATGAATATTTACTTTTCCACAGAAACTAAATGTTAACAGATGCATTATGAATAAATATTAAATGCATGCCCATTCTTATGGATAATCATCTCTAACATGGAATAAATCAATAAATGAGCAATAATATGATTACTTAAAAAATAGCCACACACGTTGAAATTTGTGGAACTGCAGTTGATATGCACATCAACAAAATTTTATTGGATTTCCCAATAAACAAGAGGTTGATAATAACCCTAATCTACCTAGTAGTTGGTTTGATAAGTGAAGGTAGACCTCACCTAATAATAAAGGCAATGGCATTTAAAATTCACACATTACCTTGGCAATAAGGAATGAGGCAACTCCTTATTGCAGTGATTTCATAGAATTGGCACTCAAAAAATAACTAGTTTGAAAACTGAGGGTTCAAAAGTGTCACCCAGAATCAAACCTGGGACCCCTGGGCTGTAGTTTGAACAAGATGAGTTACCACACCCCTCCACAGATAGGTGAAATCTTTTTTTAAAAAATCACCTTCATATCATTTGTGTGCATACACTTATTTGTTTAAAAATAAGTTATTTAAACTGACATAATAACTCAGGTTTTTATCAGAATATTAACCTGGGATTACAAAAGATCAATTACCACATTCATTTTTGCAGTGTAATGGTAAAGAAATACATATTTCAAATAATGAATGTTAATGAATATAAAAGCTAAGCTGTGTTTATTCAAGTATCACACCTTCACATGGAAATGAACTACTCCCTGTAACCTGAACTGTGAATTTTAAATGCCATTGAGCTTAGGCATAGGCAAGCTCTATCCTCTCCTATTACATCACTCTTCAGTTCGATTACTGTAATTATATATCACTCTAGTGAGTGTTTCACTAAAGACACTAATAAAGGAAGCAACGGAAAACCACCTCAATTATTAATCCTACAGCCTTATGATATACAAGAATATAAATTCTGGAAAGTGTTAAATCTGGCAACTGGGCAGCAAGTTGTACCCAACAGCAAGATAGGCAATTCTCCCTAGGTTGTCATAAAACAAAATCCTTTGCAAAATGTAACCAACAGCAGCGGCAGAGAAGAAGACACAGAAGAGGACCGAAACAGAAAAGGGACTTGGAATGTTGAAGATAAGGAAATTAGAAATCATAGAGTAAGAGATGGAGACAGGAAATATTGATATTTTTGGGCACTGCAAGGGGATATGGAAATTCAGCAGGGATTAATGGAGCAATAATTATAGAGTACAATACAGTATAGGGGTAAAGAGCAAGGGCGGGGTGGCATTATTATTGAAAAAAGTTAGGAAGGAAAACTTAGGTCAGGTGAGTTATATAATTTTATTGCTCATGTCGGCATATCACCATGCAAACAGAGGGAGGAAGGATTGTACAGAGTATAAGAAATAATTACATGTGTTCTTGGAAGGAAACATTTGATAGTGATCGGGAATTGGTATGCAAAGGAAGATATGGTAGCAAGGTAAAGGATTACAGTTTAAGAACAAGGAATGACCACAGGGAGACCGTAATAGAGAGAGAAAAGGATTAAATTAGTATTTCTGCATGTATGGCTACTGTTGCACATCCTAGAGCTAGATTGTTGGCAACCTTAACGTCTTTTAGAGGGAATCTACCTCCCAAAGAGTGAATTAGCTCCCTGGGGGCTCTATGAACACTATACGTTTTGACTACTCTGAGAGTGAATTTTTGATTTAAATATTGCTAGTGTTTGAAATGCCACCTTGATCAAATACTCAGTAGTTTGCCATTCAGAAAATGGACATTAAAGCAGTATATCAGCCTCCAAATTTAAAAACTCCATAGTTTGCCATTGGAATAAGTTAAATGCTCATGAAGATTGGTTGCTGATTGGCATTAATAAACAAATCTTGATAGGAGAACATGCTATGTAATATGTTATTGGAGGTAATAATTGTGGGTAAATCATTTTGTTATTATTAATTAAATTGCAAGTTGATTCAGTTTGCAGGATTTTGCTGCTATTGATTATATTCTCTTCCTTCAATAAAATGGGAATTAGTATTCATGTCGGCATCAATACATAACGGTATGACCAATATATACTTCTGAATTGAGTATGTAGACAACAGATGGAACAAGATTGATCAAAAAATTTTCTTGTAAAACATGAGGGTTATATACACAATAATCTCTAGTCTAATTATTTATGTAAAACATTATTTTAAAACCCTTCATATGTATAACGATATCCAGTGGTTTTCATGATTAAACGAAAAAAATGGAATGTCAAACATACAAAGCTCAGAACACAGCTATCAACCCTAAGTTCGATTTGATAGATGAAGATAGACCTCATCCAGTACAAAGCCCACAAGAAATGACACAAGAAATTCACACATGAGGGTAATAATAGTTCTTTTTCCTGTGCCACCTATGGGTTTCCCTGAAGGCTTCCCTCTGGTGCCCCAAAAGTCATAGAGCTTGGGTAAAGCTGAGGGTGCCAAAAGGCATCACCTAGCATCAAACCTGGGCCCTCAGCTCTGCAGCCCACTCACTACCCTGGACTACCATGTTCCCTTAAGTATAAAAAACTTTGAAAAAATATGTTGAAGCATTAGTAATTCATCACTCAATGAATGTTTTCCCCAAACTTTAACTATTTTCATATCAATAAAGATTAGGAGAAAGCGTTAAAATTAGAACTAAGCAAACCATATAATCATAGAACTGTGTCTAATTATTATTTCAACAAAAATGTTATTGTAACATGATGCGCCAAATGCAATTTGATGTGTTTTCAAAATTACCTCAGAAATTCAGTTTTGACTGATCTATTAGTTGAGAAAAGGATAACAAAAGCATAGTCATAACTATGATGATACATCATACTATCCTATTATATATAATTACATTGCAAGGTCCAAAGAATAACACACTAATTTAAAAAATAAGAGCTATGAGAATTTCTCTTTTTCATTGCTATTTGGAAAATTAACACCAATGAATTCATTTGGAATGCTACAATTTTATGAAACATTTGGATATTAATTATGATTTTTCCACAAACACTTGATTATGCTAGAAGAACAATTTGGGAAATACATTCATAAATCGAAGTAACTCTTAAAAATTCGTATTCAATTAAAAACACATTTAAAATCACAATTAAACCTGTGAACATTTAGAAAATACTACATGTAATGCTTTAGAAGGTGCATACAGAAAAATTGGTTACAACAAAAAACTTTAAACAGATATTAATGGACAACTACATTAACAGAAAAGAATTATTTGGAATTCCTGAACCCTTTCAGAAGCAGTACTCCTCAAGGAGAATATTATATACATGGGCGGAGATTAATTTGCGATTTATAGTAATGATCCCTATATTTGGAGCAATTAAGCAAAAATTGTTATTCAAGGAATTTGATTTGACATTGACTTTAAAGCGTTTCATAAAACTATAACGCATTGCATCCGATTAACGTATTAATGTTCATAATCTATCGCCAATTCTAGAAATTTTGAAAAAAAGGAGCGCCATGACGGCAGCAGCTTTAACTACTTTCTCAATTTTGAGTTAGTAAACAATTCTTTCGTAATATGTATGGAATTTAATCACCTCAAAATGTATAGAATATTTTTTGAACTTCATTACAGTGTTCCCAGGAGATAATTATGGCGTAGTGGAATTTATGGTTTCGAGATGGGATGTTTCACTAACACTGGTATATCAAGGTATACGGCGCCACAGCCGACGACATTTTCAACTAAGACGGAAGAACGTTTAAATGAACTTCGTATGGATGACTTAATTATTTAATAAATTTTACCAAATTCGTAAAAGTGCGGCTTTTAACACACTTTATTTTTTCTGCAGCTACGGTGAAATTCACATACGCTTTTATAATAATTGGGGAATGGCCCAAAAACGCGCTTTCATGCAATCGATATCAGCTAAAATAAAAGTATATATTATACTACCTAAAAAGGAAAAACGTACCGTTTAAACTAACTCCGGGGGCAATACAAGTTGAACGATGAAATGGCAAGTAAGAAGTGGAAAATAGCCAGAGGAAATTGAGGGTATAAGGCAACAATGGCATAATTGAATCTCTTTATGAAAGAATTTTGCGTCTTTCATTAGCACATTTGTCAACGTACAATACGTTAATTTTTCATTTTCACAAATTTTTCAAGACTCTGGTAACAATGGAGCAGAAAGACTTAGCTTCCCCCTTGGCTTAAAGATTTGTGGCAACAAATACGTGGTTTAAAGTTTGAGAAGTAATTATGGTGTCTAAATGAGTATTTTATGAATCTCAGGCAGAATATTACATGCTTTATAAGTAATACATATCAGTTAACTATAGGAGTTCAATGCAATTACAATGGTGACAATCATTAAATGAAATATAAGGATTTTAGGCGATAGTCCATGAAAACGTTTTTTTCATTTGTCTCGCACTTAAGCTGTTCTTTGGAGATAGCCTAACCATCAAGTACAGTAGCAATATATCTGGACCATTCTAAGCAGACATGTATACCCAATTTTCAAACTTAATTTCACATAGAACATTTACGGAAACAATATAAATTACTCATAAAGCCCATGTGAAAAATGAATTGATGTTAAACAATGCAAAAGCAAATTAAGTGAGGTCAGAAAGTATTAATTCAAAGTTTCTGAATAGATTGTTATTGAACAGAGAGCTATTCCCTTTCCCAATGGAAGAGGCAATAAAAAATACTGTTGAAAGAAGTACTTGAATGCCTCTAGAGAGACATACAGCTGCTCATAAGTGAGACTAAGAAAAGTGATCTGGGCATTGAAAATTTTCATTCTTGAGCATCAGGCATAAACGCATCCACTTTAATTTCCTTGCCATTGAATAGGCCTTAATAAAAAACATGCGCTAATTTAAAAATAATAGCGCCATTTCTCAATAAACATAGGCAAAGTACTGAAAACTGCCTACACAGATGCATGATCCATTCGCTTAAACTACTAAATATAGCCCTAACAAAATTATAACTTGCACAACCTAAATGAGCAACAAAATTAAGTAAGGATTCAGGAACCTCTTGAGCGGTGTTATGCTGATGATCATAGGGTCCAGGTTCAAATTCTTGTCACTTTACCCTCCAGGTTTACCCAATAAATGTTTTCTTTGGGGACCAAATCTTCTTAGGAAACCACTTGGGGAAAGGAAGTGACTCCCCTTATTACGTGGTTGATGCGCTCATTTCACCTGCCAAAGCGCTTAGTACAATGTGAGACCTACCCACTACAATCAAACTACCCTATGGGTTGATTACTAATGTTTTCAAATAAAAAATTGTTAGTAGTTAATTGAAAATATTTCAAATGAGACCTTAATGAGAAGATTAGAATTTTAAGTTGCTTTACGGATGGATAACTATGCTATAGTATTTAATTCCAAGTTAAGGTGACTAATTAAATCAGAGACCTTGGGACATAAGATAGCCTTTAGATAGATTCACAGATAAATAATTATGGAATGCGTATGAAACCAGAATAAGGACTGAGGATGTTATGACAATGTTCGGGACAGGGAAATTAGCAAATATAAAGCAAGAGATGAAGAGAGGAAATATAGATAGTTTGGGGCTGTTCGAGGTGATATGGAAGGATAGTGGGGATTACTGGAGTGAGAGATACAGAGTAATATTCAGTGGGATCATAGGGAGGAATAAGTTGATAAGAGTATAACATCAGGTAGAGGACATAGATGTGGGGGGATGTTCAGGGAGGGAAGCAATCGATAGTGATGGAAGATTGGAATATGATGGTAGGCAAACAAAGAGATGGTAGTGAAGTAAGGGACTAAAGTTTAAGAACTAAGAATTTAGATGGGATAGCAAAATAAGAGCTCTGAAGGAGACAGGGTGTAACCATAGTGAAAATGTTTCAAACACCATAAAAGAGGTAGGTATACAAGGATAATCCCCTTCCCGGAAGATATCAATTAGACTATACTATGGTTAGGCACAGAGTTAGTAACAGCATGATTGATTTGAACAGTTTCCCAGGAGTGGATGTGGACTCAAATCATAATTAAGTAATAATGAAGTGCAGTATGGGATTAAAAAAGAAATAGGGAAGATGATTAAGGAAATGAAATGTAAAGCCCATTAACCAGTACAATAAGAGTGGACTATCAGCAAGCTGTGGATAAAATCATGAGAGTAAATGAGAGCAAGGCAATAGAAGAAAACCGGGAACATATCAAAGAAGGGATATTGAAAGTCACAGCCAAAATTATAGGAAAAGTAAATAAGTGTGCCTTTCATTGTATACATTTGCGTAGGAAAAGGTTTGGGAGAGCTGAATAGAGGGATGAAAGTCAGTAGAGAACTCGTAAAATCTGTTAGGTTAGTGAATGATCACACTTTGATTTTCAGCCAGCCTAGGGGTTAGAAGCATTGCCGAGTTCTTGGACAGTCTCTGTGGTAGATATGGCATGAGAATAAATGTAAGTACAACAGAGATAATCCAGTTTTCCAGAAAAAGAAAGTCTAATTGAAACATTAAAATGTGAGGGCAAAACTTAGAGCAGGTGGACAAATTTTCGTATCTCAGAAGTGTTTTGGACCAAAATGGTCAAAGTAGCCGGGACATACTATATGAAGAAGAATTGTGTTAGGCAAAGAGGCTTTCACAAGGAGGGAATTGATGACAGGGATGTTTAGTAAGGAAGTTAAGAGAAGGCTCATTAAAACTTTTATAGGGAGCATGGATATGTACAGTGCAGAAACATGGTCATTGAAACAGGATGATAAGTGTATATTGGAGGCTTTGGGGCTTGGAGGAGAAGATTAAGTGGACAGGAAAGGAAAACAAATGAGGAAGAGCTCTGTATGGTGGGGGAGGAGAGGCAGGAAAAATGGATTGAGAGCATTTTGATGGGTATACTGAAGACCATGATGGAAAAGAGGATGCTAGGAGAGGATCAAATACCAAGAAAAAGTAATTGTCAAAAGTGAGAACTCAAGAAATCATTCACTGCCGTTTGTTTGAGGTTATAATGAATATCATTAATCCATTTTATTCCCTCATTGTTAATTCTATGTTTTGTCAGCCAAAAATGCAGTTTCATCACTCAATAATAGTCACTTACCGAGTGGTTGAGGCATGTGCTATGATATTTCCTCCTATTGGCTTTTTGGGATCAGCTGCGAAGAGGGCAGCCCCGTCCACTTGAGCTACCACTTGGTTGGTTATTAAAACAGCCACACCAAACTTTTAGGAAGAAAATAAAGAATGTTATGGATACCACATTTACAATACGAGAAACATTTACTTAGAAAAGAATATATATCCAAAGGAGTCAAATAAAGTATACATCTAAATCCTTAAAACATGTGAGTTAAGATCATGGCAGTGGCAGGAACTGAACAGTGAAATTCCATGAAATTTTCCAATTGTTTTTTTTTCTTATTTCCTATTGTTCTTCATATCTTTAGATCTTACAAATATAATCCTTTATTCCTATTTTTGGCATTATTAAAATAAGTTCGGTCTATCAGTATAAATTATCAATTTTTATGAGTTAATCCTAATTTACTTTGTATTAACCAAGTCAAGTTTAATTTAACTTTGTACAGATTGAGTGGCTTCAGACATGATGTGGTGGAAGTCAAACATAACGAACAACTGATTGTACCACTTTTCCACTTGATAAAATTTATTTTATGATCAAGTTTTGATGCATTATATCATTATTGTGACCTGATGATGATATAATACACCATAAGCCAGTCATAAAATAAATGTTATCAAGTGGAATGGTGCTACAATCAGTTATTCATCTTAACTTTGCATTTTCAAATTTTGCTATCAACTATTTCCAATTAAAAATCCAATATTTTCTTGCCTATCTTTCAACATGGGATTTCATTACTACAATATTAATTATATTTTCTTTTAAATTATTTGAGTACTAAGACTGATACCAATCCTGGAGTTTACATTTCATAATTAAGTCTGGAGCAAGTCCTGCTTAATGCCATTCCACACTTTCATGAAGGTATTACTGGAAGGCATTTAGCAGCCATTTCAACAATAAATTCTTTTAGAGAATATTTCACCAAATTGAAAATTTCGGGGAAATCTAAATGAATTTAAGGGCATTTTATTCCTTTGAACAGTGAAGAAAGCAGAAAAATTTAAGGTGACAACTAAGACAATGAGCAAAGGAAAGTTAAAACCACGATTTATTGCCAAATTTATATGCTTCCACGTCTAATTAAGTCCAATGCTTAGTGATTTTTGAATAATCTTAAATTCATATATTTTACTAACCAGTTATATTATTCCCCAACAGTAAAGAAACCACAACTTAATGTAATCAAAAAGTAAAATTTATGGCTCATATTAGAATAAAGGTACTGAAGTACGACTAATATTATTTTATGATAAATCCAGTTCCATGAGGTCAAACTATATTATCAGCTTACCCACCCATTTACAACTTTCACCAAGTGTTCTTCAATTGAACTTTGGGAGTGAAGAGGAATGGAAAAAAATAAAATGGTAAGTAAAAAAAAAGAAGTTCTAGGCTCAGGGAAGAGAAATCTTTTGAAAGACTTACAAAAAAGGTATGAAAGGTGGATGCAGTAGGGAGGGGCATATTGAGACAATAAATAAATTAATATTGAAGACTGTGATATAAGAGATTACTGGGTAAGCAATATAGAGAAAGGAAAAGAATAGTTATGCTGTAAGGGGTAAAGGGTGCTTCAGTATTATTCTTGCTCAGATGTGACCAACTACTATATCATCACTTTAGATGATAATTGCACAGTAGATAGTAAATAATTAGACAATTTAGTGTACAAATGTCATATACGTAAACATCTCAATCCCACACAATTATGGTGGCTCCAACATATTCTAGATCAAGCTCAGATTTAAATTACAGCAATCTTGACTGTTAAGCGACAAAGGTTAATTATCTTATTTCAGCTTGGAACTCAAATTGTGTTTTCAAATAATCATTAATAGACCATCAAAAGCCACATTATTGAAAAATAGAGAATGTAACTTAGATGTTGAATGTTTATTGTAAGCATTTGCAATAACAACTCACACACCTCATCAGCTAAACGAAGGAGCATTCTCAGGAATCTTGCCAGGTGCATTTGTCGAGCTGCAAGCTCTCCCCGTCCAGCATAATCAGTTCGGTACAGGGCTGTAGCGCTGTCAACTATGAGAAGGGCATACCTATTGAAGGCACAAATGTATGGTAGAGACATTCCCAAAGAACTGACATTAACAAATTAAGCTGCATCCAAACGAGTTAGGCATTAGGGTGTATGCTGCTAGATTCCTAAATATAAGCCTCCTAATGAAAAGGCAGCTTGAGTTTGAACACTACTCAATAGTAATGCAACTTACATACCAAAGAATGAGAATTAACAGATGATGTTCAAATATAAATATTGCGACAATTGACATGGAGGTAGCTTGGCACAATTTGGTCTTTGAAAAATTTCGACTTCTTTGCAATAAATTCAGTGGTTTTGACCTAAATTTTTCCATTTATTTCTTAGGCAATTTGTTAGGATTATAGTTTTGTATTTACTTTCTTTTATCTGACTGTATTTACTCCGACTAGGTTATCTATTTTTGGCTTGATTTATTAGTTTAGATAGTATTTCATATCAATAATTTTAGACATCTTATTGGACAGTATTTTTTCCTGGGTAGTTTTTTGGTTATTAATTTTTTAAGATATACTTTGTGTCAACTTTTATCATTCAGTTAGTTTTTGTCAGCACTTATACTTTTTGTTGGTGTTATTACTTTTTTTTTTGATTTTTGCCATGCAGGGAAATGGTCACTCCCTTTGCCAAGGTTTGGAAAATGACCAACAGAGGGGAGGTTCAGAAGGAATCTTATGTAAGGTTTATTAATGCATCACCAAAGTAATTGATTGTGAAGAAAGCATTTAAATCATCCTTAGTCATCAAAGACACACTTCAAATACCTCGCCAATACATTGGTTCCTCAGAATTATGGAAGCATCTATCAACATGGTACAATATTTTTAAGTGTGTTCCATTTTACTGTTTGATACCACTAAAATTAAAACAAGTTATCCTTGGTAATGAATCTTTGTTAGCAGAAAGCGTGAAAGTCAATGAAGCAATCAGTATATGATTGTAGCAAAAAATTCAAACATAAAGGCAATTTTTGCTATAAAAAATGTATTTTTTTAGAAAAGGTATTATTATTAGGTAATCTACCGGTTAAGGTAGGTTTTTGGGTGGACACAACTATCAAATAAATATTTTGTAACTCCAAGCAAAACACACTCCAGCAACCTACTCCACATCAGGTCCCTCTTCATCTCTGTGTACTTCTTTCCTCCCTTCATCCTGTCCAACATCCCTATCCTGTTCCTGCCCTTTCCTCGTTTGCCTAACATTCTCCCCTCTATTAAATTCTTTAACACCCCACTACTGCTCAATATGCCTTTCATCCATTTTTCCTGCCTCCATAGAATTTCTCTCAACAAGCCCCTCTCATCGCCCACCATCTCCAGTACTTCCTCATTTGTTTTCCTTTCTGTCCAATTCAACCTTCTCCATTCTCCTCCACACCCACATTTCAAAAGCCTCCAATCTACCTCCATCCTCCTGCTTCAGCGACCACGTTTCCGTGCCATACATAGCTACGCCCCATATCAAAGGTTTTAGAAGTCTTTTCTTAACCTCCCTACTCTATGACCCCGTCATCAACTCCCTCCTCCTTGAGAAAGCCTCCTTGCCGAGCGCAATTCTTCTCCTTACATCCCTACCATTTTGACCGTATTGGTCCAAAACACTTCCGAGATAAGTAAACTGTTCTACCTGCTCTATTTTTTCCCCTCCTATTTTAATGTTTAACTTAGCCTTTTTCTTTCTGGAAAATCGCATAACCTTTATTTTATTAATATTGATTCTCATCCCATATCTATCGCACTGAACCTCCAATTCACTCAGCAATGCTTGCAACCCCTTGGCTGACTGAGCAACTAATGCTTGGTCATCAGCAAACCTAACCGATTTTACGAATTCCCCTCCGACTTTCATTCCTACCTCCAGTTCTTCCCATGCCTCTGTAATCATTTCCTCCACATATACGTTGAACAGTACCGGTGACAATGGGCAACCCTGCCTTACCCCTCTACCTAACACTGCCCATCTGAACTCTCCATTCCCCACTCGCACCTGAGAAGTCTGAGACATGTACAGGTTGTGGATCAGTCTCCTGTCCCTCCAAATCCATTCCTATTTTCTGCAGTACACCATTAGTTTTTCCCAATTCACTCTATCAAACACTTTTTCGAAATCCAAAAAACAGGAAATACATCCTTTTGTATTCTATATTCCTCTTGATTAGTGATCTCATTACTGCGATGGCATCACACATACCTCTCCCCTTCCTAAACCCAAACTGATCATCCCCTAAGTAATCATTTGCCTTATTCTCTATCCTTTTGTTGATGATCCTGAGAATAACTTTAGCTGCAAAGGGATATAAAACTTATTGTTCCGTAATCCTCACATGACGTACCTTTACCTTTTTTGGAATAGGAACTAATATTGATCTCACAAAATCTTCCGACTAGATTCCTTCCTCATAGATACTACAATTCAGTCCATATAGTCTTCTTCCCACATTTTTCCTAAACATTTCAATAGTTCCACAGGAATGTTGTCTACCCACACGACCTTATTTGGTTTCATCTCCCTTAATGCCCTTTCTATTTCTTCATCGAGTATGCCTGGACCTAAGCTATCTTCTTCTACGTCATATTCCTTTTCTATGTCTAACCTTGTTGGTCTATGTTCTTTACCATATAGTGTTTCTATGTATTCCGTCAATCTCTCTTGGATCTTTTCTGTGTCAACTATTATCTTACCCCACTTATCTTTAACTGATAGCACAGATCTTGCCTTCTTACTTCTTAGAAAAGGTATGTTTCATATATTTATTGATGGTGCTCATAAATGTGTTAGAGAGGGATTCATATATAATGTATTCCTACTAAAGGGGGGGGGTCTTAATAATGATATAATTAAAGCTAAAATGGCCTTATGTTATCCAAGGATGGCTCATTAGAAGGGTTCACCCACAGATAAGATGATAAGCATTGGGTTTAATTGAGTCGATTCTTTCAATTAAGGCAGGCTCAACAAATTGTATGTTTCTCATTTCCATGAAATTTTATTATTTTCTCCATCAATAATGAAGTCTACTCCTCAAAACCAAAAAAATATGGCCATGTTGTTGCACCATGATGTTCATCCCAACTCAGCAACCTCATGTAACAGCCATGCATAGTTATAATTAGCAAAGAAAAGTTCAGGTATGCAAGATGTATGCACACGTACATTAACTTAAAACGGATAAAAAACTTAAACATACCTTGACTCCACCATCATGGCTGATGCTAGAACAAGGAGCTGAGTTTGATGATCAGTATTATAAGCTCGTGCGTAAACCACATTATCAAGTACATCAGTCCCACAGAGTTTGTAGCGTTCAGCCACAGCAAGCAAGCGTTCTGGTCTAAAGGTACCTTCTGTATCTATGTAAAGGCACTTCCCTTCACCTCCATTCTGGTCAATTGGAAGCTATAAGATACAATTAGTAATCAGTATATGACTGAAAATATCTTTACATAAAATCAATGGTTGCACAGGCACACAAGCAAATGAAATATGGGTTAGTTATAGTAGTAGTTTTTTAGGGGAGGCAACCAACTGCTTAGGCCATTTGCACCATTTACCTACTCTTGTTGAAAGGCACCAAAGGGTCCGCAAATGAATTTATTTAAACCACAACTTTGCAAAGATATTTTCTATGATATTAAAGTGGTATTTGCTACATCAGTCCCCTAAACTATGAACAACATTTTTAATAACTTCACATTAAATTTATCATTATATATTCTGTGAATCTTTCATTAGAATTTTGATAATTTTAAAGAGCTATTGATGCCGGTAGGAATCAATTAGGTAATAGGCATGTAATGAAAAATATAATGTTACAAAGTATGTCAAACTCGTAATAGTTTTATGTATTGTAAACTTATTCATTCACTCATACACTATAACACACAAGCAGAGCAGGGTGGAAAATAAGTGATAGTCCTCAATTTGATGCCATGGAGATTAATTTCAAAAGATAAGTAACAAGTTTCCAACTACAATTTTTACCTAAAGAAACAATAATGTCAAGGCAAAGATATGAGAGGGCATACAGATTTTTAAAAATATGGAGGAACCACCTAAGAGCCCAATAAGATAAGTACACACTGCTTAAGCATTGCTCTCGCGTTATGTGGCAAAAACTTCACTGATAATCAAACCTAATGATAATGTTTTCATCAGTTACATCACACTTGCGATTGCTTCAAGCCAAATGCATTAGAGGAGGTGGGATTTCTAGGAGGACAAGGATTCTCATTGTCAGACACAAGTGCGCATGAATGTGGGTATTATCTGCTACCTCATCCTCTTTTCTGCTGACATTTCCCATCTAACAAACCTCTGCAAAGCTTCTATTTGGCTACTTGTAACCGCATCCCTTATCTCACTGCGCACACACTCCTCACTTCCTCCCCACACACTCCCTCTACTCACAAACTCTATTAAAAATCGAAATGGGTTAGATTTGTACACTCCTGAGAGGTTTCCACATGGATATGTGGAAAGCCAGATGGAGCAACCTGGATAACTGGAAAGATGGATGGATCAAAGAAAATTTATATACTTAACATTTTCTGGCAAGACTTAAAGACTCCTTAACCTACATGTTAAATCCACACAAACACAAAGGAAAACATTTTTTGCTTGGTTTTCCTAATTCTTTTACTGAGGAAGGAACTTTTTACTTCTCACAATGCCGGCCCCGATGGCGGCGGGGTAACGTCCTCATCTATCAATCCAAGGGTCACGGGCTCGATTCCCGCCAGGGTGGGATTTTCTCAACCTAGGGCTTGGGTGTTTGTATTGTTGTTACTATTTTGTTGTCCCATGGTGTTTGTTGGTTAATTTCTGGATACTTTTGGTCTCTTAACACATTCATTCATGATTTATTGATAAAAGTTTGCTAACATTTCCACCAGCTTCTTCAGGTTGAAGAACCTTTGACCTGAAGAGACTAGCAGTATTGTTAAAGAATCATTTGTTTATCCAGGCCAATGATTGCCAAGTATGAAGAGATTATAATCCAGGTTTCATTGAATCGTGACAGCATTAGAATGTGTTGTGGATGTCAGGTAATGACTTCAAGATGTCACAGCTCATTTAAACTTTATTCAAGCATAACAATTGGATTGGTAAACAGAGTTCCTACCAACCTATCAAGTCGGGCAAAATGTTTACCCCGATAAATAACTTATTACTTGGTTCACTAAATAAGAAGAGTGTAAGTGGCCCTTTGCTGATACTGTATTTGCCCACACACCTAAGTATTTGCTGATTGATTTTCCATCAGTACTACAACAGCTTGTATCATGAGTTACAAACATCAGATACTGCAAAATAAATTAATGCAACAACTTCAGCATAGAGAATTATGAAAGTTTATAATACGATTTGTGAAAATAATTTTTTTCCTGCTATGGTCTGCAAGCTTTAAAAAATAGGATCATATGCGATGTAAATACAAACTGAATTAATACCTAATGTCCTTTTTGAAATTAACTTATTCAAATTTTCTTACTTAATTCTACCATTTTATGCACATTAAAAAATGTATCTTACATATGTAAATTTATGAAATCATTTTTAAAAATGAACCAATTTTAAATTGATTTTAATGTGATCTGTCAAATAGCATATTTTGATTGAGGAAACTGGCCACACAAATATTACCATTATCAGAACATGATGGTACAGTGGCTAAGTCAAATTTGAAATTATCCTCATTGGAAACATCAATATTTAGGTGCAGTGAAACTGTTTGACTCATCATTTAAGACTACTTTCTTATTAGTTGTGCAATATGGGCTTGATGCAATTCAAACGCAGATTATATGCAAATTTCAATTTAACATTTCAGAGGGGTGGAATTGGATAAGATGAGAGTTAAATGTGCACACTAATAAATAGAGCATTCCAGACCACACTAGCAAATTAATTTGAGGAGACTGAGTGGCACATAAATCTGAAATACATGACTTTTCCAAACTCCTATTCTCAATTATTTCAATCTATATATATATATATATATATATATATATATATATATATACACATATATATGTGTATATATATATATATGTATATATATATATATGTGTATATATATATATATGTATATATATATATGTGTGTGTGTATATATATATGTATATATATGTATATATATATATATACACTTTTTTGGAAAACCCACAAACGTGTAATGTAAATTCACTGATAGTCATAACAAACACAGAAACCAAAACACAAAAGAGGAAAAACTCACTGGTTCTCGAATTTTCGGTGGTCCAACCACCTTTCTCAAGAGGAATTAGGAACAGAACTGAGGCAGAGGAGGGCCCGAAAGCAGTGGTAGGAAGGAGAAGGGGAAATGGGGGAAAAGAGGGGAAAAGAGGGGAAAAGAAAGGAAAAGGGGGGAAGGCATTCGAGGTGAGGAGTTTGGAGGGGTAGTGTATGGCGCGGGAATTTTTAAAAAAGGTGGGGATGATATGGAAGTTGTTGGGGGCGGAGGGGGATGAAATAATATGCATTAAGGGGGCAATTAATGTCTAATATTAATACCTGGGCGATTCCAGGAATCCAAGAGCCAGATGAAAGCTAGCTCTAATGTTTTGAGTTTCAGTGGAGGGTCTGAGTGTGGGAGGGATGCTAAGACGGATACTTTAAAACATTGGTCAAAGGCAGCGTTGTGTTCGGAGGCATGTTTGGGGATTGGGAGCATACCAATAAGGGAGGAATTGTTGCATGAGGCTCTATGATTATTGATTCTAATATTGAGGGGTGTGGTACACTGTCCAATGTAAAAGGCAGGGCAAAGTTGGCACTTGAGTAGGTAGACAACATTGCTGGAGGTACACGATGAGTAGGGAATTGGTGGGAGAGAGTTAAAGAGCGGGTGGGAGAGGGATGGGATTCTGGTTAGGAAAATAGGACATGTTTTGCATCTAGGTTTATTGCAGGGTCTGGGAGTGATTTTGGAACGGGGCGAGGATTTAAGAAGTGGATTGGTAGATTTTAGAAGATCTGATAGATTGGCGGGGCGTTTGAAAGTGACAGAGGGGCATTTGGGGAAAAGGTTGGTGGTGGAATTGTGGTTTTTGAGGATAGGATAGAGGTCCTTTAGGATAGAACGCAGAGATTCTAGGCCAGGGAGAAACGTGGTACAAATTGAAAGAGGGTGGTTTTTCGCGGTGGTGGAAGGTCTGGGAGTGTAAGTATGCCTACGGATCCTCTTATTCAGGAGGGATTCAGGATAACCCCGTTTGAGGAGGGAATGGTGTAAATTTATGAGGAAATTGTCTAGGGAGTCAGGGTCATTGCTAATTCTGTGACCCCTTATGGAAAGGGAATAAGGAATGGAACGTTTGGTGTGGTATGGGTGACAGCTGCTAAAATGTAAGTACTGTTGTTTATTTGTGGGTTTTATATGTACGGATGTGTGAAATTTATGGTCTATAAATGATATGTTTACATTAGAGCTAGCTTTCATCTGGCTCTTGGATTCCTGGAATCGCCCAGGTATTAATATTAGACATTAATTGCCCCCTTTATGCATATTATTTCATCCCCCTCCGCCCCCAACAACTTCCATATCATCCCCACCTTTTTTAAAAATTCCCGCGCCATACACTACCCCTCCAAACTCCTCACCTCGAATGCCTTCCCCCCTTTTCCTTTCTTTTCCCCTCTTTTCCCCCATTTCCCCTTCTCCTTCCTACCACTGCTTTCGGGCCCTCCTCTGCCTCAGTTCTGTTCCTAATTCCTCTTGAGAAAGGTGGTTGGACCACCGAAAATTCGAGAACCAGTGAGTTTTTCCTCTTTTGTGTTTTGGTTTCTGTGTTTGTTATGACTATCAGTGAATTTGTATATATATATATATATATATATATATATATATATATATATGTGTATATATAT
Organism: Hetaerina titia; assembly: GCA_037158775.1. NCBI lineage: Eukaryota > Metazoa > Arthropoda > Insecta > Odonata > Calopterygidae > Hetaerina > Hetaerina titia. The sequence goes on from CM073778.1 coordinate 36,450,867, forward strand.
ATATATATATATATATATATATATATATATATATATATATATATATGTATGTATATATATATACTGATTATTCAAAATATATGACTTAATCCCTTCCATCAAATCCAAACACCAAATTTGAGAGCAAAATAATGATGAAAATAATTTTGAAATCAATTAATATAAACAGTATTAAACCTGAAGGTCGGTTGTTCGGCGATGGTTGACTCTGTTTGATTGTTTACCCTTCTGAACAAAATTTTCTAACAACCAAGCATCATTTATTCTATCTTTGGGGTCACAACACAGAAAAGAAATTAAACCGATTATAACACACTAATTTCTAATCAATATAACATTATTTATTTAACAAATTTATTACCTGGCAAGTTACAGCCAATGTGTGACAAAGCTGTGTTTTTCCTGTTCGAAATTCTCCAAATAACTCCGTAATGGATCCAGTCTCGATTCCTCCATACAACAATCTATCCAACTCCTTCGAACCAGTTGTTAACTGTATTATCTCAGACCGTTTTTGATGAAATTCTGTAGCGGTGGTAAATCCCATTGGCACTATTTTGCATGCTTCACCCTGAAAATTAACCCTTCGTGAAATTTCTCATAAAACTATACAACCACTTCATCAACTTACGAGGCTTACAATAATTTTATCAGCCTTGGCTTCGCTTATTCCTTTAATCGACAACAGTTCCTTTTTAGGAGCAAAAGCCACTGCTTCAACGGTATGGTATCCGGCTTCTGCAAGCTTTTTCACATCCGTAGCATTAATACCTAGGCCCTAAAATGAAAAATGCTTCACTACATTACTCTATTAATGGCAACAGGAAACTAATAACTTTTGAAGCAAGTCGGGTTTTACCTCTAGTTTAGTTATCAACTGAGGCCCGGATTCCTCGAGCACATCATCTTGTTGAAGAGGATACGCAGCAGTGGTCATTATTAGGTATCTAATAAAAGTTGAGATTACCTATATTTTATCCTTTTGACAGACTAGTTTGAAAATAATATTTTACTCCGATGTTAGCTAATTCAAAAGTTTCGAGTAACTTCATCAAAGGCAACCGATGGCGTACACAAATACATTTAATACACCAAACATATCACTGGTATTTTTCTGAAAGTAAAAAAGTAATGGAAAAATTTTAATATTTACTAAATGTCGATAAGCACTCTGTCTGAATGACGACAAAAACCAATTTCACCTCGTAACTGGTCATTCAGAGCAACTCGTTTTAAGTTGACGAACGTCAGATTTTCCGCCAAAATTACGTCATGTCCGGATATCCGTTCGTGAAAGGCTATCCAATGAAAATTCAGCAGCCTTGATAAGAAGATGGCCTCTTGCAGCAGACGTATCAGGTCACCATTTGTGTCCACTATTTTCTTCGACTTGGACAACACGCTCATACAGACTCAAAAAGGGGATAAATTAGCTTGTGAAAAGGTAAAGTAAGAATTTTTAAATATTTCATATCGATATTAACAGCTGCTCTTGCTATAGTCACCATTTTCTGACAGGTAACTTGAGTTCTTTGTTCGTCCATTTTACCGCATGCATTTCCCCATAGGCGTCGCCAACGAAGTACGCGCACGCATTTCGTTGCCTACGTTTTTTATTTATAAAAGCATGGAAACCAAAATAGAATTGGTGATAGGAGGAATGAACACGAGGGGAAACCTTAGCCAGGAACTCTTAAATTAGAATCCATCTATGAGGGTGTGTCTCTCGCTTGAACCTAATATAGTTTTGGTGGTGGAAGTGTGTAGACGTGACAATTTATCCGTTGAATGTAGAAATATATTAACTATTACCCTTCCTGAAGGCTTCATTTCTGGTTTTTGAAGAAGGAACACTACGTATTCAACAGAAGAATTGTCTTCGTTGGTCGTGGAAGAGGAACTTGGTGTCTACGTTTTTGGCTTGGTTGAATACCGCTTCTGCTGGAATATTTAAGTGACTATCCTTTCAATTTATAATATACTCTATTATAATTTTGTCGAATTTGTGAGGTAATCAATATTAACTGTAAAGCATTTGAAGAACAAAGTCAAAATGGGAGATAAAATTCCAGAGCCTGTCAAGAAATGTGTTGCTATTCTGAAGGTAGCTGACAGTGATACTGCTAAGTTCGCTGGCCTTTTCATGGTCACAAAACTAGTGAAAGCCGGTGATTGTTCTTCCGCGTGTAAAAAAGCACTTTTCGAAGCAATTGGCTTCAAATTTCTGAAGAAACTATTGTTAAGCGCAGAAGTGCCAATAGATTGCCCACCATTAGTGTACAAGTCAGTGGCTTTATCCATATTGAGTTGTTTTTGTTCAGACCCAGAAATTGCTACTCATCAAGAAATGCTTGCTAATATTCCCGTTTTCTTGGAAGTAATAGAAAAAGCTGAGCAGTCCGATGACGACGAACTGTTGATGGTAATAAGTGAAAGTTATGAGTGCCTGAAGCATATTGCTAGTTACCCTGCAGGACAGAAAGCATTTTTAAAATCCGGTGTACTTACAAAACTCCCAGATTTCTACATTGAGCAATGCTTTCAGTGCGATGAAGCATTGAGCATTTTTGTGCTCATAGTCGGTTGTCAAGGTCCTGTAGCATGGGGAACGGATCCTAAGATATTTCATAGTATTTTAAATAAGATATCTTTAGACTTCAAGTCCGATCAGAGTGAGAAAAAGTTCGAAATATGTTCAATGTTATATACGCTCCTTTTCAATTGTCCAAGAGACTTCATTGATGAATCAACCGATGAAGAAATTTGGCCCAGCAGCACATATAAAGGTATAACCGAAATTCTGACTAGCAAAATTGGTAAAACCCAACGTGATCCTGCATTAAAACTCGCATCCATTGTTGTCGAACTCTTGGGTGTTGAGTGGTGCCTTGCAGATGAGGAAAGGCCTAAGCAGTTCTTCCTACTCCTGGTTCAGCTCTGCTCTGTGGAAGTTCGTATGCAGCTGGAAGATCGAACCCTTAAGCAGGTGATTGGGAATGCTGAACTCATCACCTCTTGCTTCACCATAATGGAGTTGGCCATAGCATTTGTCGCGTCAGGTGGGAAAATAGATTTAGAGGAAAGAGAGAAGCAGACTATGTATACTGGCCTCAAGGGGGCCTTCAATGCAGTCATTACACTACTGACAAAAATGTCCAAAGAACTGCCAGATGGAGGCAGTGGCCCTGAGAGAATATTCACTTGTGCTCTTGTACGGGTCTTGGCTGCATGGTTAGCCCAAGAAACATCTGCAAACCGCAATGCTGTGATAGCAATGCTTCCATTTATTCTAAAGGTTGCCAATGAGACTTTCAGAGCCACGAGGGCTCGTAGGTTAGCATCCAAAACAGGATCTCCTGATTTAGAAACTGAAGAAAGTAATCCATGGGGGCATATAGATGTACTGAGGTTGCTACTCCCAGCACTATGTCATCTTGCAGTGGATGATAAGGCTCGCAGTGTATTATTTCAAGTGGAGGAAGATGAAGTTCTTTTTGAATGCATTTCCTATCATTGGTCAATTGTGAATTACAAACGGCCACCAGTACCGAAGTCTGAGCGCAAGAAGGTCAGGGCCCCTGATGCTGGCCCCGATGCCAAAACTCTAGCGGAGATGGCCGATTCAAGAGTAGCTATGATATCTGCATGCAACATATTCATGAATCTAACTGTACTGGAACCAAAGCGTGTTGAGTCATCTCCTCTATTTGACAGGCTTTTGAAATTTGTCATGGATGCTCTTCCTGAGGTGAAGTCCACGTCAGAAAACTTAGTCCTGCAGGGGCACTTGGCAGTTTTTGGTCTCCTGTTAATGAAGCAACTGGCGACCAAAGCTCGCAAAAATGATTTCTCTATATGTCGCTATGTTCAATCTGTCATTCGCTTCTTGTGGGATGCATATGTCATTGATGAGGGCCGAGAGACCACTGTCTCGACTGGATCCTTGGTGGTGTCGATGGCCTACAAGGAGCACTGGATTGAGCTGAGTGAGTTATGGTTTTTGGGTATGCAAACCATGAGTGGGCTCCTGTCACAACTCCCGTGGGTGTCTGAGTTTGCCGTGGAGACTGGTTGGGTTGAAGGAACAGCCATCATGCTGAGGAAAGTGAGGGTCGGTGCATTGCCCCACAATATCAGAGCAGCTTATGAGGATTTTCTTTGTCAGATGCTGGCTGCCAACAAGGATGTTGCAGAGTTGTTGAAGAGTCATGATATTCTCACCACATGCCGTACACATCGGCTCATGGAGCTTGGGAAACGACTCTTTGGGGAATAAAGTTCCACCAGAGTGTGATTGTCTCTTTCACGCCTAGTCCCGAAATCCAATTGTGTTAGCTGCCATGAAAAGGAGTAATTTTCTTTGCCCGGTGTCCCTGTGTTTATTTATGTGACTACCACTTTATTTTTTTCCACAATGTAGCTAGCTCTAGTTAGTGTTGGAAGTAGGGTGATGGTGGGAAGGACCTCATTAGGCTGCTGGGGTGAGTCAAAGCAACGTATCCATTATCACTCTTCGCCTGTGAGGGATTTACCCATCTCCATGGAGGGAGGGATGTTGTGTGGGTGGGTGGCTTGCTATGTTCTCCAGAAGCGTTGATCTTTTGGTGTTTTTGCAGTGAGTCGCCTGCTATGGCAGCTGGGTGAGTGGGAGGCAGGCAAGACACTTGCCCTAAGCGTGCCTCTGCCACCACCTCCTACATCACCATCCATCCTGGGAGCCAGATCCTCAAAACTCCTCATCCTACACTCGTCCTACTACGCCCCAGGTCCCAATTGGTATTGGCGAGTGTAGCATTTTCCCCCACTTGTGTACGCCTTGTTTTACATTGATGGTACTTAAAAAAAGTCCTTAAAAAGGAGTTCAGGACTCATTGCAAAGGACTAGTAATTTTCAATTTTTTGTAATGCTTATTTTTTAAAAAAAAAGGTAAACTTTGGGTGCTGTATTTATGCAGACTATTCCAAAATCCATGTGAGCCTGAGAACTTTTCGGGTTGAAAAGACTGAGTAGTTCATGTTTACTAGTCACTGCAGATCAGTACAAAATCCAAAGCTTGCTGCTGTGGTGTTATATGGATGCCATGGTGACTTAAATGTACAAAATGGACTAATTTAATTGTGAAGACTTTTAATATCTAATTTATTTGTCTTTAACATGGCTTCATGATGAAGTGTGGAACATTTTGTGTGTTGAGCTTTTACTGCTGGTGATTTTTGGCATTGTCATCAAGGTGATATAAAGTTAGCATTTTTATAGTGTCTCAGCACTCATTCTTTTTCCTAAATTTTGCTCCAGTTTTATCACTTGCTCAAAATGTAAATGTTGTCTGACAAGAAAAACTAATGTTATTCTTCCAGATTTGCATTTTGCATAAGAGTATGTAACTCCCATTTATTTTACACTGGAAATTCAAAGGCTTCATTCCAAAAAAGTTACTAAATGAATAATTTGTATGATATCCCAAAAGTGGACGTTCATTTCCAAATTGTTCTGGGCATGTTATCCCTGATATTTCTGCTTTTCTCAAAGTTGAATTGTTTAGTAATCTCAAACTTTTTGTTATGTTTTTATCAACTCTAACCAATTTATTTCATCAAAATATGATCTATATATATTTATACATATATTGTGTTATTCGTGATTTTTTAAAATTTTGTTAATGTGCATTCTTTTTCATATGCAGCTGAAATATTTATATTTAATGTTTCATTGTATTGCATTGATTTTGTTGACACGTTTGTATAAAATTTAATAATGACGTTTGAATTGTATATGCTTAAAGTCAAAATAAAACATTGTTTTAACGACACATCAACATTCACTCCTTACCTAAAAAAAACCACATACAAACAATCAATTTCACGAAAAACTGAAGTGTTAAAATGTTGAATTTGATGTTTAATCATTGGGTACTTAAAATTACTAGGTAGCAACTAGAAGTCTTTTTAATTCTCTGAAAAGCACTTGACTGGTAAGAATTATTGATGCTTTCTGGGTGATCTACTTATTTTTTAAATCAAATTTTGTTTTATGTAGCATATATGAATGGGGAAATTATTTTTTGCAGTTAGTGGAAGTACTCGTTGAAGATTATGGAATTCCACATCATTTGGCAGTTCAAGCTACGCAAACATTCCTGCAGAATTTCAGGCTCTGCACCGAAAATCCTGAGATGTCCCTCAGTGAATGGCGACATCTGCTCTGGGTTCAAGCTCTTGGTGACAAATATAAATCTATTGCTGGTGAGGGTATATCACTGCTACTGCACATTAGTAGACTCAGATAATGTTTTCACAAAAAGTGTATTTTAACTTGTATGTCTAGTTGTAATTGAGATGATATTTTTAAACCAAGAGATGAGGGAAGTGGAAGAACATTCGTGAATATTGCTCCAAATCTGAAAATTCTATGAAGAGAGTCATGCATAATACAAAAATTGATTCCAAATGCAATCTGAAAACTGCTGCCTTATTTTGAGTAAATATTTCACCGTGGAAAAACCATGGAATTTTACCGTGGATTCTGTCACAAGCAAACATATTGATGCGTACAAGAGAAGCTTATTAAATTAGGTATCAATTTTATCAATCTCACAAAATGTATAAAATACTGAAAATATCTGGGAATTTTATATCTCGTGGGGATCAAGATAGTGTGGTAGATAATGTGCTGGCTCCCCACCCAGAGGCCTCAGGTTTGAATTCTGGAGGTGGTAGATATCTGTCAGTGGTATCCCAGTCCCTACTTTAGGTGCTTTGAAGTGAGCACTGTCCGTCAGATGGGACGTCAAGCTGCGGACCCCTTGGTGCCTTTCATTAAGGGTAGGCTAATGCCAATTCCACGTTTCTCTTCATTCTTCCCTATTGATCCCTAATGGTGCAAATTACCTTGGCTGTTGGTCACCTCCCCTAAAACTGCTTCCACTATTTTATCTCTCGTAAGATTTAGATACCACTTAGTAAAATATGATCTACCTGTTGTTGTGCTGATGGTGATTACTACATAGACATCAAATTGATGTAGAAATATTGTTATTTTGGTCAGCATTACTCATTAATTTACATTGACAACATTTTTTCACTACCTCTAAATCTCCAGTACAATCTCCATAAAGTTTTAATCCATTTTTTTGTTTTTAAACAAGACTATTTGCTATTTCTGTGACTTTTTGAGGATTTATTTGTTTTTATCAATCAAACCACTTTACTTTTCCACATAAACTTTTTAATTTTCATGACCCAGGTTTTGTTATAGCATAACATCACCTGATGATGTTATGCTATAACGAAACCTGGGTCGTGAAAATTAAAAAAGTTTATGTGGAAAAGTAAAGTGGTTTGATTTATAAAAACGTCAGTTTGAGGATTTTCCACCAAGTTACGCCAGAAACTGTTTTATTTATGTATTAATTGAGATTTAATATTTACATTTTTCAAATATTGGTACATCCAAAATTGCATTGTTGTTTATTTGGGCATTTTGAAAAACTGTCTTCTCTGGAGTTAAGAATGGCATACGCTGGAAGGTGTCCTGCCAAGATACTGAAAATCTATGAGCATTACATTTCAAAATAGAATCACTTTTCTTGCCAAGAGTATATTTAGAGTTTCCTTATGACACTTCTGTTTGATGCAACTTTTGCTTGACATTTCATTCTATTAGCACCTATTTCTGAGCCATATATAAAAAATGTAAAAAAATTATATTCGAGCATCTCATTTCAGAATTTGCAATTAATCCATTGCTGTCAAATTAAAAAGAGTAATTATTTAAATTTCTCTATTGAATAAATAATTTTCGTTTCTGGTAGATTTATTATATCATTATGTTGTCCAGAGTATGATAACGGCCATTCATCCATTGCATTAAAAAAATGAAATGCCGTATTGGTAAGAACATTTTTATTGAATATTGAAAATTTAGCTTAAATATCATTAACAACCTGCTCATTAAGCTAATGAATTATTTGTATTTGTAAATGAAATCTAAAGCAAAAAATTCTACTGTTTTAAAAGCTTACAAATCTGGGAAAACCCAGGAAAATTGATAAATCTTTAACCTATATAATACTGTTAATGCCTCTGTTTTACATTGCAGTCACTGTTAGTTGTTTTTGAAAGACTTTGCTGTGAAATAACTTTTCCCAATAAGTTGCTAGCCATGGGTTTTCCCAAAGTAGAAGTGTATTTTTGGCATTTTAAACTTACAGTGGTGTTAAACATTCCCCAAAAATAGTTATAGTGTGTCATTAATTGGAAATTAAAATTTTAGTTCTTGCATAACTCCTTCCCCAATTCAGCTGATTAGAATCCCTCTTAATCTTTTCAGGAGAGGTAAGCCTGCATTGGGTGGAGCTTCGCTATGAGTGTTTGGCACCTCCACCTGCTGTGAGGGCACTCTTACGTCAGCTGCATCGGCGCCATTTTCGTCTTGGGCTCATCACCAACGGCCCATCCCGTGCACAGTGGGAGAAGGTTCATCGACTTGACCTTGCAAGGCTCTTTGATGTCATCCTTGTGTCAGGTGACCTGCCTTGGGAGAAGCCAAGTGCACATATATTTCATGAAGCCTGTCGTCTCCTTGGTGTCCCACCGTCAGCATGTCTGATGGTTGGAGATAAGCTTGAAACAGACATCAAAGGTGGGAAAGAGGCAGCATTTGGTGCCACTGTGTGGGTTTTGCCACCAAAAGGTAATGGGCATGGGTCAGGTGACCACACTCGACCCGATTATACCTTAGAGAAGGTCACTGATATCCTCCGGCTGCTTCCTCCGACGGCCAACTGGACCCAGGAAGACATGAGTGATCCTTCAAAATCTTCAGTATGGCACAACGGAAGAAGGGTTCCACTAACCACACAACCTCCTGACTTTGAGGACTGCAATAGTAATTTTAGCAATGCCAGCGATGGGAGCTGACGGGAATTGTTAGTATTGTTTGTCAGAAACTTAAGGCTACTAAGTGACTGACTTAATGGTTGCTAAACTTTTGATTGGGACCACATCAGTAAATTTGTATGATGCGATCTCAGTGCTAGGTTAGCTACAAGTTTAGTTTCCATCCCGACAAAAATGCTAATTGTGCCATTTCTTCATCACTTTTGGCACTTAACAGTTGTATGTACTGACCTGATTGTTCTTGAAGGTTAACCTCTCAGAAATTGAGTTATAAGTCTGTACATTCTGACTGCAGTCCTGAAATTTAGTACCTAAAAGAATGTTAAGGCATAGAAACAGGATTATTTTAAAGTGTGGGAGCCATAAATTAATCTTTTATTTGATACCCGTTAGTCATACAGTAGATTCTCAAAGTTCATAGGTATTACTTGAGATGCCTGCAGTTTTGGAGACTAGAAAAATGGTAGCGGAGGTGCTATGGAGAAATCTTGAGTTTCCCTCTGAGCACATTTCACTTTATATTTTGAAACTATTTATATTATGCTTTGGTAGGATAAGTGGGATATCTTTCATGGTACACCAAGCTGACTGATACCCACGCCAGAAGAGAAATGATTGCAAATGTTAGATATTTTCAATTTCTTTATATTTTTTGTTCATAATTAAGTTTTTCTCGATTTAATTCAGAACTCTTTCTGAATTCAATGTCTTTTGTACTCCTTTTGAGGTATATCGGCATTAGAACTGAAGGACTAATCATATATGGAACTGCCGTATTTATTTCTTGAAAATTAACTTTTTGAATGCTTGAGTTTCATGCAAGAGCATCAAATTCGATCATATAATGCAAACTGTATTGGTTTGAATATAAGATGAAGTATTTTTCAGATTGCAAGAAGTCCAAAACCAGTCTTTCCTATTATCAAGTGTGTGCAACACCTAACCTTGCCTGGTCATGCATAAAACCTTAATTGCTCCGTGCTCGCCATGATGATAATTGATAAAGTATTTATGGAAGCCAGGCCGCACAATGTCTTACAATGTTACTTTGTAACTACCACCAGTGATGTACTGCTCTTAGTAATATCACATTCAGTACCCTATCAATTCTATAGCCCTGAAAGGCTTGCTATTTAGTCCTGTTCTCGTGGATGAAAAGACTAAGACAAGCATGTTGAGGAATAGAAGGTTTGAGAGTATTGTATTGAGATGTATTGAGAAGGTGAGCATTGAATTAGAAACACTATCTTAAGATATCTTCAGATGCAATGGGCTTGAAGGGAAATACATTTTTATGACAAAATTTATTGTGTTCCCTGTGTTTTTTACTTATTTTCATTACAGAACTTTATTATCAAATTGATAACCTGAATTTCATATCTTGAAAGTCAGTGAATGTGTTAACTTTGCATAAAATTATATCTTATAGCTGCAATATTTGTAAAATGTGTTTTGGGGTAATCTTGAATTCATGTCAAGCTTACTGCATGCCATAGTAGAGCATCTAAACTTTTTTCCCTGAAATGATGGCTCGAAAAACCCAAAACATCTTAAATTCAAACCAATATGGTATAGTGGGAGAGTTTCTGATGATGTCTAAATCTGTAGTGATGATAATGATATCCTTGTGTATTAGGATTTCTCCATGCCGAAATTTTATCACAAAAACTCATCTGCAGTCCTTTACCCTTTTATGTATTGACCTGAATTTTAGACAGGCCTTTACTTAATAGTTTTGTAACCCCAAAGCCTCTAGTTTCATTATCAGTAATACTTTCAGCAAACTGCAAAGTAATCTCCCTAATACCACAATAAATATTAAGATGATATCTCTTGAAATAAAACTGGAAAAAATTGTGTGGCTTTAGTTTCCCTAAATTCATAAATTTAGCTGCAAGGCTGATCTCAAACCCATAATGACCTGAATGGTAGTATTTAGTTTTCACTGGTGCCATTGAAGCAATGAAAAGTATTTATACTATGTCTGGCATAGGGAGTGGTGTTCTATGCAAGGAATAGTTTATGAAGCTTGTGGCAGGCCTCTGTAAAAAGCATGTTTGTTTTTGTGTTGGAATCCTTGATTGTTAGTGCTCTTTCTTACCTCATGTAGTTCAGTGTTATGCTGTTGTCATATCACGAGCAGTCCATGTGCTTCAGGATACACTTGGCCTAAAATCTCAATTTATTAAGTGTAGACATGATCTCATCTTAATTGTATCACATTTGATAATGCAAATCTAGCACTTGAAAGATGAAGAATTTGTGAATTTCCATCTTTTGTTCACAGAAATGACCATGGTTAAAGTTGAGAACCTTCAATGTTTCATTTTCATGAATTCCAAAACTGGATCCTTATTAAAGTAGTTCCAATCAATTTGATGGCTCCACTGAACTTGCAAATAGGCATTTTGTTCACTTCTGGCATGCCTAAAAATCAGGGTACATATAATGTTATCTTTAATTCCTGAAGAATCTTATCCTCATTTTGTACAAACATTATTCTTTCTTATTCACACAATTTATTCTTTTATCTTTTTTATATGAATTCCATCGTATTAATTTTTTTTAGTGTAATTCACTTTGTGCTGAAAGTGATTGACATAAAACAAAGTATACTCTATTATTCCATAGCTAGAAAAAATTCTAATGCACCTGTAAACAATTCTTTTATTCTAAACAATATGTGTAATAGTCAATATCCAGATTACAAATAACGCTATCCAGATTCCAACTAATTTTACAGTATTAAGTTAGTTACCATGTTAACCTGGAATGCTAATCGTTTAATTATATTTTTCTATGAAGCATTGAAAGTCCATGCGGTGTGGGTACCAAGAGGAGTGTTCCATAAATGTGGATGCTAGTGAATGCATGGTTCCTAAGTATGATTATACCAATTTTTTAATATTCTGCGTTCACATCTAATATCTGTTGTCTTTTATTTTACCCAATTATATGCCCGTTTTTTCATTTGAGGCATTGAATCTTTGGTTGTTTAAACAAATACCATTTAAATGTTCTTGTATATGTACACATTTTATATAGTTATAACTGCCTTCAGGCAACAATGAAAGTACCACGAGGGTTGTGAGGTTCCTTATATTCGAGTGAACCAGTTTCATTGTTTGTTCCATGGTCCTTCTTTAATGATAAAATTAAACAAACTTTGAAGCAATAGATTATTCTTAGAATCCATTACATAAGCACTTCTATGCAATGAAACAGTTGATTTGTTATCTCTTTATCTTTTAACTCAGTGTGTGAATTACTGTGGTTTATGAACAGTACTCACAACAAAGTAGTTCCTATGGATTATTTTTTTAACATTTTTGGATCAAGTTATTTGTGTTTTCAAGTTTTGGATAGCCACTTCTCGTCATAATTTAGTTCTCTCACAATAAGTCTGAGCATGTCTTTCAGTAGTTTCTCTTGGTGATCTGTCAAAATGGGTTGTGTTATTATTATTGTAGAGAATCAATATTTGAGGGGATGTTAATTCCATTCATCTTCTCTTAGGAGGGATGTATTGCTACTGAAATGCTGGCAGGGAATGCATGAAGTCAAACATGCCTCTCTGAGGCTGTATATATTTAGAAGATCTTTTATGAAATATTACAAAATGAAAACATCATGCTTCACTCACATGGGCGTGAAGCATTTGTCTAATAGGTTAATCCTCTTGGCATTAGGCTTTCGATGTATTGAAAGTTGAACGTTCGAATCCTTGGAGTTATGTAGTAAGAATTATCATCATCATCAATTTATGAATTTATGTAGTAAGAATTATCAATCATCAATTGGAGTTATGGTTCAAAGAATCTAGGTGTCACAAGATTTCATTTACTATGATATTATTCAGTTAGGTATGCATGTATTTCCTGCTCATGTGATACACTTTCACAATTAACATTGAGTCTGATAATACCAGTGTCTTTGTGACCATAAAATCTATGGTGCAGACTTTTAATGGTGTGTTGCTGTTGTGAGTAAACTCATAAAATGAAGGCAGAACTATTGTGCAATCATGTGGTACCTGCTCTCCTTCATATTTAGTGAGAATCATTTACTACTTCAAATTTTCATGGGAAATGCATACATATTTCATTCAATCCTTTGGTATTTTTGTGTCAATGAAGATTAGCGATATTGGTCACTCTGTTTTGCTATTTCCACCTTATACCAGTGAAGAAACAGATTCTTCATGGTCTTGCCGTTCATGATATTGGCATCTAATATGGCTTGTGCCATCTGTGAAGGTAATAAATAATAATAATATGGCCAATCATCACAGGCAGCTGACCTTGTGAAAATACATTTGTTATACTTTGTGACTTATCTCTAGACAATTTTTAACATTGGTAGGGCTTTTTATGGTACCACTGGATGGTAGGCTGGTTCTCCCTGCCAGTGGGATTACAAACTGTGATGGTTTAGACGGTAACAGGCTGCTTAAGCCAATCTATTTCTTTGATGGTCGCAAATTCTGGCAGTTAAAAGGCCATAAGTGCATTATTCATGTTGTTGCTGATGTATCTGGGTTGTTAAATCTTGACTGATGATACTGGTTGTAGGGTGATTATTTAAAATTTAGTCAGTGGAGCTCTGAATTGTCATTCTGGCCTCTAGGTTATATATTTATATGTCTAGTCTAAAGTAAATTCCTTTAAATAAGCCTTGTTACCAATTTTAAATTTCATGAAATATCAAAAATTATTGTAAAATGCATGTTATATATTACCATAGTTAATATTGCTCTTTCATTTTACTTTTTTTCAGTTGTGTATAACATTTTCATTAATGAGCTGTTGCTAGTGACCTTAGTTTCTTAATAGGTAGCATAGGACTAATTGGACATTTGGTACCTATGCATGATGATAATCATCACAAATTTTGCACACAACCAGAGGTCCATGTGCCTCAGGTAAATGTAGAGTTGTGGGAATTATTTTTTTAAATGACTTCTATTTTTATGGACATATTTACCTATGTACATAGTGAATCTCATAAATGGGATGTATTTTTGGCTTTGTCAAGTGAAGCTAAGCATGTTCTGTTCTTCAGAACTGATGTTGCCACCAATATTAGAATTATCATATGCATTATTTTGCTCGATCACATGTGAACAGTGCTTCTATGCAGCACTTTAGCATGAAAGGGATCAAACAGCTTTATTTAAAAGTGATTCCATTAGAGAATCAAGTATTTGTCTTTCAAACCTCTCTACTTATTGTCCGTCCCCCTTGTTGTGACCACAGACCCTATTTTCATTTATATAATATCAGTTTTCTAAGTATAAATTTGACCTGTTAAGGCAATCCCATGAAGTGCTCTCATGATTTTACTGTAACTTTCTTGCATAAATTTATTTTATATACCCTTTGAAGACATAAATAATTACTCCTGTAATTCCTGCAAGCTTAATGGTTAGCTATCTGAAATAATTTCATAAGTGTTTACAAAATAAATCGCAGTGTTTAAATTGTTCTTTTGTACTTTTCTATACATTTTATCGTCTACCTACTGTAATTTGTGATTATGTGTCACTTGCACTATAATCCATTTCAACTGTAATTTATGCAAATTTTATACAATTAGTTTATGTCAGTAAATGGCTTTCATTGTACCCTTAATGATATAATGTGAAAAGAATAAATGGCACATTTTTAATTAAGTGTTTTATTTGTCACATTCTAAAATTACATGGAAATATAAAACCTTTCCAACTTTTGTAAAATAAATATTAGATGTCAAAAGAATTAAAATTAATTGTTCATGGAAATAGAAACATGGTATAATGTAGATGAATGTATAATAAGTAAAATTCTGGTTGATTCCTTCACCATGGTGTGACTTTTCAAAATATATGTATAATTGTGAAACGAGGGATCAAATATGTACTATTTTGCAAGTATCTCAAGGTCTGAGTAGTTACGAAAATATATTAAAAAACATGGGTAAAATGAGCTGACTACTGATGTAGTATTACCTCTCCCGAAGAGTGGAAATATAGTTTGTACTCATTCCATCAGAACCAAAGACCTCGACTTGAATCTTTATGCGACTGTTTTGCTAATCTTGAGCCCTGGTGCAAAATGAATAAAATCAGTGTAGTCAGCATTGGGAAATTCAACCTTGGTGCCCAGCCCAGTACTAATGAGGTGCAAGGTGGTGTTTCTTTATATTCTCTGGAGGAAAGTAAAGCCTCATATCAATTTTCTTTACCCTGGTGCAAAAGTTTTTGAATGTGGTATAGGAATCCTAAAATTAATTTATTTATCATATGATACTGCATCCCTACAAATAGTACTATGGACTAAATATTTTATTCTTGCCTTGCGCCAAGCATTGGTAATAATCATTTCTGAAAATTGTGTCTAATCATTATTTTTGGAGACTAATTTCAACTCTCCACAGTTCACACTTGCAATGTTGGGCTTGATTAACCTGCTTCTATCTTTTGGTCTCTTAAGTGATGAATGATGAACTTATCAGAATATCCTCTCATTTTTCACCTCTTTAGTAATGAATTATATGTTTAAACATTTTTTGTGTAAAAGTAGATACTCTGGTTTGTCTGACCACTTATCCTTAATGCTAAGCATAAAATCCTCCATGCTTTAATTCCTCCAAGGCAATATGTGTGTAGGTATTTATACATCCTATCAGTCACTAAGCACTTCTGCCTATAATTCTTTCATGAAAGCTTTAATTTGCTATTTTCTGCAAAACATGTCAAGGATTAAATAAATGCCAGGAAATCTTTGCACAACCTGCACAGACAGTGTCAATATGTTGACCATACTTAATAAGTAAGCGCTTTCAGAAGACAAAGGAGTTCAAAATGCAAATCTCTCACAAAGAGATGAATGATATTGTATTATTAAATCATCTAGCATTTGTGTGAGACTTGTCTGGATTTTAAGTAACTCCAGCACAAAAAGTAGCCGAGATCACCAAACAGTTGGAGATGGCTTTTAATGGTCTCCCAATCCTCCCTACTAATCTTTCTCCCTACTTCTAATATGTTACTGAATATTGTATTTTCATTCAAGAATACCTAGTCTCTTCAAGTGTTGATGAAATACTCTCTCCTTTCATAAAATCACCCATCTATATGATTACAAAACCACTTGTGTACCTAATCAACTTATCATTGTTGGAATGCATCTTCTACACTAACTGAATTTTACCTTACACTAACAGAGTGTGTGCTTGTAATACATCCTGGTATCCTTAACGGGGTCTTCCTTACAGCCTCGTGAAGAATTACATTTCCACCTGGAATCTTTAACGAGGTCTCACAGCTTCGTGAAGGATTCCAGACAGGATAGTGTGTGTGTGGTCCCTGGCGTCGATTAATTTCCCGTAAACCACCACAGAGGGTATTCTTGGTCGAGAGGTTGCGGTTGGTCCCTTACGTTGTTCCCGCGAATACCAACAGAACAATTTGGTCTGACGAGAGTTGCGACTGTTTTTTACGGCCATTGGAGTTTTCCCTCTTATTATTTTAACCTAGAGGCCGTAGAGCTCTTGGTTTCTTGCTACTCAAGAAAATAGTTATGTACACCTCAAAACGTTTAATTCCTGCCTCGCTAAGTTTGGCCCACAATTTACATTTTCTCGTGTTTACAACCCTATTCCCCCAGTACCGAGTTAGACTGCATATGCTTGCAGACCTCCTCAGTATTAGATGATACGAATGAGAATGACTTGATCGATTACAGTTTATCGAAATGTAGAATAAATTAATTTTACCGTAAGTTGAACTAAAACTAAATTAAAACAAACTCGTCAAAAACAAATAATTTCTATTTCTTTAAATCGATTCGGATGAAACGGTGTGGAAATGACGTATAACCATTAATGAAACACTAATTTTTTAATAAACACAAGTTCAACACGGATTTCGTTACCAATTGGTACTAAAAGAGTTGTAAAAATTGTAACGCACTTTCTTTCAACGCAGGATACCTCGAGTACTGAAGTGTATTTGTTGCGATTGGGTCCACCTTGTCGTTCGGAAATGTAACGGCTCATTTTAAAGAAAATAACACGAATTATTTGTTGGCATATTGTCACAATTAATAATGTGAGAAAAATAAAGTAAAAGAAGTCCCCAAAATAACATTAATTAACCCTCTACTTTAAGTTCGCCTAAAATTCGATCTTGCAACCAACGATTACAATATATTATTCCATGATCACAGCAATAACTGATTTTATCTTCAGACCTTTATTCTATAAGTTCGCTAGATTTACTAAAATGATTTACAAGGTAGTGGATGACATAAGACAAAATTCACTACAGGAATTATCCGATAATTGTGCTAATATCTATAGTCAATTTTCTTGGTCAGTACTACCAACGTATGACTTTCACAAATATTTTTTTCTTTCCTTAATTATTCAAACATAGGTTATTCGAAAGAGTATAATATTTGTATCAACTCTGAAGGAATATAGTCCAAGGTATAATTATTTTTAGAAGAAACTCATGAAATGGGGATTATTATAAGAATTGGTTATTAGCTCTAGGGTCGTACCTCACAGTTATAAACTGTGATATTGGCTATCATACAAAACAAGAAGTGATCACCATGTGGTTATCAGGACAAAAGTGACAAAGAGTGATCGATGCTACCGCTATTTATTGTATGCGAAAAGACTTATCTATTCATGCGGATAACATTTTGTTTATTATATTGAATTGTAATAGTTTTTACTTTTGACCATGGAAAATTTCAAGAGCTCTGTGCTGACCGAAGAAGTGTCAGAGTATGTGCCTCCTGTGAATGGTATGAACTATTTGCTAAGAATTTAAAAATTTGGTTTAATTTGAAAGCTTAATTAAAAATTAAAACAGTGAATTGTTGGCATGCTTTTCTATTCGGGCTAGTTTTAGTTGTGTATGCTTGTTTTTCTATCCTTTCATAACACATTTAGCAGCCACGAAGGGATCGGAATATTACAGTGGCTAGTATCCTTGCCTCCCACCGCTAGGAATCTGGTTAAATTCAGGGCGGTGGCAGTTTTCATTCATACCCTGATCACTAGTTGGGGTTCCATGTGGAGAAAAATTTAGCAGCGTACGCCGTCCTTCACTAGGACGTTAAATAATGAACCCCCAGGTGCCTTTCGATTAATATCAGACCAGTGCTGACTCCGGGTTTCTCTCTATCCTTTCCCAGTTCCATTTAAAATCATACCCTCCAAGTCCCAAGTACGAAAGTTACCTCGACTGTTGCCTATCATAATAACTACTTCTAGTAGACATGTATTAGTACCCGAAAGTGGTGTTCGACTTACACCGGTGTTTCATATCATTGTTAGTTTTAGGTTATCAGATTCTAGGAAATGTTATTTCTTGAACTTGAATATTCTTTAGCAATGCAAGTTACAGTGTGTCTTACCCTGATGTTCACACATCAGGGTAAAACACACTGTAATTTGCATTGCTAAAGAAATGTCACTCGGTGTTGGGCTTGGTGTTGGGTGAACTCTACCATCACCCATTAAGCCCACCTACGGGTTGATAACTTTATTGTTTTTCCTTAATAGATGTTTGTCTCATTGATGTTAGCTCATTCAATCTAGTATTAATTAAATAATTGTGCCTTCAGTTTTGTATTTATTGATTCCAAGAAATGTTATTTCTTATGTTCTCGATTTGCAGATGATAATGCAACTTCCTCAGATGAATCTGAAGCTAATACTTCGGCTGAAGATGAATCAAATCCTGAAGATACAGAAAGCGAAGGGAGTGAACTTGGCCATGAATTGGCCAAAGGGAATTCCGGTTGGGCAGACGCTATGTCTAAAATTTTGAAAACAAACAAACCCAAGAAAAAAAGAACTGTAGTATTATCCCGAGCCAAGAAGCTAAGCGCCGCTAAGCCTTCGGTTGAAAAGGGAAAAGCTCCCACTTTTGAAATTGAAGGAGAAATAAAAAAAGAAGAGGTCAATGAAAAAGAGGAACCAGAGCAGAAATTAACTATTAAAGATCTACCTAAAGTGAGAGTAAGTAGTAGTAAGCCTCATTTTACGTTACTTTGTGTTTGTTGAAGACCTCTGTGAATATTTCTTGCACTTGTAGGCCATTATGAAATCCTAGAATATGTGGTATGAAATGGGGAAAATTTGTTTTTAATTGGGCTAGGCTGTGGGCAAACAGTTAATATATAGGTGGTTCCTCAGGATACCCAAAAACAAAAGTGCTACAATTTTTCCTGGAGCTAGCATGAAAATGTTTGTACTGGGGAAAGACTTGGTCCTCCTACCCACAACATTTCAAATTTAGAATTTGTCGTTCTTAGTAGATTTTCACTGTGCGTAGTTTTGTATTTTTTGTTTAATCATCATTAGTAGAGGGAGAAAAAGCATAGGCTTGCTTTACAGAATGAAGGGAGGAAGTATATGGTATTGAAGAGGGGCTTATTGTTGTGTCAATTGTTTTGTTGGGAGAGGCAAAGCAATTTTTAGTTTTGGTTTAAAAGTGTTGGTAAAGTATAGGAGTGGTTATAATTTGTATTTTAATTTTTAGGACATTATTAAAATGGGTAATCTACCAGATAAGGTAGCTTTTGGATGGATGCAAGCTACCAAATGGTACAGTGACAATTCCCTTGCCTTTTTTAACACAGCCTGGCATCCAACTTTACTCTAGGCCCCTCTTCAATACTGAATAATGATGATAGGTTTTTGATAGACACAACTACCAAATAAATAAATATCTTATCTCTCCTAACGATACACAACCCAACATCCTAATCTACAACAAGCCCCTCTTCATCTCCATATACTTCCTTATATCCTGACATATCCCTATTCTACTCCTTCCTTGCATGCCTAATATTCTTCTTTGTATCACAGTATTCAATATCTCAGTGCCCATCAAAACACACTGCATCCATCTTTCCTGCCTCTTTTTGATTTCTCCCACCAATCCTCTCTTCCTCCACCATGTCTAGCATGTCCTCATTTTTTTCCTTTCAGTACACTTCACCTTTTCCATCCTATCTCCACACCTGTATTTCAAAAGCCTCCAATCTATACCTAACATCTTTCTTTCTTAACCGTCAATGGCTACGTTTCCGCAATGTACAAAACCACACTTCATATCAAGGTTTTGATGTCTTTGGTGAACATCTTTACTCAAAATCTCTGTCGTCAACTCCCTCCTCCTTGTGAAAGGTTTGTTTCTTAATGCAATTTTTCTCCTTATGTAGTATTGCAATTATTATTACATGTACTCCCTCATACATTTATTTATTTATTACATGATATAAGTTAGTAGAAATGATTGGCTGCTGTATCTTACTTGGAATTTTCTTTCACAGAGAAAAGAGTGGGAATCAAGGGGAAGAATTAAGCCAGTATATCCTGACTCTGAGAGAGAGAAGAGTCTTTCTAAGATTGCCATCAAGTAAGTGTCATTTACAATCATGTGGTAGCTGGTGGATGTCAGTTAAAAATTGTTGAGTGAATGAAAAACATGATAATTTCTGTTGAAAGACATCCATTGGGTTTATATTGTCATTTTTTTTCTGTTTCAGAAGTGAATGTGTTTATTTCATGGATTTGGATGATGATGGGCTCAAAAGAGAATCAATATTTGTGTTTACAATTAACATACACATTAGTATGGTGTTATATTCTGATCCTCCACAACTTAGAGAACATCTCTTTCTAGTTTCAGAATTTGCATTGTTAATAGCAGAGGCCTGTAATTTTGATCTAATTGTTGTGTTGGTGTAGTTATCCCATTTTCATTAATTTTATAAAAATTTCAATATTCTGCTAGGCATCAAACTGTATGGCTTCATTCCTCAATGGGTTGGAGATTTGTAATTTTGTGTGAATAGAAATCATTGTGTCATGTCAGAATATTTTAAGGCTTAAATTTTTGTGAGATATATCCAAGGGCTTTGGTAATAATGAGCTGGGAATAGAAACGCTTTATAATTTTTGAATGTGCCAATTGGATGATGTATCAAGCAGTCCTTTGCAGGTTTGCATTTGATGTGTCCAAATCACACATTTTCCAATGATTGTTTCGTATCTTCATTTCATTATTTTTAATGATGATTTTTGTATTTGGTGAAGAAGATAGTGAAAACTTTGACTATCACTCAAAACAATGAGACTCACTCCATAGGAATAGTGTCTTATTGTGTTGTACCATGGGGTGTATGTCTGCATGTGTGTAAATTTTACCATTGTTTTGATTCCATTGAAATGAAAATTGCATAACAGTACAGTCAGTTAGAATTTGCTTGTACTTTGATTCTGAGTATGACTACAAGGTTTCATTTTTTATTATTTCTGTAATTATAGAGGTGTTGTTCAACTTTTCAATGCTGTGCAGAAACACCAGAGTGCAATGGAACATAAACTTAAAAGTGTGGGTGCATCTGAAGTAAAGCGTGAAAGAATTCTCAAGTCGGTGGACAAGCGTGCTTTTCTTGATGTACTCATGGGAAATTCCAAGAGTGAGGCTGTTAGCAGCTCAGTGAAAACAGAAGAAATACAGGTAATTTTTGCGTCAAATTGATATTTGCTATTCAATTAAAGACAAGTGCTGACATGACACAAGCTTATGGCAGCTTATTGTATACGTTATTACCAGTGAGATCCATGGTTATTAAGGATTGGGTTTATCTCACAGCATAAACTTTAAGGTACAAACTATTACTGCCTTAGATCTATAATAATAACGATGCATATATTTTCAGGAGATTTGATTCATATTCATGTATGCACAAATATAGAACACATTTGAAATAAACTTCACAATTTTAGAAAAAATATAATATATATACATATAAATAAATAGTCATTAGCATGGATACAGATATTTGGAAAAGGAATAGGAACATGCATAAAAGACACACACAGGAGGGGTGGGGAAGGAAGAATCGAGCAGATCACAAGTGCAAACATATTTGCACTTGTGATCTGCTCAATTCTCCCTACCCCACCCCTTCTGTGTGTGTCTATTGTGTGTGTTCCTATCCCTTTTCCACATATCTATGTCCATGTTAATGACTATTTGTTCCCCATATGGTGGGTTTTCCATGTTTGAATGCATACGCATAAATATGTATATATACCAATATACTTTATATATTATTTGGTTAGTCAGAGTTGATGTTTCGTGACAATTCCAGAAATATATTTATAGAATAGAAAAATCTTATTTTTTAATAGATTGAACAGCTTTTTCTTTAAAACGGGCACTTTAGTTTCATATTTGATTTCATGGGGAAGTTTATTGAATAAACTTAAGCTCATTTTTAGCACTAACAGTGAGGTTTTTTGCTTTTTAATTTTTGCTTGTTGAAATGTATATCCAGAATTAATGAATGAATCAAAAAATTGAATAGTGGAACCTTGCAAAACAAGCACCATTCATTCCAGAATCTTTCTCACAAAACAAAACACTCATTAAATGAAAGAAATTATCTTATATAAATTAATGCAAAATATTACGAGGGTCATCCGGAAAGTAGTACCCGTTCGTGCCGCATGAAGTGCTGACGACGCGAGTAGCCGCTGGACGAGGTCAGATAGCTTCAGTGGCTTGTCTGCCTTCTCTGAGCCAAGTTGCGTGACGCTAGCATTGCCTGTGTTGTTTCTGTGATTGTTTACAATGTTTAAAAAAAATTGAGAACGCCGCCAGTTGTGAAGTGAGGGCAATGATTAAATTCCTCAATGCAAGAAACGTTCGCCCATGTGATATTCATCGCCAATTAAAGGAGGTGTATGGAGACAATGTAATGGACGAGTCGTCTGTTTGGCGGTGGTGTCGCAACTTCAACATGGGGAGGGGGAACACACACGACGATGAGCGTTCGGGGAGACCGTCTGTCATTACAGACCAACTGGTGAGCTCAGTTGACGAATTCGTGAGGAACGATCGGCGCGTCACAATTGATGACATCTGTGAGCATTTTCCCAATGTTTCTCGAACAATTGTTCATGAAGTTGTTAAACACCATCTGCATTATGCAAAAATTTGTGCAAGATGGGTCCCTCGCATGCTTACAGATGAGCACAAAACCAAGCGTATGGCTGCAGCACTGACGTTTTTGGGACGTTATTCTGATGAAGGAGACTCTTTCTTGACTCGCATAATTACTGGTGACGAAACATGGGTTTGTTATGCATCACCTGAGAGTAAACGACAGTCAATGGAGTGGCATCATGCTCATTCACCAAACAAACCAAAAAAATTCAAGACAGTTCTGTCCACCAGGAAACTCATGGCAACCATTTTCTGGGATCGACGAGGTGTATTGCTTATTGATTTTATGGCCCGTGGAGACACTATTAATGCCAATACATATTGTGAAACATTAAAGAAATTATGGCGGGCAATACAAAATTGGCGGCCAGGTCTATTGTCTACTGGTGTCATTCTCGTTCATGACAATGCCAGGCCTCATGCAGCTGGGATAACACAAAAACTTTTGCAGCAATTCAAATGGGAAACTTTCGACCATCCACCGTATAGCCCGGACTTGGCCCCTTCAGATCTTCATCTCTTTACAAAGCTTAAAGACTTTTTGGCAGGAAAAAGATTTGACAGCGATGAAGAACTTAAAGAAGGAGTGACCCTGTATCTCAATGAGCTGGCGGCGAAGGACTATGCAGCAGGAATACAGAAACTTGTCACACGTTATGACAAATGCCTTAATTTGCTTGGAGATTATGTTGAGAAGTAGTTTAAAGTATCCTCTTTCAAATAAAATTTTTTATGTTTGTTAATATTTACTTTTGTGTCTTTATTTCACGAATGGGTACTACTTTCCGGATGACCCTCGTATAATATGCTTTCTCAAGGAGGGAGTTGATGACAGGGATGTTGAGTAGGGAAGTTAAGAAAAGGCTCCTAAAACTCTGATATGGAGTGTAGCTATGTATGGTGCAGAAATGTGGTTGCTGAAGCTGGAGGATAGACGTAGACTGAAGGTTTTGAAATGTGGGTGTGGGGAAGAATAGAGAAGGTAAAATGGACCGAAAGGAAAACAAACGAGGAAGTACTGGAGATGGTGGGTGAGGGGTTTTTGTTGAGAGAAATCCTATGGAGGCAGGAAAGATGGATGAAAGGCGTATTGAGCGGCAGTGGGATGTTGAAGAAGGTAATAGAGGGGAGAATGTTGGGCAAGCAAGGAAAGGGCAGGAACAGGATAGGGGTGTTGGATGGGATGAATTGAGGAAAGAAGTACACAGAGCTGAAGAGGGACCTGATGTAGATTAGGTTGCTGGATTGGGTTTTGTTTGGAGTTTCAAAATATTTATTTGATATTTGTTTCCATCCAAAAACCTACCTTAACCGGTAGATTGCCTAATAATAATTATAATATGTTCTATGCCAAAAAGAACATTGTTCGATTTTTTTTCAGTCAAAATTATAAAAAATTGTTTATGGTTTTGAATTATCTTCATCTTCTTTCTATCATGTAATGAACTAACCGGGAATGCAAATTCAATTTTAAGAAAGCAAAAAAAGAATTGAAATATGTGTAAGCACTTTGTTATTTAGGATACATTTCTAATCCTTATTTGGAAAGCTGTCGATAGATATTTGTTTTTCCCAAAGCTTTAACGTTTAGTTCACAGAAAACTTAATAAAAAAACATCTCGTCATAATTAAAAACCTGTTCTAGCAGCTAATAGTCAGAATCTACAAGATTCTTGAAGTTGCTGATGAAGTTCTCTGCTGCCTTTGAGTCGGAGATTGGGCGATTGGGATGGTGGGGTGGCTAACGTACAGGCCTCCCACCGAGAGGGCCTGGATTGAAATCCTCGAGACGATAAATATTTTTCAGTGGTATCCCTACTCAAGGTGCTTTGTGGAGAGCACTTTGAGTGAGCACAACATCCATCGGATGGGACATTAAACTGCCGACCCCTTGGCACCTTTTGACAAGATTAGGCTAATGGCACAAATGACCTTAGCTGTCGGTCGCCTACCGTAAAAATTACTACTTGAGTCAAAGGTCACTGCTTTACCATGGCTCACAATGTTGATGATGCCAGTTCTTCTTCTAAACTTCTCAAATCACCCACAACTTCCCTTAAATACTTCTTTTTTGGTCATTGATGATCTTGATTCCTTCTTAGTGAGATCAGAAAAATCATTTTTGCCTTCTCACAAATGATTTTCTTATTAGTAGCATTTCCTTGCAATTGCTTTTTGTTAATACATATGAGATTTCCTTTCTCCTTTTTTTCCCCTTTCATTATTACTGAGAATAGATAACCGTTGTGTAGATATTCTGGTCACTCCTTTGGAAGCATCTATCTCCTTAATCTTGTCCTTGAGGATGGTGTAAATTTTTTATGTTGACCAATTGTGTATGCGGTGTGTTCAAAAATTAATGGGAATTTTAATTTTTTGGACAATAATATTTATTTATTTGTATACATTGATGTTGTCACCTTCAAAGTAGTCCCCATTGGAGATTATGCACTTGTGCCAGCGCTGCTTCCAATCCCCGAAACACTTCTCAAACTCGATCTTTGAGATAGCCTTTAGTTCTTTCAGCGATGTACTTTTAATGTCATCTATGGCTGTAAAACGATGGCCCTTCTACTACTCATAGCAGACTCACCTTTGCCTTTGTTAACATTTCACACACTTTGTTACACGTTATTTCATTTTGAATGCAAAATTTGATAAAAATTCTTTTAAAAAATGAAAATCGCCGAGCTCATAAAACACGTCTAACCTTATTGGCTGTCACAGACAAAGTCCACAATGAAAACAGCTGAAAGTTTTATCATACTTGAGGGGCATGTATACCAACATAATAAAAAAAAGGTTTGACAATCGGATTCTCCAAGCCTGCGAAATGAAAAAATTCCTGTTAATTTTTTAACACACCTTGTATTTATATTAGATTAGCCGCACTCACTCCATGTTCTCACTTTCAATGATTTTACTTTTCATTTCTACTGTTATTGTTTAATCTCTTATGCCTCTCTTCTTGTGGCTTTTTTCGTGGACATTTTGGCCATGGTTATTAAATTTTGCATTAAAAAATCGCAAATAATATGTCTGAACCCAAGTTTGAAAAATGTCTGATCTCTAAGATGGGAGTGGAATGAGTGCTAAAAACAGACTGATGCATGAGGCACACAATGCAGGACTTCTCTCTT
This sequence comes from Hetaerina titia, assembly GCA_037158775.1. NCBI lineage: Eukaryota > Metazoa > Arthropoda > Insecta > Odonata > Calopterygidae > Hetaerina > Hetaerina titia. The sequence continues at coordinate 36,476,928 of CM073778.1, forward strand.
CATCTCTCATTATGCAAACATCACTTGTTGAGTAAATTATTTTCTATTATATTACGCATATTACTTAGTATGCAAGGTGCTGTTAAGGGAGTTTTCACTGCACAATTTTTAAAATCTAATAGAAAAAATCTTAATGGAATGTTAATAAATTAATATTCCCAATAATCAGGACTATTTGAAAAGCATTCTTTTAGAACCTGCGTTTATGTTGAAGGATATATTAGGGGAATTCCCAAAAGAAATCACTTAAAAAATTAATTAAGATTTGTTTCTCCAGTTCATTGATTATTGATATTTATTTTCAATTGTGATAAAGCCAATTGAGTCATTCCGTAAGTTGCAATTGCTGAGTGAAAGTTATATCTGAAATTAAGTATAAAATTCTCTCTTGTTGGTTATGTAAGTTTATTTAATAATTGACCCAGAGAAATTAAAAGAAGAGAACTGGGTATGTCATGAGTGATAAACAAAGTTCCTCAAAGTAAAAAAAATACTTTTTTCTCCCATAGCATTAGTGGCACCAGAGTGAGTGAAGCAAGGGCAGTAAGGATGTTGGGCCATCATAGTTAGTCAGGGGGCACAGCCTCTTGTTTGTAAATAACATTTCCTAAGCGTGATATGAAAGTCTGTGCAGAAATGAAAAAACTAAATTTTTTTAGATAAATCATTTTTGTTTTTAGCATAGTCTTCTTCTAGCATCGTTTTCTTTAGGCTTATAGATTTTGCCCAACACTGCTCCAGTTTTTCAATCCCTTTCAAATGACTCTGTGAAATAGGCAGTGTTTTCCACAATCACCTCCCCTTTTGAGTAAACCCTCCTTCCAAGGGAGCTTGAAGATTAGGTTGAATTTGAGATGAGTTGGAATCAAACATTCATCAATTTTGTGACCATAACTGCTGAGGTGTGAGTTTTTATGTTTTCATGTTAGAAAATGACTTTTTAGTGGACTAGTTCTGGATGGTTTCTTTTAGCAAGGTATTTCATATGGTCTACTCTCAATGCATAGTATGTTCCTGTAATAGTTTGACCCTTTTCCAATTAGTCAATGAAGATTATTGCCAGCAAATCCCAAAAAACAGTTGCCATGACCTTCCCAGATGAAGGAAGTTTTTGCCTTTTTTGTTGCAGACTGTCCATAGAGAACACATTGTTTGCACTTTCTGAAATAGCTGCAAACTGGCCCTAGAGCATGTCACAGAATTTTGTTTTTGGTCAACTCTGGGAAGTCGTGTCATCCATCTTGTAAATAGCTTTCTCATGTCTAGATGTTGACACGACATAATATGACCATTAATTCAAGATGCCTACAGCATTAATAAGCTCACAAATGTTCACTCTTGAATGTTCAGCATCACATGTGCTCATATTGCTGCTTGGCAAATTTTTAAATCATGTATAAACCATTCTGATCAAAGTTTCACATTCCATAATGTTCATCAAGTTTCACTTTTGTTCTAAAAGCAGTTTACCTTTCATAAATTAAAGTTGTATTAACACACAAATTCTTTTACATCCATTTTTTGGAACTTCTCCACTTGCCCTTCAAATAAATGATATACATAGATCCATCTGGCTGAAACTTGAGGTATGTTCTTTCAAAAGTTCCTACTAACTGAAAACTGCATTCAAACTATATCCTACTATGATTATAACTGAAAACAGCATATTTATGCAAGCCAAGCATAGCACAATGACTGGAGTCTACTTCCGTAATACTGATATCCATTGATAAGATGGCACACCAGTGATGTCACTGGTGAGACTTGTGTGCCTCATTGCCATTGGTGATATTGCCACAATTATTATTATCATGAGAGAGGACAGTCTCAGAACATACTTTTTGGATCATTATTTTTTATGTTCTTTACATTGAATCTTTGTTGCAAACTTTCTCCACATGCTCTTCCATTGCCATTCAGAGGAAGGAAAAGTTTTATTTTCTAAAATGGATAATGAAATTATTGTATTCACTTTTTTACTTTAGGGTCAATGTAATAGCATCCTCATGTAGGGTGTTAGAAGTGTCTTGCAGGGTGACTAAGCATGTGTGGCACTATCAGTATGAAAAACAAATTTTTAATCAATTGAATATCAGTGTGTACTAGTTAATCAGATAAGGAAATAGTAACTGTATACATACAATATTGAAAAAAAGTAAGATATTTTCAGATAATTTAGTTGAATCATCGAAACTATTCAGCTCTTCCATAGCATCCAAGTCAGGGATTAATTCCCTTTTTCAGCCTCATAAATGTTCCTAGGGAGGAATAAATCTGTGTGGTCATTCTTGATGATTGTATTTCTATTTTCTGTTGCCATGGTCTGTTGAATAAGTAATGCATTCAGTTTATCCTCTCAGCATCAAAAGTAAATTAAGACTTTTTACTTCTTTTACATTTATGCAATTAACAAATGTTCAATATTCCAGCTGAAAGAAGAGGAGCCTCAGTCTGCAGTGTGGAGTGTTCTTCGAGATGACTTCATGTCAGATCCCACTCTTAAAGATTGGGATAAAGAAACAGGAAATGGGGAAAATGAAGACATGTCTCAGGAAAGTTTATCTTCTGAAGATGATGATGATATGACTTAGCTGTAAGTTAACTGTAATGTTTTATACCAAATATATCATTGTTTATGTTTTAATATTAATAATTTTTTCAATAAAAAAAGAGGAATGCAGCCTTATACTTGAAGTTCTTCTCGTACTTCTTTCTGGTCTTCTATCAACACTTTCGTTACAAGGTTCGCGTAGACCTTGCGTATTTCCAGACCCTAGGTCACTATCCCATGTGCCACAAATATGGACATGTGTAGGGTGTCAACAATTTGGTGGATGCTCAATCGACAGTCGGAACACAAAACTTCATGCTTACGATTCATTTGTTGGTTCTAGCCGCTGTTGGGTGTCCAGTATGTGGTTCATCGGCGACCTCCTCCTGACCTTTCTTGAATGCCTTGTGCTACCTCCCGGATTGTGACCATGTAATTCAGTCATCCTTGAAGGCCTCTTGAAGTATCTGGGATGTTTCGGTTGCATTCCTTCCAAGTTGTATGCAAAACTTAATTATATATCGGTGTTCAAGCGAATGCTCCATTGCGCCATGTTACTAAGTCGAAAAACACACTTCATGTGTAGGTACGTCTTTCTGCTTAGACTGCATGAAGCAAACTAGCTACTGGCTGCATTGGAAGGGCAAACCCCCTTACTGTATTTTCCGACCGATTTCACCATGCTGCCATGGATAGTCGCGGCACAATAAAATCATGGGCATTATTTTCATAATGGACCATGTATTTATCCCATAATTATATTGAAACAGTCACTCTGATCAGTGATACTTGTAGTGGAGCTAATAGCTGCATCATCATAACCATCTTTATGATTACAGCCCAAATTATGTTTTCCTTTTACAATGAAAAATTGTTTATTCAGAAATTTCAGAAATATGTACACATTCATGATAGGGGTATGATAGTCCAGTGGGTAAGAGTGTTGGACTACTGATCATGGGACCCTTAACTTCACTAAAACCATGCAATGTTCTGTTTATCAGTTTATACTGATAAACGGAAACAGTTTGACAGTCAGTTCCTGGAAAACACCATGTGGGCCTGGAATAAGGAACTGTCCCCACTTTTACCGTGTTAATGATTTTCAGAATTAATGATAAGGTGTTATTGAATGGTTAGGCCAAAACCAGGTTTGTTAAAGGTGGAAATGTAAGGTATTGCAGAAATTGAAGGGATGTTAATGCATATGCATACCATATCTATTGGACCACTGTGAAAGTGACATGCCCCGATGCCCCACCAAAGCCCCGATATAGCACTGCTGTTCTTATTTCTGTTCCGAAGAAGAAAAAGGAGATTGAAAGGCATCATTTTGGAACTGAGAATAATGTCAGAGAGGCTATGACAAGGTGCCTGAATGAAATTCTAATTGATACCTTCTAGGAAGCATACTGGTACTGGCAGGGGTGCTGGTATCAGTGTGTCAATTCACAAGGATGCTAAAAAGAAAAATTTTATTAATTTGCACTTTGATCTGGAATTAATTTTTTCCCGGGTTTATTTTACTTATTTTTGGGGCAGACCCTGCATATACAGGGTTCGTCCGGAAAATAAGTGTACTGAGCTCAGGAAAAAAAATTATTACACTTTTATATATCTTAAGCTAATATTCCTCAAAATAGGACTCTTGTGAGTCGATACACTTGTTCCAGTGGCGTTCCCATTCCTGGAACGCTCCCGCGAAGGCATCATCGGGAACCTCTCGAAGACACGTCGTCACGGCCTCTTTGACGGCGTCCAAAGTCCTGTATCGCATTCCTTTCAAACTCCTCTTTATCTTCGGGAACAGAAAGAAGTCCGGTGGTGCCAAGTTCGGGCTGTAGGGCGGGTGCGGCAGCGTTGCCTCGCCGTGTTTGGCCAAGAAGTTCGACACGACAAGCGCGGTGTGAGATGGTGCATTGCCGTGATGCAGCCGCCAGATGTTTTTGATATCTGGCCGGATGCGGGCGACTCATTTTCGAAGCCTGTAAAGCACTTGGACGTAAAATGCAGCATTTACAGTTTGTCGTTCAGGTACAAATTCGTAGTGAACGACTCCCCTTTTGTCAAAAAAGACAATGAGCATCATAAACTTATTTTCCGGACGAACCCTGTATGATATTTCGTTGCATTAAAACTTCAATTTTAGTGTCATCTTTCCAAATGAAATCTTTTGGCTGTTTTACCTAAGATATGTTTAGCTTGTAAGTGTGTCTTCATGATAAGAAAAAAATATGCAGCTGTTTATTGAAGTTTTTGGAAATCATTAAATCTCACATCAAAATTTCCCATTATCTTGTTAACTTCTGTGCAAATGCAAATGTTTACAGGATGATTTTACTGTAAAGATCTGAGACTTTGAAAAGAATAATTTTGGAATTTTATTCTTGAAAAGCACCTGTGATACTGAATAATTTAGCGATGACCTTGTTTTTCCATTGCAGTTCTAAATTTTAGGTAACCATAACTAAGTAATAAAAAAAACCGTAAATACAGTAATCAACCCCAAGGTCGGTTTGGAAGGTGATGGTAGAGTTCACCCAGTACCAAGCCCAATGCCGTGTGAAATTTACACATTAGGGTAAGGAGGCCAGTTCCCTTCCCTGTGCCGGTTATGGTTTCCCAGGAAGATCTGGTACCCAAAAAGGAACAGCTTGGGTGGAACTGAGGGTGCTCAGAGAGTCTTGCCCAGGAATTGAACCCAGGCCCTCCAGTCGGTATTTCAATGCTCTTCCCCTGGACTACCGTGACCCACTACTCAGTAATATCAGCTTAAAATGGCAAATTACTGTGACAGTTTCCATCATATTTCTTTGTGATGTCGCTCATTCAGTTTTGAAGAAAAAATATAGTTTCATTTATTCAATCTCAACACCTTTAAGGTAATCCACTTCTAAGATACATAATATCTGTATGAAATAGTAGCTTCATTTGACCACATTTTCTTTGGAGAAGGCATCTTTGAAGAGATTCCCCCAATTCAATTAGTATTTTTGAATAAATGCCAAATTAAAAACTTTCAACCTTGTGTTGGAGGTGTTTTTTCACTTCAGTTCACTGAAGAGGGCCACTTTGTGGCCAAAACACATGTGTTCAATGCATATCCTTGTCTGCGCTCTACTTGTTTTCAGGTTTTCCCAGAAGTTGGGCCCTTTGAGTGTGTGTGTGTTTCATGAGTGCTAGTGTGTGTGATTGGAGGTCTTCTCTACAGCCTCGAGAAGGATTACATTTCCACCTGGAATCTTTAACGAGGGCTCACAGCCTCGTGAAGGATTCCAGACAGGATTGTGTGTGTGTGGCTGTGTGTTGACCCTGGTGTGGATTAATTTCTCGTAAACCACCACAGAGGGTATTCTTGGTCGAGAGGTTGTGGTTGGTTCCTTACATGGTTCCCACGAAAACCAACACAGCAATTTAATCTGACGAGAGTTACGACTGTTTATTACGCCCATCGGAGTTTTTTCCCCCTTCTTATTTTAACCTAGAGGCCGTAGAGCTCTTGTTTTCTTGCTAAATACCATAATTGTTAAAAAATAATGCTATTTAGCCACTTTGGAGTGATACTTCCAAATAATTTTGCTATTATTATGGTACAAATTTGTCATATTTTGTGCACATTGTAATGAAACCATTTGTATTTTATGTCATTAATGTTCTGTAGTGGTCCATTGGTTAAATATAACAGAAATGAAGAGCGAACTTTGTGTTGTGCTACACACATAAAAACACAACTTATTAAAGTTATTGTACAGACGTTCTGTTATATGTCCACTAACCTTTTCTATTTGATGCATCCTGGTTGGTTGAATTATTTGAGAATTGTAGGCTTCCCGTAACAGTTTTAATTTCAAGTTTGTTTTAAGTCTTCAAAAATGTAATCTAAATGTCTATGAATTCTCAAGGATGAATTCTTTCAGGAATTACTTATCTGAAAACAATTTGCTTCTTTTTGGTAAATATGGCTGGTTTTTAATGTTAAGATAGTTATACTATCCTAAAAAAATATTTTTGATGTGAAACAGAACATGTTTGCACTATTTTATGTTGATAATGTGGACTCAAGGTCATTTTAGGCCTTTAATTTTCCTCTCTTCAGCTCTAAAGAGAATATCATAATTAGATTATCTGTGGAAAGACAATGTCTTTTCAGAGTAACTTTCTTAGCTTTGGCTACAGAGGAATCACAAATTAAGTTACAGCACCACTCTTCAATCACAGAGAAGAAATATTCAAGTATACCTTCTTTCTTTTTGAAATCAATATGATTTTGATTTGAAGCATTTATTTCAAAGTAATGAAACTGTTATGCTGAAAATATTGTTCATCTTAATGGAAGTGATTCAGAAGGTTTTCGTGCCGTATTTTTCTTGTAAAAATTTTAGTTTTAAAAAAGTATTCACCAAAAGTAGATGTCCACGAAGATGCTTCATCAAAATGAATAGCCATGATCACAAATGCTCTTTAAAGAACAAAAATGAAAGGTCACCTGATGAATACTTCTGCGTTAAAATGCATGTTAAGGTGAGGAAAAATTATATGAAGTAATTTTAAAGATGTACCAACTTCATACTATAAAGGAGGAAATAGAGCTTTTGGCTCAAATTAAACATAAATGGAGTGATTCAAAACCTGAACTGAAAACAACTAATGGATCCACACCCGAAAGAAAGTCTGAACATGAGGTGAGAAATGTAACAGAAATTTGAGGAACTTCGCAAAGAGAGGAGAGTTCAGAGAAGCAAGCTCTGGAGCCTATTTAATTTCCAAGAGTAAGCCATTTAAGAATTCTGGACATTGTCACGAGGTTCATCCTATGCTAAATACCATGATAACAGACAGGAGCCAAAATATTGATATCTGTTTTATTCAAGCATTGGATGACACCCATAATGGAGAAAAAAGAGTGGTGAAACCTGTTAAATTATCTATTTTCAAAATCTAAAAAAAAGTTTAATGTGTGTTGATGTTAGGAGGGAGATAGTTTTTTTAATCATGAATTTTCATCTGTACTTGAATTCATATTGCTTAGGAACGTATCAAATTTATTAATTAATGTAGTGTAGAATGTTGAGAAAATCAGCAAACAGTTTTCATTGTGGAATTGTTGAACAAGCATTGCTGATCTATTTAGAAAATACCTTGAGTGATACCGGGGCTAAAGAATTTTTAATTCTTTGGCCCTGGTATCACTCTTACCTGGGGCTTACAATTATGGCCACCAAGGAGGAAATCCTGATATTATTTGTCACATACCAATGCTATGAATTTGGCATTGAAAAACATAACAACATATATCAAAAGGTGGTCATGTTTTATAATACACAAAAATTATAGTATGCATGGCAAATGTGTGATGAGGTGAGGTATTGGATTAAAGTTTATTTTTGGGCCAACTATTAGACTTAACAGCCACTTTTTTAAGTTTGTTGCAGTATTCAAAAGTTTTTTATTGTTATCAGTAAAGCTTTATCGTGTAAAGTAATGGAGTACATTCAGCTAACTTTCCCTTGAATCATGCAAAAGAAATGAAAGCAATGAACATAGATCACATCAAGGTGTGACTTTCAGAATTCGAGAGCTCAGATATTGCATGTGGCGTAAGGAAAGGAACTGGGCACATTCACTGTATCCATCAAATTCACAATTTCCTTATGGCATGGCATCATTGGAACACCTTATAAAGTAAACCATCAGGTCTTTACATGCTTGGTCTTAAGGAGAAGTGCACTAGTTTCTGCAAATAGCATGTGGGTTTTCACATCATTCATTTAGGTTTTTGGAAAATTGGCCATATTTTCTCATTGAAAAAATAAAATGAAACTGTGCCCCAATCATCGTGACCAATATTTTAAATGTCATATGGTTGAGTTTTAATTTCAGAAAGTCTTACAGCAAAATATCACCATGCAATTCTTAAATGATAAGCAAAGAGAAACTTTAAAGATTTTGGCTGTTAATTGTATTGGTGGAAAATTTGACCAAATTGGCAGTGGCCACAAATTTACAGTTACAGGTATATCATGGTAATAATAATTAAACTTTTGACTTCTCCTTATCCTTCTATGGATAATAAAAGTAAATTGGAAACTTTCAACCATCATTTTTATTTTCTTTCCACATGTTTTCACTTAAAAAAATGCCCAAGTCGTCTCATTCTTCCATGCCTGAATTATCCAGCTACCCAATTATCAGTCTTAATTGCCCATAATACGATTTCCACATGAATTACAAAATTATAAATTGGTACATGAACTTTATATATTGGAGATTACCTGTCACTCACTTAAGATGCAAGTGTTCAGAGTACACAGTAAAGTATTTGTAATGGTTTATTTAATGTAAAAATAAGGAATCAAGATACTAACAATGTATAATTTAAGATAAAATTTTCTGAATAAGTTTGGAACATTTGTTAGCATTTCATTTGCATGTATACCTTAACAGCAGCACTGTGGATAAATAAAGAGACAATGTTTTAAAATAGAAATGATCTAACAATTGAAATTTGGTTGTAAGTATTTTCTGAATATGTGATGGGACCAGCACTTTCATGATATTTAATTATCAGTACCCTTCTATGATCTGTGTTTTCTTTTTAAGCATATTATGTAATGTAACATTTTTGTTTTAGAAATACACACCATTATAAACCTCCTCTGTAAATGTGTTTCAATCTCAGGAAATGTGAATGCATGTCTTTTGAGCATGCATTACTCATATCAACTTTTTAATCTATAGTTTTCATCCTCATTCTTACAATTTTAAATGCACCTATGATGACATTTGATGGCCTTGAATGATTTTTTAAGGTAGATTTTAATTATTTTACAATTGCCTTTGAACTTCTTTCCTTTTTTTTCAATTCCTCTTCCATTTTTTTTAAATACAACAAAGTTGAGCTGCACTATCAAATTTGGATGTTTCCTTCTGCTGTCATGTATGGGCTAACTCGCCTCCCTTTGGTTGACAACAGTAGTATTGGTGCACATTTTCACTTTTACTGCTGAAAGTAATGTTGGCCATTTTTGGTGCTTTTAAATGTATGTGTTCTTGGAGTTCTATGTTGCACAAAAACATGTATGCATGGATGGATGCATCCATGTATGCATATTTTTTTTAGTACTGGGATACTGAAAGAATAGTTTTTCTTTACATAGTGAATTTTTTTAAAGAGAAATATTGAAATCAGTTTCCAGATTATGTTTTTACTTTTGAATTGAAATAATACACATTTTTGGAATTATGTAAAAAAATGAAATGTAAAACTTTTCTCATTTATTTTAAAAAACATACAGAAAAAGTACTAAATATTGTAATAATGCCAACTGATGATAATTCATCTTGGTGTGCTTGCAAAATGCCATGATAATATGGGTTGCAAATATAAGATTCAATGATAGTTAATGTATCAACTCCAACAATTTTTTGTGAACTAAAGTAAAAAAATCAAACACATAATGATTTCTTGAGCCATCAATTGACTATCCCCAGAGTAAATTGAGGATACACTAGATGTCGATTGATACCCATAACTGTGTTATATTAATGCCCATAGTGTTAATATTGGCATGACTAGATGAGTGTTCTGAAACTGCAGACAATGCAGATTCAATCCTGTTGTGGTTATTAAGATTGTGCAAGAGTTTCAGGAATAAAATTACTTGTCGAGAGCAAAGGTGAATTTAGTAGTATGAGTAATCGATTTTCCTGTTGTGAAATAAGAAAGAAGCTCAGATATTTACTTCATTCTGAATTACTTGTGTAATAATCGTTGGATAAATCTTTTTTTCAGTAAAATTTGACTCTTTGTATCACCCATTCCGGAAAACATATAATGCATCATAAGAATTTATAGTTTGGACATTTGAAATTCAAGGGCTATTGGGACAAATTTGGTTATTGGTCAAATTTGGAAATCAGAAATAAGTACCCACTCAGCATGAGATATTCAAATGCCTATAAATCAATATATATGAGGGAGTGTAACCTTTATAATGCCTTATAAATCACATATGTGCCCTGAAGTTGTTGCATTGTCATGCACCTTAGCAGATAACTGTTAAAATTATTTTTGTGGCACCTCACACAGTTTATTAGAATTTCACATGTGTGCTGTTCAAACATTAACACATTATTATGTTGTCACTGTACTGTTTATCTCTAACCTTTAATGCCACTCTCCAGATTTGTTTTTTTCTTTTTTTCATTTTCATTGTGAGATTTGAAACTGCTAACTTATGAAATTGATGCCATTACATCAATTCATGTAAGTGCTTTGGAACCATTTTTTGTTCTACATGTGTGTATTTCAGGGATGATTTCTAAGCTGAAATTTACTTTTTAAAATATAAATTATTAAGAGAAAATAATTTACACAACCACAGTAATGCAATTACAAATTTTACAATGTTATTAAAAGGTATTTAACTATATTAGATTTTGAAAGCCCTCATTGATACTGCTACTCAAAGTTTCTTATATTCCTTGTTATTTTGATTATCGTGTTATTTGCTGTTTATGAATAAGACTGTTTGATCCAGTCTTTTAACTTACCAAGCTAAATATTCCAGTCCATTACCATAGGCTGCTCTGCTTATTAGTGGAAATTATCAAATTTCTGTTCTTAAAACCTATCAAGATTGTAACATTGTGATATATTTCTTTAATTATAATACGTAAGTGTAATGAAGGAAAAGCATTTATTCAACACCATGTTGTCATATTGCACATAAAAGAAGATAAACGGGATGGAATCACAGTATTAGTTTATCCTTTCATTTTGTTATTAAAATACAGTAATCCTGAATGCAAATTCTTAGTGTGAAAGAGCATAGGCAGGGAAGTACATAACTCATTGTTCATCTCCTATTTTAGGGAAACACTGCCAATGTATTGGCCATGCTATTATATAGTTATAATATCTTGCATTATTTTATTCAGTATGAATAACTGCTTAGGAAAGTAGGGAAAAGTTATAAGTTCCATAAATGTTTTCTCCTGTGCATAATCATCCATTCATGAAGATTAATAAGGCAATACTTATATTTTCCTTGTAACCCATTCTCTTTTTAAGGAAGTATCATTTTATTTGGCATTTTATATTAATATGTAAAATATGAGATGGTTTCCACATTTTTAATGCATGGCTACCAAAAGAGTTCCTCTAATTGTATGAATTTTAGCAGCAAAACAGCAGCAAATTGGAAACATTAATAGTTTTTTTCATTTTTAGTCAACATCATTAATTCTGTACATTAATTATCATCAGTCATAGTTACTGTTAATCAAACCAAATTAGACATTATACAATTTTTTGGAAACTAATATAATGTGACATTAGAATTTGATAAAATTGAGTTAATACAGGTTGTGGCAACATAACTTCTTTTTTTCAAATGCAAAACACTTTCAAAAAGGGAAGTTATGTTGCCACACCCTGTATAAGGCATTAATAGATTCACAATGGCCTATAAAACTCCACGTTTTTACAGGACATACTTGTCATGCTTAGAGTATTTTCATTTAACATCAACATTATTTTCTTAAAATTTCCAAACATAAGTATACATTTGTCCAGCTTTTAAGAATATACAAAAACATCTTATGCTATACAAACACTTGAAAACTTGTTAGCTAATATTGTCTTTCACAATAATACTATCCTTTTTTCGTATAAAATATCGACCTTGCAAAACAACTCCTTCACCGATAATTATTATGATTCTCCATGTAGGACATTAATGTAAACTTTGAACTTAATAAAGAAGCAAACCTCCACCAATGAGTTGTAATTAAAAAAATGAACACATCATGTGCATTCATTTTCTAGGGCCAAGCATTAGATCTTCAATTTAGAATGAATTTTTAGGCTAGCTGCTTTGAAATCAGGTACAAATATTAGTGCCTGGTTACTTATGTATAGTAACAAGTATAAAAATCCTTTTAAATAGCAGCACATCAACAAATTTACTTTTTCATTTATTTTACACACACAATGCCAACTCACACATACTATGTTTATTGTGCTTCAAAAAAAATTACTATAAAAAAGCAGCAAACTCTCTATGGCTGACAGAAAATGTTCAGTTCATTTCATCCAGGGTGTGTGCCTTTAGTTCTCAATTGCTGCTTTAGAGATTAATGTCAATAATGAATCTTGAACAACGAGCAACATTTTAGAGTTAAATTTTCAAGTAGTATCTGATTTAACCTCAAAAACTTTTTTTATAAAGTTTATGATCATATTTTCTTGTTGATGTTACTTGTTTATTTCGTCATCATCATAAGGACAATTGGATATTCATTGAAGCTTAAGGTCAATATAACTTTCATGGCCAAATGAGCCATAATCTAAACCATAAGAAAACTAAGCAATGCATGGTGCTAGTTTCAAGAGTCCATTAAGAAAATATGCCATCCTTAAAAAAAATTTACTTAGCACTCTATTAATTTACTTGTATGAACTTTATGTGTATACTTGAGCATGCTCCTCAATAGGTAATGAAATTTATCACAATATTATTTTGGAGAAAATTATGTGAGTCAAAAAGCTTAAGGAAAGTACTAAAGTTTGCTAGCAAAATAGCTACTTTCATTGCAAAATTCTCATCAAATGAACCTATCGCCATGGCCGAGAAGAAAGATGCCCAAAATTCTGCAGCATGAAAAATATTGAACTTTATAACATCCACTAATGCCCTCGTGTATTCTTAACATGATTTTGAAAGTGACTTTTTTGTTAGGTATCTGAATTATAGTCTTGACTTTGCACTTGATATCAGTATTCAAAAAAAGCATTGCAGAGATCAAGTAAGAGGGTCAATGTCATGCCTTTTCTTTGTTAGTTTGACTGCATTTGAAAGTTGTCAAAAAGGATATGAATTCTTTCCATTGTTTCCTGCAAATTTATGCATTGGGCATCTTTTAGGAACCAGTTTCAACTCTCGATTATGATACACCCTGACGACACATGGAAAAGGCTAAGGCAGGCAACTTGAGATTGGAGGTTATTTTTTAGAAGTCCTCTTGGAAATAACATTTTCTGCTTCCAAATATTTAGGATAAGGCGATATTTTATCTAGAAAATAGATGTTCCACATCCCAGCATTGGGGGATAGCATTATGGTTTTAAATGTATCACAGTAAGCCTTTCTGAAACCTCTTCGATGAAAGGTCCCCGCTACACTCTGCTCTCCCTGATCTGCGACTGACATACCTCCTCCTCTATGTAGCCTAAACTCTCTTCCTCTCCACTGCTCTCCTCGTCCTCCACATCATCCACCTCCTCCTCCTCCGCCAGTGTCACCAAACCTTCCCCAGCCGCCGCCCCTTGTTCCACAGCACTGTCCTCAACACTCACCCGTTCTTCCTCCTCTTCCTCCGCCCGCCTCGACTCCTCCTCTTCCCAATACCTATCTTCCCGGATCTCTCGGAGCATTATCTCTTCTGCCCGGAGCTGCCGGAGTATCTCGTCATAGGAGGGAGGGAGGTCCGCGAGGCCGTAGATGGAGTCGTAGGAGGGGGGCGGGAACACCGGGGCTAGGGACGCCATGGACCCCTTTGTGCCCTCCGAGTCGACGGGGGTCGTGTTGCCCTCCGACTGCGGCGGGGAGGACGGTGGCGCGGCGGGCAATGCCGGAAGGTCCCTGACGCTCGCCTCTCCAAGCTCCACGAGGTCGACACCGCTGTCCGCTTGGAGCCTCTCGAAGACGCTGCTGTCCACCACAACCATGCGGCCGTACGGCAGCAGGATGATGGTGGGCTGGGAGATGCCGAACGCCGAGCGGCTCAGCTGGGACTCGGGGTCGACGCCGGGCCAGAAGGCGGCGGCTCCCGCCTCCGAGCCCCAGCCCCCCTCGGTGTCCTCACCCTCAAACCCGGGGCACCTCCTGCGGCAGAAGATGCGGCAGCAGGCCCCCCAACAGCAGTACGCCACGATGAAGCACAGCACTAGGATCATGACGAGCAAGGCAACCAGGCCTTGGTGGCCCTCCCCCCCGGACGTGTGGGAGCCCATTCTCTTCCTGTTGTTCGAAGGCGTTTTGTGTTCCTTCAAGGAGGGCTTTACGCCCTCAAGTCGTCGGTCGCGAAGGATTTAAGGGTCTCACAGTCATGTCTTGGCGGCCGTTGTTGATTCCGCAGTGTGAAATGGACGACGGTGTTCGATGAAAAAAAAACACAGGCTCGAGAGTAGCGGAGGGCGGGGTTTAATATCGATTACTTCCCCGTGGCGGGCTCAGGGGTTTGAGACGCAGAGCTTTCTCGTACGAGAATTCACGCATGACAAAGGGTAGAAAACAAAAGGTTGTGATAGAGGGGAGATCTTGGTGAAGGTCATTGAATGAATTTATTGCTGCCTGTTTTGGATTCGAATTTAGTGACATTTACTTTTGTGGAACGAGATATTTAGTCTTGTGAACGTGATGGAATTATCCTCCCTTTACGATGATAAATTCTATGGCCAGTATATTTCTCTGTCATTGTTTTTGCTTTAGATATATTTTCTGATATGTGTGTCATAGATTAATGATTATCATGCCAGTTTATTGAAAGCTTAATTCGCGTTAAGCCTTTAGTATAACTTGAACATAGGTAATTTCTGCCTCCAATAAATGCAAATAATGTAAAATCATAGAGACTGTGGATATGAAACAAATTTGAACTCCTTTTTTCCAATTTAGTTCGCCAAAATGTTCCTGCAAGGATGACTAAAGGTTTTTTGCAACTTCTCATGTTGACGTAAGCTGAAATGGCCGCTTGGAAAATTTATGAAAATCATTAATATTCAGGATTATCTTCATCTTATATGACCTTGTGTCGGTCTTCATGAACAGGAGCGTATCCCATGCCATCGAGGTAATCGACGCTTTAGAAGGCGCGTATTTTCTTCTTAAAAAGCTCAGAAGAAATGTATTCAATTAATTTCATGTTCGTTTATGTTTGCAGTTTAACTTGCTTTCCAATTTAATTTGACCTTTGCAACAATCTCGAATATATTTTGGTCAAAAAGATCGATAATATAAGCTGCTGAGTTTTTCGGGAGAGAAGTCGTGAGAGTTAGTCACGTCGGCATGGGCACATCTCCAACTCTTACGAAGAAAAGAGATATTTTTTGTTAAAGGATAGAAATAAGTTTTCCCATTTTGCACAAATACGACATATCATTAAAGTTGAAGCCGAGTTCTGCTTGAGCGTTGTAAAATCTCCGACCTGGTCTCCGAAGGACGAGGAAGAAATTGTTTACAATCCGTGGAGATGTAGGAAATCTTGAAAGATTTCTTCCAAGATTAAATCGGAGTTTCCGAATATTCATTTGAGCTTTGATCGTAATATTCCATGGACTCAATATTTGAAATCTAAACTCGATAATCATAAGGCTCAGTTACACAATATATGAACGGATTAGATTAGGGGAACTGGATAACTATGCGTTAAGTTCAAAATTTGATTTTGAATAATAACGTTAACTTCCGTGGGTTGTATAAATTAGGTAATAAGGAAATCTGATGACTCTTGATATTTAAATGAACATATTGAATAGGGAGGGACGTATTGGGAAGTTGCTCCAGGATCTGAAGAGCACCCAGCCTTTGCATAAATTTTTTTTTAGTACATTAAAAGGTGAACTCTTTTCTGACCTGGAAAGTAAATTATAATGGTAAATAATAACCTTCCCGCCGACATATTTCATGCTCCAGTCCAATCCTATTTTTTGGGAAACTATGCAAATTTCCTCGTTTACACGATTTCAGCTGTTGTAACTTCTAATCCTTAAGCATGATGTCTGCGAGTTACTTTAAGTAATATCAACTCTGTTAATTAAGTTTTGATTTCAGTTTCTCATTGAGCCTGTCGCTCGATCGTGTTGGCTTACGTTCGCGAGATAACGGACCTTTGGTATCCGTTGGCGTCGGTCGAAGCGTGCGCACTGGTATGAAACACAGCACGCTAATGCCGTGCACACAGAAGTTGTGTCGGTACACGAGCAATGGGTGGGCATTCATTTTTAGTGAGGGAAATAGGGTTTTGGCTTCGGAGACTTCCAAATTTGGGACAGGAGGTTAATAATTATTTATGAGTTGTGAATTTTTTGTGTGCCTATCTTTTTCGTTCCTAACGAAAAATTTAGGTTTTCAGTTGGAAAAGGTCTCCTCCGCTCACCGATGTAGTCGTGCGGTCGATGGTAAACTTTAAGCAGGATTATGTGACTTAGGGAAAATTAATTAAAGTCTCCCACGTGCGTTACATTTGGAAGATAGCTTTTTGTCTTTCGGGTTGATTGCGGCGTTTAATTTTTTCCTCGGAATAACTAAGAAACTATGGTTTCCCTCTGTACTTGTGACTTATTTAAAAAAATTTGGTTTAGGCCTATTCAATGCGTTGTTTTCGGCATTTAAAATAATTGTTTGGAGTAAAATAATGATAGCGATTACTGTAACGATCTATTACAACGCACTCAATCCCCAAGTTCGTCAGGTTTTTATTCACTCCACACATGCCAGACCAACGATAGTTCATGACTCTCCATCATCAATTGGCGTACGACTTCCAAGAGTTTACCGTATTTTATAAACGCTCTCAAATGTCTCTCCCTGCGACCTATTCTCGCGCGCAAGTGGGTGCAATTTAAATTTTTCCACGAAATAAGTTGTGCTATGCTTAATGATAAATTAAATTGCCTTGATATATTGTTTTCATGGAAAGGTGATTGTTGAAAAGGTTGATGGAAGGTGGTAGTTGTTTTTATATTTGTATGAAAAATATAATATGATTTTTGAAGTGTGTAAAAGCTTGAACGAACCCCTTAAAGTAGCAATTTAGCGTTACCCGTCCAGCACTCCTCTTTATCTGTGGACGCTCTCATATCTATAATTTTCCGGTAGACTCGAGTCATTACAAATTGGATAAGTCGTAAAATGTATTATGTTGGCGTGTTTATTCCATGTGGGTGAGATGTTTGTTTTTGTACTCCACCACTGTTTGTGATTTTTAATATTCACACCCCAATCTCTATCTTTTCATTGTGGTAGTCTGGTCTTTCTCCCTTAGACTTTTATATCGGCAAACAATAACTCGTAAACGTTCAATTAATCTCCCCTTGAAATAAACCAAAATATTTATAAATTGTGACTCCAGCTTTATTTTTTTTAATTTAATGATTTATAAGAGAAGAAAACTGGCTATGAGTATGGATAAACAATTGCTAATTTGAATGTGATTAGTATTTTCACAATTGTTGCCATGCAGGAATATATTCATGAAGTACGCCTTAACGTTGCAGTGTATGTCTACTAAAAGTCTGTACTGTCGACACTAAAACTTGCTATCCCTCATTCAAACAGAAAGATCGCCAATAAGGATGTCGTGAAAATAATCTTGTATTGCCGGACGGCTTACGTATAATGGGAGCAAGAACAGTGACCTAACACTTCACAGCGCGCGATTTTAAGGTGGTATTTTGTGGGTTGCGGCACGTCCAGGATATACATTTTTCTCTCTCTGCGCTAGCCTATTATAAGCAGATAACGGATGACCCCCGCAATGGTGGATGAGGCATGGTGCTAGAATATGCATGGTCACCGCCCATAAGGGCTTAAAGGAGCATCGGGGTATCCCAAAATGTAAACTTTATACTTCAGTAATTTAAATCATCCCCCGCGATGATAATATCGCAAGAGTACATTCTCTTTTTATTGTCATAGAGCAGGATTTTTTATTCTCTTGTTCTAAGACCCGAAGATATTGTGAGACAGAATAATTTCTGGGTAATGGACGAGAGGATTTCTGAGAGAGATTATCTATTTATATGATGGGAAACGACGTATTTTTTTATTTTGCGCTTTGAAAGGTGTTGGGGACTCACTGAATAGGTCGTGCGTCCTTCATTATAACCAAAATGAACTTAAGTGACTATGGAAACCCCACCAAATGAGCTTGAAATATAAAATAGATAAAGAAGTACGCTGTAAAATTAAGAGAAGAAAGGAGAAATGAACGTCATCGACTATTTTTTAAAAATTGTGAAAACGCAGAGGAAAACTTCATGTTCAGTAAATATTGATTTTTCCCGGGTTGACATTTTTATGTGATATTTTCATTCAAAATTATATGATTCTGAATTTTAAAATCGAAAATGCTCTTACGCACTGAACTAATTTCGCGCGCATTTTATTCACTGTTTCTTTATAAAAAGTTTTATCGATTTTCGAAAATGCGTGTATATCAAAAAGTAACGACGAAAACTCTGCACGTACATGTTGTGCATCATGCTGCGAAAGAAGCTTCGTGATTTGAACTTAGATGTTACGACCAAGAGAAGAAAGAGATGTTAGGCCTTGCAACATACATCAACCCGTTGTTTTGGTTTAAATTATGCTAGAAACTTTTATTTCAGTGGCATCGATATTGATGTGAGAAATTTAGGAGAAAACATCCGGTATTTCAATTTTGTCTGATACGCAAGAGTTAAATTTCGGAATCGTTTAACGCTTTTTCATATTTCAAGGCAAGGGGCGATCCACCCT
Source organism: Hetaerina titia (assembly GCA_037158775.1). Classification (NCBI taxonomy): domain Eukaryota; kingdom Metazoa; phylum Arthropoda; class Insecta; order Odonata; family Calopterygidae; genus Hetaerina; species Hetaerina titia. The sequence goes on from CM073778.1 coordinate 36,496,002, forward strand.
TTTGAAGAACATTGATTTTATAATTAAGAACAACAAAATTGTCGGGAGTCACCACACCGCGGCAAACGTTTCAACATTCTGGGAGAGGAATATTTGGGGGACAACGGCTCCGTGGGTGGAATCCGATCGGTAATTTAAATATGACCCAGAATAGTTTCATATTGACTGCGGCGGAGTGAAGAGAGGATCAGAATAGCGATCGATCGTGAAAAATAGAGAGGGAAAGTCAGGGAAATCACTTCAGCTTGTACCGGTCAGGGAATCTTTCGAAAACGATGTAATGCGTTACGTGTCTTAACTCACGTGTGGATAGGGATAAAAGAAATCGTTCGACTGTTCGTCCTTACATGTCGATTTTGACTCTTATTATACACGACAGCTTGGAGCGTTGTGCGTGAGAGGGATAATATCTAACACGGTGAATATTCGGGAAATTTTGTTAAGCGGCGCTTACCTTCTCTGCCCTCGGGGTTAATCGGGGAAACCTTCGACACTCGGAAACAAAAACAGATGGATGACAGGGTCGAATCATGACTCAATTCACGTGTTGCTTCGGGGATAGTAGTTTCCAGTCTGGAGTACAAATACCTATCCCTAAAGGGTAGTTAAGATATCTTTTTGATTGAACGGTTTAATTTAGTTTTAAAGCGCTCAGAGTGAATGAAATTTACTCTTCGTCCATTACGATTACTTGAACGTTCGTCGTAAACAGAAAAATTTACCCCCGTATACAAAATGGGGATGCCTTAACTAAAATGGATTTTATAAGAAAAAAGTCGTAAGCCACTGTTCTAGAACATCGTGGGTGGTCACATAACCCATTTTGAGAATAATTTTTTAACTTTTGTGGGAAAAAAAGCAATCGCTTTGTAGTAGTAATCTCTTAATCTTAAACACAGCCATTTAAATGGCACATTATTTTGGCGGGTGCAATGACATCCCTTAAATACGTATGTAGAAGAAAATTCAAGTAATGTCTCTCACAAAATTAGAGCACATTATTGCTAACAAAGGATGGAGCCTTTTAATATGTTTCAAGATAGCTTTTGTCCTTCATTCAAATCAATTTTTCACATGTTCTAATCTACAAAATTATTTTATAACTCATTTTTCGTTATTTTAACCGACATATTTCGTTATACAATTGCTATGGAGTGAACTAATTAAACGAAAAAAAACGACGGAACTGGCAGTTTAAGGTCGTCAAATAGAAGATAAGTTAGTCATTTTTGAGTATCTTATTTAGTCATCCAGAGAAAATAAAGGTAAAAAATTCCATTCTTCGCATTATTTACGTAAACTCAATTGCAATATGGATTTCGCGCCATTTTTTATGTAGTTGAGACGAGTTGATAGTTTTTGAGATATTTTTATGAAGAATAAAAACACGTTGAAAGAATTAACATGAGTTTCAGTATGATTTCTACGAGTATATAATCTCTTGACATCGATCCAATGGTGTAACATCCACAAATCATATAAGGGCTCCTGTGGGTCATTGACATTCTCCATATTTACAGAATTGACCCCAATCCTGACCTCAAGGACAACCGTAGGCGAAAAAAGAGTTCTCGAATTCCCAAAAATGATTTTCCTACTCTAACGGATACTCATAAAAGATTCTCGAACTCTATTTTCCTCCTTTCTCTCCCTTACATACATGCCTTGTTCACCTAGGGTGCCCATCTCTCCTGGGAATTATCCGGGACTCGTCAAGCACAAACAGGACTACCACTCGATCCCTAATTAGGGTCATGTCCCCTATTTTCAAATCATTCCCTAAAATGACCATACTATTAGAAAAACTCCTTACAAGTCCCTAAAATGAGAAAGATTGTTGTTATCCGGGGGTCAGTTGCTTAGTTAGATATTATATCCTGCAGTAATCTGCCTTTCTTGAAAACTTACTGCTCCTTGTTCTCTCCAGTTTTCTTATTTCTGATCGCGATTAGGTATGTTAAAAGTGTTTATTGTTGGCATGGGGTTATTAGAGGGTGCGATCGACTATGCTGTCATATAGCACCAGCCTGATTACCCGCACCAGACTTCAGAAGAGTTCATATGCCCTTGAATATCAGATTGACCAGCTCGTAGGCCAGAATGTACCTTTTGTCATTTTCTCCACCCTCTGAACCCTGGCTGTATTGCTTTGGCTCAACTAGCCTGTTTCACACATCCCTTATTCCTTTGCTCTTGACGGCTGTTAAACGTCTCATTCTTCGAAGTGAAAAATGCACTGCATTTCCCAAATTTCAGTATAAAATTAAAATAATAATTAAGATTTTTTCCTGAATTACTCCCCTTTACTTGGCTCATATATAATATTTTCCTAGTGATCCTCTTCGAGCGCTATATGGAGAACACCTGCAGTGGAGGACGTCCGTCGAATGGAACGTTGACCCTTGTGGACGTGGACCCCCTGGCACTTTATGTCAAGTATAGTGTAATGGCGGAGCTGAACCTCTCTCCGCCCGTGTTAAATATTCGTTTGTTATAATTTTTGGTAATGACGGTAATCTCTAATCCTTAATTTTTAAAATCCTTTTTAAACCTGATAGTCCCAATAATCAACCGTTACAGCGAGTGATAGCTTAGAACAGATACCTCGAGGTTGGATTGAAGATGAAACAGGCATTTATAAGACGTATTCGCGTTCAAACCCGAGCGTTGCTCTTAGCCACACTAAATTCACTATGTATGATGTACTCGTATTTAATATTACTTTAATACGTTAATTGATTTAAGTATACCGATGATGGTTTATGAGGGCGTAGGAAGCAAGAACATTAATATTTATGGGAATTCATAACACTTGGGCGTAATTGGATTATGTGACCTCCGCTAGAATATCAACATGATATTGGGAAGATTTCACATATTTAGGGAATATTTTAGAGGAAGGGAAAATATAGTAAGATGGGCTGTTCTAGGCAGAGAAACTTTCACAAAACGGAGATAATTGATTACAGGGAACTTGAGGAAAGGTTTAAAGAAAATACTGGTGAAAATGTTGATATGGGACGTAATGTTGTACGAATCAAACACTGGGCCAACGACAGGAGGATAAGCGTAGATGGGAGGTGAGATAAAGTAGATTGGATTTTATATAAGATAATGAGATCTCCTTCCCAAAAAAATTCCCCCATTTCATCCCTTTCTTCCTTTCCCCTAGGTCCCCCTATTTCCCTATATATGGTCGACTACTCAAACGTATTGCAAGGAGCGGTAAAAAAAACTCTGTAATTCCACAACTCATAATTTATCAACACCTTTGCCACCTAAAATTATGGAAACACCTATTTATTATGGAAAGAGACCACTTCATGATGCTGCGCAGTAGTGGAATCATGATAGTGTGTTAATAAATTGTATAATCGCAGAGTTTTTTACCATTCCACGCAATATGGAGAAAGTTCACATATTTAAACCTGAGACAGGGTCCTACACGAACGTATGTTTGCATAACCCTGAAGATGATGTATTAATGTCGTAAGACGTAATGTAACAAAGGTGTAATGGGAAAGTACACGCCTAAGTTAATACTTAAATTGGAGGTTTTTAAGGTTTCGCTGTAGATGGCGATGGAAAAATGGAAACGGACAGAAAGGAAAAGAAGATGTTCTGGCCATAATAAGGGAGAAGAGTTGCTGGGAGGAATTTAATGAAGGCGAAAAAATTAACCCAAGGCATTTGTGGCTATGGAGAGCTGGACACTGATACAGATGGAAAACCTTTGGCAAACGAGGTACGTAGGGGCAGGAAAAGATTATGTTGGGTGGAATGAAAGGGGAGAGCAAGTATGTGGAGTTTAGCGGTTTATTGAAGAACAGGGCTGGAATTCCTATTTATTTAGCGTCGTGTAAGTTACAGTGTTTAGTGCCCGGATACATCAAAGCCTACCTTAGCCGTTAGACTACTCTTAATAATTTGGTAAAGGTTTTAAGTCGTATTCAGTTAAGCCATTCCTACTGAGCGACCCGCGAGATATTATGTTACGTTTTCGTATCGCTTATGGGCAATAAATATCCTCCGTCGCAGAAGAACAGATTTTCGAAGTGGTTACTTTAGGAAATGGTTAAGACACTTATTCTAGACAGAGCGCAGAAAGAACACCTCCATGCTTAGAAAGATAACCATAGACTTGAGTGAATGCCTCCTGCCAGCAATCCAGTGATGTTCACTGCAATACATTTCCCATGCTGTGAGGAGTAATTGGTTAAAAAAAGCCGTATTCAAGTTTTGTACTTGTATATAGGGTGAATCCAACGAACAACATGGAGAACGCTCATCAATTAAATATTTCGACCAGGTCAAAAACCTCACCAAATGTCAGTTTGCTGAAATGACGAGAGAGACAGGACGGAGAGAACTAAATTGGCTGCCTACACACCATGAGCTCGTCATCTAGCACAATATCCAGCTGCGTCTAGAAATAGATAGAGAAAGAGAGCTGTCCGATGAATTTTTGTAGCGTCTTTCGCTAATCCCCTCTCAATCTTGGTGGCTCGTTTCTGCTTAGAGAGAGGCTTCCAAATCTGATGGATTACCCAATCTCTTTTAAAGAATTCCTGCCCAAAACTTTAATCATATTCTTATTCTATGGCATCTTCTATGTCTTTCAAGGAAGACATTTTCTTGTGGCCTCCCCAGTTTTTTCGTAGTCGATTCCGTGTGTCTCCCACGCGTTGGCAGCGGAATTTATTATGATGCTATATGTTGTTTTTCACGCCAATTGTCTCACTTCCGTTGACATTTTCTTTGAGTTTTAACACTATAATGTATAGTTTCCTAAAAGATTTCAGTGCTCTTTTATCAACATGCATAGCGCTTTATCTGGAATGGTAGAAATAGTTTAGATTAATGAAATGGCTGGTTCTTACCCATATCACGAGATTGTTCACGCATTGCACGATTTTTATATTTTAGATTTATATATTTGATTTAGTCCAAATACGGAAAAAGATAAATTAAATTGAGCAAATAACGTATTAAAGAAAATAAATAAATTGGAAATGTAACGATTTGAAAAAAAAATCACCATGTAACAATAAGTTTTAGTTATTCGGTGGAACTGTACCGAGCGAGTTCGTTTCTTCCATTCTCGTTCATCTTCTAGGAGTAGATCCTACAATTTACCGTACAGACATTGCAGGTCCGTCAGTGCTTCATTTGCTGACATTCACGAAGGAGAGCTGTTTCTCCCTAAGAGAAATCTTCTGATGCTTTTTTTTCCGTCTTCGTCGTTTTTCATCCTAGTATATCGCATCTATCAACCGTACTCTTGACGCTGTCGGTACTGCTCCGTTCCCACCTGTTTAGCTCGCTTATTACTAGTATCCTAAATGATACCTTATCCCCAGATGGGAACCGTGTAACTCCACTGGACTTCAGCTATCTCGACTCTTAACATTTGAAAAGTTTCAACAGTGTTGAAACTTTTCGCAACAGAATGCCAATGCATCGCTCAATATTTTATTCACATGGAGGCTTACAACATCTTTAAATTTCTTCCAAATCGTGGCGGTAGGTTTTGCTCTGTTCCAGTATCTTCACGAAAAAAAAATCTTCCGAGGTAGATTGATTGGGATAGATAGGTATGTGGTCTCTGATAAAAATTATTTTCTCTTTTACACTAAACAGTATTGTTTAGTTGAGGTGTTCAGGCAGCAATACATAAATATTGTAGATAGTTATGTATTGAGCGCAGTTTGCTTCTCGTAAAATCATCGTTTTATACGCACTAACAATACGCGATAAATGTGAAATGGGGTCCAGGGTGTTTTTACGCGCATTTCATTTTCATTCGCATATGTGCGGTTGGCATCCCTTGGGTTAGGGGATTGTTTTGCATGTTTTTACATGTATTCTATTATTAAAATTTGCCACGAACATATATGCCACAATAATTCACGGAGGAAATAGATGAAAAAATAAATTTAAAAAATTAAAATCTGTTTCTTAGAGGAAATGGAAGAATGGGGCTTATTTTTAAAGTAATAACTTTACGATAGCCATTTCTGAGCAGGATAAGTCCAAAAAGTCTGATTTGAGTTTCTTTCATGAAACTTCCTTTCACTGGCTTGATAGTCAGCCGGTCGGCTGGATAGTTAACGCTACTTGCCCGAATGTTTCTATTGAATGCCAGCGTACTGTTTTTTATAGGATGTCTAGGAGGTATTTTTTGTATGAAAGAAAATATACCAATGTTGGGACGAATAATTCTACCTGCCGAACCCAATAAAATTTAGGGTTTGGCAATATGAAATTGGATCGAGGTGCTTTTATTATATTTATTCAACATGATTTCGGGGGAATACAGAACCTTGTCTGTGACTACACGGATTTTGCAAACCGAATAATGCCTCATATATTTATAACGTCCGACGAACATTTGAATCAGAAACCAATTCATCTAGATAGTTGCTTCATTACGCTGAAAAACTTCATTACGCTTCTGTCTTCCTTCCATCATGGCCGAAAGCGTTATGAATATACATATGTTATGGATTTTTTAGCATGACTAAGTTTTTCACGGTCAAAAAAGTCGTACAGACAAGTATTTATTATGGGCGATTTATAAACCTAAACCATCATTTTCCCCGATTCCTTATGTATGTATGTAAACTTCGTATTTATTCTGCAAAATGCCTACTGTTTGTTGTGCTATCGGATGCAAACATGTAAGCGGGAACGGTTCGTGCCATTTAAAGCGATTTCCTAATGATGAGGAAAGGGCTGTTATTTGGGCTGAAAATGTCAGAGGAACTGCATGGCTTAGGAAAGGCTGGGAGCTGTTGTGCGATGCAAGTCTTGGTGGTTCTCCTGTAGAAGTGTAATGAAATGGTAGTTATGTCCTGAAAATAATTATTACTGAAAACAAACCAATGGTTTTTCCAATTTAGTGTCATTTCGAGAGCTCACAGTTCGAAAAAACTAGAGAAGATGGAGCTAAAAAGCTGAAGCGCAATGCTATTCCTACAGTATTCCCCACACACACCCTTCCTTTGGTTTGTATATCACGAATTAACATGTAGATACTGGCAGTTTAATGGCCTGTTGAAATCTCACTTAGTTTAGGTACTCATGTTTTATTTTTAGGCTAACAACACCACCACGACTGGCCTTACGGAAAATTCTCCCGCATTCGAAGTAAGTGCATATTTTCTCGTCTTAAATCCATTTTATCGTGGCAGTAGGTCCAGGTGTTTTTAATTTGAACATACGAACTATTATCATAGGTGGAATGACTTTGAGTGACCATTTCTGACTGATTTTATAGTTAGCACCATATTAAGAGACTTACTTGGCTCATTAGCTCAGTGGTAGATCATCCGCCTGGCGAGTAGAAGTCCAAGGGTTCGGGTGTGGGATGTGTTATTTTTTTCCGTGGGAATTTTCTTTTCCCCTATGTTTGTCCCATGTGTAGTTCCAATACTGTTTTCCTTCACCGACTACCACATGTTTGTTATTATTCTGCTAAGAATAATCATTTTAACATATGTACTAATTGTCGCAAAAGTTTTATTCTTTTTTCTCAGTAAGTAATTTTTGACTCCTAGGTTTGAGAGAGTATTTACAACTTTCCATGCCATTTGCCATATGACACACTGCATGTTTAAATTGCCACAGGATTCAGCTGATTACTTATTAGGGTATAGACCATTTGATTATGAAAATAACATGGAAATACTCTTGATCACTGTGGGACAGAGAATGTTTATTTCATTGGGTAAAAATCTCATTTTAATTCATTCAGGGTTTAGTAGAAAGTAACGAGATGTGCGTCTTGGAATTAATTTAGTATATTTTTAAACCAACGACAATATTTGTGCCTTTAAATTGTCAATTTCTCACATTTTCAAAATACTTTCTACCATGTTTGAAGTTGTTTGCTGTGTATTACTATGGGTGCCTTCGTTTAGGTTTCTATCAAGGAATTTTTCTTCTTTTATGTTTCGATTGAAAAGTATCCGTTGTGTTCTTCAGTTCAACATACCAATGACCTTTGGGTTGAGCAGTAGGGAGTACAATGAAATGTGACTGTAAGGAATGCCATTTCTTGTTATACTTTATGCATTTTACATAAAAACGTTCCTCCCTGGTGCCATAGTCTACTGAGTAACCTTAATCCTTGAATGTAATTATGGTACGATTTTCTTAATAATATGTTACAATACTCCTTGGTGTGTATTTTGCTCTCTCAACAACAGTGCCCATTTGAACCCTATGACCTGGGGCCACTGAGTGATGTTGGGATTCAGCAAATGCCAGATGATGTACCATTATTGTTTCCCGAGGAAGAGGATTTCTTTCATGAGGTATTGTTTCTTTTTTGTTGCTTTTGGGTAGGCACCAAGTAGTGCATCACAGTATATTTTAGTGAGATTTAGTGAGTGGAAAGATTTATGGAAATTTGGCATGAAACTTCATGTCCAACGAATTGGCCAGCTATCCATCTGGAGAATTGGTTTAGTGATATATTATTGAAATGTATTATGGACTTCAATTGGTAATATCAATTCCGGAAATCTCCACTATCATTAAAATGTTAGTAGGTTAGAGAATACATTTTGGTTGTTCCATTCTTTTGCATATTCTTTCATTTTTACTCTTAATCAAGCATTTTTAAAATCAAGTTTTCAAGTTTAATCAGTTTTTTAAAGTACTTAACTTGTGTATGGAACATCTGAAGCAATTCCCCGTAACCCATGGTTTCCTCATATGTGTATATTCCAAATGGTGATGCTATGGAAAACCATTGACAGAAAAATATGTTAGCTCTGAATGAGTTTACTCTGTGTTTGAGAGCCAGACTTCAGCTTCCAAAAGAAATATTGAAAATAAGTCACATCAAATTGAAATAGCAATGAATGCTTTAGTATGGCTTTGGTTAGCAGCACTCATTCAGTTTTGGAAATGTTCACACACTAATACATGGTGGGCTGTGAGAGCAGCAGTGTTGGGCACATGATGAGAATAACCGGGATCAAATGATCCTGTGTTTGCCACATCGTCACTTATTGGTTGTCCTACCACTTGGTCAATACACTAAGTTTCCCACTTTCCTTGGCACAGAAAGATTACCAGCAGCATGTGATGCCTTTGGGGTTATCCAATGCCCTATCCCCACCTAATTAATATTCTGTGATATTTTCATATTCAACTCCTGCCCCTTATTCAATAAAATAATCACTAATTTGAAGGAATGTAGCTGCTACTAAATATTTATATATTCTTGATTTTTCAGGTCCAAAACTAAGATAAAAATATGCCATGATATTGTATGGGTTTCAAAAATTATAGCTTTCAATCTGAAGAACATGCTCATTTTATTTCATATTTGTCTATTTATTTAACAATTCAGTATCTCTTATTGAAATCTACAGGTTAATTATAAAGGTTTCCGCCACAGTGAAATGATAACATATTCATTTTTCATACTGAATTATGTTGTCTATTTATCATAACAAAAATCAATTATTTTGAGGGGGTTGTGGCATTATTGAGAGCGATTGAGAACATTCTAGAACATATTGCATGGATAACAGGAGATCCAGTATTCTGTTCACCTGCCTCACATTTGAATTCATCTGCATTTGGAAATATGCAGATTTATAGGCAATGGGTGTGCTCCTAATATTGAGTAGCTTGTTATTGTTTTGCAGTAAATGTTGAATGATGGTAATTTATTGCTCAGTCAAATTTTCTCATCTCATGTGAAATTTTTATTGATTTTTTTTATTATAGATTTTATTGTTACTAAACTATAATCTGAGTTCATTTTTGGTCCTCTTTGGATTTGGATCTACTGTTCTCAACTAGTGTGACACCTTACTCGTCAAATTCTGTGTTTATAAATTTGCTGTCATGACATTTAATCTTGCCATCATGCCTGTCAATTTGATGAAACTTATTGCAATTTCTATCCTTTCAGTTTTTACTAATTATTGGTTTGGAGATATGCGATGTATTTTCTCAATGCCAGTTAACGTTTGCACAGTTAACAAATTTAGCACCTGTGATAATTATGCTTTGAGGTAATATCTAAATTTTGTGTATAGTGGCAACAATATTTTTAATATCCCCATCCAATATTTTTCATGATCTGGATGACATGCTTCTGAGTTTCTTACTACTTGAAATTGCATGTATTAATAGAATTTAAAGAGTTATTCAACTGTGAGAAGATAAAAAAACTTCCAGTTAAATGATTCAATAATCAATCCAAACTTATGTAGTGCATAATGTGTAATGGGTTCCATGAATATCAGCTTGAAGAATGGTAAATTGATGAATGTCAGGAACAAGGCTGCAAACAAAGAGTTGCATCACTGGTAATTAACTGAACTATTATAATAAGACTTGATGTATCCCTTGAGAAATTATAATTATCAATGATCATAAAACAAATGTCCACTGTAGAATTTCTTTTCATTTGGATCTTTAATCCTCTTTTATTCATATGCATTCCTACAGTAGTAACTGTGTTGCACCATTATGGTTTCAAGCCTACAACTATATCTTTTTCATTACATTAGGTACATATTTGAATTAGCCCTGTGTTTAAGCATACTGCATGCGGCACGGACTAACATTATGGACGATAGAAATACATGTATAATTCCTCTCATTAAATTGATAATATTATGTAAAATATCTCAACAATACATTGGAAATTTTTTCGTTCTTAGATTGTGTCACTAGGTTGAAATTTTCATTTCTTGCCATTTTCATAACTTGCCAGTTATTATCGTAATGCAGAGTGCTCTAGGTTTTCTGTGATGTGAGTCCAAACAAATTTATCCAAACAATCAGCTCTTAGAACTAATAGAATATTGACTGATTTTGAAACTAAAGTTTATGAATAAAATGTTCCTTTCAGTGTTTGTATGAATTCTGTCTTGACCTCAGAGCTGAGCAGACAAATGCTTACAGGAACATACCATATTACTATGCGCCAGTATTGTCACAGTGATATAATCATGTAACTGTTCATAGTGCAGATTTTTCCTATTTTAAAAAGTCACTTATGGTTTGATCTGCATATTTCACCCCAACTAATCTTAAAGATTCCAAAGTGCCATCAGTTATTTTTTTTGGGTCTAGGTATTCAGTTAAACTACTAAACCAAACACTAACTACTACTAAACACACCTTGCTTGCTGTGTTCCCTTATGGCAAGTGTAAAAAAATGCTGAAATTTGAAAGGCCCTAATTCTGTAAAGAGGCTGTTAAAAATGTACATTTGATAGATTGGAATCGTTAATACAATTTGAGACGTTTTTTGTGCGGAATTATAATTTGTTAACTGCACTATAATGTAGCATTACGTTACTGTCAGGGAAAATTTTCCGAATACTTCCGAAGTACTTCTATTATTATGTGGCGAGTGTAGTTTTTTGCGGGCTATTGGCAATAGAAACCTGGTTTTTAGCCATGTGGGTGACTTATGGATACACAACATAATCCATTCCAACATTTTCCATTGAGTTTTTTATTCAATAGTTTATGTGCATAATTTCTCATTTTTACGCTATTACTGAAGGTCAACATCATTGTACATTTTACACACTATTCATAGTCACGTTACGTTATTCGTAATAACCGTTTGAAGTTTGCGCCTTAAAACAAGAGATTGTGCTCGTGGCGAATTTAGGACGAAGTATTACTGATACATTTCAGATATATATATAGTCGGTATGTATTATAGAGGCGTACTCCAATGGTATTTCGTAATGTGCTGGATTTTTATTAGATTTATAGAGTCACAGTAAGTTCCCTTGATTCAATCCTTTTTACTTTATTGAAATTTAGGTGACACAATCTCGTCAATTCGCCATGTTGCATCCTCCTCTAAAATTAAGGAAGCAGAATGGTCGGTTGCTCAGCTCTTAACTGCACTAATCGGTCAGACAAGGGTTTCAAAACATACAGGATTCCACGAGATCCATCAAGGAGGGAAGAATGGATTCGATTTATCGGAAGGGATGGGTGGATTCCAGGTTCAGGGGCGTCTCTCTGCGAGGTACCTATTTTCCAAATAGATAGTTACATTTGAGATGACAATTAGTTTTCTTGTCATATTATCCGGCTGGTAATTGAAAATTATTTGTCACTACTTCCGATAATTTTCGTAGTCTTATAATATGCCTAAGTGCGTCTACATTGTTGTATTTCCCGTTTTCTGGGTAATTATCACGCAAGAATTAAATTTTGGTGTTACAGTTCTGGGCATATTAATTAAAAGATGTTTGCCCGATATAAGTTAAACTTTTCTCTTCGTATAATTTTCTTAACGAAGAAGGAAATCATTTAGGACAAACACGAGAAACTCCACGCAAAACTACACGTAACACAAACAAAACTACAAACTGCAAGTTGTTTGGGACAATCGGAAGCCTGCTGTAATAGGTAGGAACGTTAATGGCACCTTTGATGAACGAAATGGGGAAAATGTGTCATTATCATGTATTGTGTCATTGAATCGTTTAAAAATTAGGAAATCCTATTTTTCCTAAACACTTCGGCAACTAGTGTTTGTGATTAATTTTTGTTTTTACGTTGTATTTCTGTGGCATTTTTGAGATGTGTCTTGCAGTATGTGTGCAGTGTTCAATGGTACATTCCAGGATACCAGTCGTATCAAGCCCAAAAATTTAAATGATCGCACCATTTTGAGACTCGTAAAAATGGACATTTTTGAAAATAATTAATAGCTCACAAACAGGGGTGGCAACACAAAAATCAAGGCGCAAATCTGATTCATTTGCTAGTATTTTCTTCAACCGGATGTGTCGCTAATCGTATGTTAAGAGTAGAAATATTTTGGCGATATTCACCTATATGGAGTTTCCATCATTCCATTATATTAATCCTCCGGTAAAATACCGATATAATTTCTCTGGCAGGGAAATATTGATAAATTTATAAATATATAAGTATGATTAAGGTCATGTTCATTTAAAGTGTCATGTAGTCGGAAATACCCTCAGCTGTAAACATTTCATGTTTGGTATGTTTTATGTCATCTTGAGAAATGAAATAATCTTTATTGTTTTTATAGGCTCACTTTGAGGCATCAGCCTATGAATCGCACCGAGCGGACGGTTTAAAAAAATTGAAACAAAATGCAATTCCTACAGTGTATGTGTCAAACCCAATTAAACGAAGCAAGAGAAAACAGAGTGTTCAACCCAGGCTAGAATTTCATTTTGACGAAGACTGTGATGATTCCTTTGTAAGTTAATTATTCTTTACATTTGGCTTAAGATCTTTTAGTTTTTCACAAATAAAATACCTAAAATCAACAAAATGAAAGGTCACTGTTTCTAGTGACTAAATAAATACTAGTTGCTCTATTAGGGTGTTAGAGTACCAAAAATTTCATTTATGTCTTGGAATATTCGTATTGTGCCCGATACATGATTCCTATTGACCTGCTACTATCTGTGATTGTAGTGCTAACCCTGAGTGTGCTTCCATATCTTAAGTTTATGTATCTTTGTGTTTATGTATTTGGGGAAACAGCCTTGAAAAATTACAAGTTACAGTCTGGAAAACTTGGAAACACCCTGAAATTTTTTATCTTGAATTTTATAGCCACCCTGTGTATACCACTATTACTTCTGCTTAACTCATTGCATTTTTATCAAAATGATAATGATGGGAATATGTAAAAAAAAGTTGTTTTGATTGAAATTCTGAATGTGAATCTCATTTTACTAAAAGATTTGTGTTACTCTTCTTTGGTAAGATCATTACAATTTAAGCAATTTTTTATATTAAACAGATATATTGGTTAATTAAATATGTCTTGTTACAGAAATTTGAAGCAATAAGAATCCCAATGAATGCTATTGCATAATTATTGGACTGGGATTTCTGCATTTGGAAATAACTGCATTAAGAGGAACTGTTATTGTGATATGTTGAGTTCATTATAAACTGACTTAATTTTAGACTTTAAGGAGAAGACAGCATTAGTGAAAAATTTACAAGTTTCTCACTGGAATTAATGAATTCATTACATGTATAATTGCCTTAAACTCTAACTCGGGTAAGAGTAACAGTGACATCATCTTGAAATAGTCCCAAACCTTTGGGGGTGTGGACGGATAGGAAAGGGACATCATTTGCATGCTTTGGAGGAACTTAGTCCTTGGAGGGGCAGAATGGTAAAGAGAAAAAAAATGTTGAGTTGGGGAGGGTGGAGGATGTTCTCCAAGGTTTGGAGATAGGGTGTTTTCCTCAGGCTTCTTTAGGAGAGACTAGACTTAGGGTGCAGTCAGGAAGGGGAGCAATGACACATACTAAAAGAAGAATTATTAGAGCAATTTTTCCATTTCCACTAGATAATATGCATTTCCTTCTAAGAGGCCCCACACATACCCCTTCCCTCAGTGTAATCTATCAGCTTCTAAAGTCTTGTGTCTTCTTCTAGGTCTAAACATGGCTTTCCATTCCATTCTCTTTCACCAGCCAATACTCCATTCTTCTGTAGGTAATTCTTGTCGGTTTCGCAGTGTGGATGCTGCTAGGTATACACTTAGGATGGTTTCAGATTCATCTGCCCTCTTTTTTCATCATAAGAGCAATTATGTCCTTATGGAAGCCTTATATTTCCATTTGAGTGCATACCACAGATTATTTTGTCATAGCTGTAATGAGTTATTCTCTGGCATCTGCCTCTCACACCTCTGGTTCATCAGTTTTCCAAAGGGAAGGAAGGAAACCTTCAGAATTAATAAAACAGCTGCCATGTGATATGAATTTGGATTCACAACCCTAAACATGTGGGCATAAACAAGGCAGCCAGCAATGATAGGGCATATTTCATACATGGCATTTGGGCGAATGAAAAGAATGTCTCCAAAGCTATGGAATCTTCTTTGTATCTGTGCTGTTTATTTTATTACCCCTCAAAGATTTATTTCAATAGATTAAATATTTTGTTTTAATGTCATAACCTATCACTGTATCATATTGGAGCTACTATTTGTGAGATATTATTTTTAATAGTTTTTCCATTATGTTAATAGATTCCTGAAAGTTCTGAGATGCCAATGGGAGTTGAAGATGGAAATTTTCTGAGTGTTAATACTTATGGGTGTGGTTTGGATGGAATTCATGAAAGCCCCTCACAGGTGAAGAGACTGAAAGCTGTGCATGTAATGGAGTTTATCTCTAAACCTATACCAAAGGTAAGATGAGATACAGTATATTCCCAATTCTCTGTGCTAATGACCTGTCAAAGGTGTACAGATTTCGAAAAGCATGGATAAACTGCAGATTAGGTTCTTTCTCGGATCTCTTCCCTCTCTTACCCCTCTAAAATAAATAAACTCTTTAAGAAAATACTACCAGCCACCAATGAGTAGATCCTTATTGCATTAACATTTAATGACATAGGAGAATTGAAGAGGACGATCCCAGCTGAACTAAAATGTGCACAAACACTGTGGGGAGGCATGAAGCCTGGTATCAGACAGAGGGCTGACTGGTACAGATGTTTAATGATAGTCACAATTGTAGAAAGTTGCACAAGTTCTCCTATCATGAAGAAATTGGGTAGTAGTCAGCTACAAAAAGAAAACAGAAGGGAATGTAGCCATGTTGGTGCAAATTCATTAACCCTTTGCACTTGGGTGCCTTTTTTCTCGATTGCCTTAGTCTACTCTGGATTTAATTTTTTAAGTACCCCAAATTTACTAAACATAGCACTAGAATGAAAAACTGGAGTTTCTTTTCAAATAAACTAATTTAATTGGTTATTAATTAAAACCACAGGTATTGCAATTTTCCACTAGATATTTTATTTCGACACTACCGGTTTCTCTGTTTTCACATCATCATCAGGTGTAATTTAATTGGATTTTTTTACATAATTATTGATAAACTGATTGATAAACCATAATTTAAACTATAATTTTTCATGGTGTGATATTTTTGGAAGCATTCACCAACATGAAGACCTGGTTTACATTCACATATCTCACAGATATATATCGTCTCTCTTCTTCCACCTTTGATTTTTCGGTTAGAGCAAACTGCACAATCTTCATGTTTTTTGTTAGGGTGAGGTGTGATTATATGGAGTTTCCCATCTATACGTTGCTCTATGTTTTTGGAAGGTAATCTAACCCTGGAGGTTTTTGACACATCTTGGAATTCTCCAACGAGATTGTGTACTAATTTCCTAATTAATTTCACATGCGCAATCAGTTTTTCATTTTTTCTTTGTTGGCATTCTTTGTACAATACACCCTCCTACTCAAGATTCCTGATTATGCAATAGATAGAATAAGAGCGTTTGATGAGACAGCTGACACTAGGAAGAAAAGGAAATGATAGAGTCCAAACTAGAAAGCAATGAACTACAGAACACCTGAGGTAACTTTACATTCTGGCGATCTTTTTTTCAGAAACAGATTATCTCTCAAAGGCATTGCTTTACATTTAGCTGACTTCCAAGTAATGAAGGGCAAACAATGCAAATGAAAAAGAACTTACAACACAGCAAAGAGATTACAACAAACACTGCGTAGGTGGTGGCATCCTTTGGAGATGGCATTTATGTCGACGATGACATTATGGGTTGATACTATTCATTTATAAAACAAGTCATGCTATTAATTAAGCTTTACTTTACTTGTCCTTTCATGCAGATGATTATAAGTAAAGTTATTGGAAAATATGGACAAAAATCCCAATTCCCCTCATGGTGAAACTCCGTGTCGAGTGTGGCTCGACATACAAGCTGCTGCCACTGCTAACCGTGTCGAGTCACGCTTGACATCCGAGTGCAAAAGGTTAATATTAAATAAAATAAAAATGGACACTACCAAAAAAAATATGAATACTTCAGAAATAGAGTTATCAATCTTTTGTTTTTGGATAGGGGCAAGGTTTTCCCAATATTGTGCCTTTCCTTTTATTTCTAACTTCACCTATATTCTGGGAATTTTAAAAGTTTTCGCTAGGATCCTGCTCCATTTAGTGCAATGGATTATCTATTCAGTTGAGAGTGATTGGTTTGCACTGTGCCTGGTACATTTGAATCAATGGGATGCCTCCTCGCTCTCTTGCTGCATATTTTCAAATCCTAAAGCTGGAGACATGGAACTGGAGAGTTGTTGTGTGGCATGTGCATTTATATCTTTTGATCAAAATTAACAAATTCCCTACTTGGATCAATGTCTTCCAGTCCATGAAAACTTTCCCTCATTTCATATCCAATTAAGATTTTATTAGTAATATTTATTATAGTAATGGTTAATATTACTCCAATATGGAATAAATAGGTAAATGATCCATATATTAGTAGAGAGTCAACAGTTTTGAATTAATTATAGGTGCTCCTGCATATCTGTATTAAGGCCACCATCCAATAATTTTTGCTTTTGTATTAAGTATGAAATGAAATTTCATGAATTAGAAGTTCATTCAGAATTTAATACAAATTTAATAAGTGAATTATTAAACATAATTTTATCACCAGTTCATATTAAAAATTATATTTTGCACATTTTTCAATATCTTCCTCATGCAAATTATGCATTTAGAAATCCAACTGATGCATCATGATGGAACACATATTAAATTCATATCTTTCAATGATAAATGCTTCTCTTTTTTGGATTTGTGCTCCATTTTAATCTAAAGGGAAGCATATATGTACTCTACATCATCTGGATGTATCCCTCTGTTTTAGAATGAAGTTTTACCTGTAGTCAAAGTGAAGCAACGCAGGCATCTCAAGCGAAGAGGAAGAACAAAAGTGTTGAATAGACAAGGTGGAGAATCAAGTCCAAACAATTGTGTTGCTGTACCAGAAATAAACCTTCCAAAGGAGGTAAGGGTATGCTTAAACAGTTCACCTATTTGTGATTCAGCCAAAATATTAATTCTGGATATTCCATTGCAGTGCAGTATGAATTTACTTCCATTAGTCTTGTCCTGATGGTCTATCAAGAAAGAATGTTAATCAGTATGCCCTGACATGCATTTTGTTGTCAGTAATATGATTTATCCTAATAGCAGTTAATAATGATCTGCTAAAACTAATCAATTAGCCTCAGAGAAAAGCCTTAAATATTATCAAAGACTTCCTTGTGATCCTCCATATCGGTTGCAGAAATGTGTCCATAAAGAATGTATGTTAAAAGCTATTGTATAAAGTCTGTTTTCTTATAATTTTTAGTCTAGAAATATGCATAATTGGACCAACAGAAAAAATGAGCTTATTATTTTAAGCCTTTTCTTGGAGGTTTAAATTTCAGTTTTTGTCTTTTATCATTCTGTCCTTGACAGAGGAAAGCTGAGTTGTAAAATCCTCTTTTATGACTGGGAGTTTTAGAAGGTTTTGATTTTCTTGGAACATATCGTAGGTGCCAAATTATAGATATAACCACATATTCAATTTTTCTTACACATGATGAAAGAAAAATAGGGGATGTTGTATATTAAAATTTCACTCCAGACCACTGTAGTGGGTGGTTGGGTGTGGGCAGATCCCTTAATGCTAAGGCTTTTTAAGGTGTTCCAGAATATCAGATTTGCCAAAACTGAGACATTAGTGGAAACTATGGTAGAACTTGTCATTGTTTTTATTTTTATTCTTAACAATCATTTTGTGAACTCCAGTTAGAGAGTCAGTACTATGTTGAGTAGTGTATGACTAAATATTGGATTGAAAAAAATGAATTTTCTTTGCCATGATTGCAATTTTGTTCAATTATAGGTGTCAACGTGTGTAGTGACTCAACCTGTGGTGAGTGATGAGGTGGTTTCAAGGTGTTTTGTGTGCAGTAAAGTGATTGCTCCCGGCTTCGACGTCCATCTGAGTGTGCCTGCTGAAGCCACCAGGACACTTCTCCATCAGTGCCTTAATGCAATTTTGGGTTTTGAAAACAGCATGGATGATCATGAGGTAGTTTGTAGAAGGTGTTGTTCCTTGTTGAACTTTATTGACAGGGTGGAAGCAGAACTAAAAATACTCAAGAGAGCTATTTCAGCATGTACCAAAGGAAATAGTGAAGAGCAGGACTTACAGAACATGCCTAGGTTGGTGAAAAGTGAGCAGATACTGGAGAGATTCTCAAGAGGATTGGGTGAGCTTATGTTTTATCATAAATCCATAAAAATATTTAATTTATTAAAGCACCTTGATTTATGGGATCATTGCTATGATATTGTGGTATTTGTGGTTTGGTAGACAATGGGGCAACATTATTTTGTAAAAAATTTCTTTGAATGTATAAAGGTGTAGTAAGTTAGCCATTCATGCAGGTTTTTGTGTTTCATCTACATGTACTTAATACCCCACAAGGGTGTGTGGCAGGGGGTGTTAGGGCACCACCCCTAATTAAGGGGGGGGAACCTGCATGCAAAATCCACAAATTTATACACGCCACAAACAAAACATTGTATGAATTCATGCAAAACCCTTAAAACCCACACACATGCAAACAGCAAACTAACAACTAACATACACATGCATCTACAGATACGCCTAACATCTTTGCAATGTTTAATTTTGTTCTTACTTGTAAATTAAATGTTTTTAATATTTTTAAAGTGATTACAATGCAGCAATTTGAGAGCGTAAAAATCATTCGCCTTGACCGGGATTAGAACCCGGATCCCTCGATATCCGGCCAAGTGCTTTAGCCAGTTAAGCTACCAAGGCGTCCTCTTAAACTCTGAAATTTTTGGGGCTTTAACCTTTTGCACTCGCATGTCGAGTGTGACTCGACACGGTTAGCAGCAGCAGCAGCTCGTATGTCGAGGTACACTCGGCACAGAGTTTTACCGTGATGGGAATTGAGATTTTTGTCCATATTTTCCAATAACTTGTAATCATCTGCATGAAAGGACAAGTAAAGTAAGGCTTAATTATTAGCATGGCTTGTTTTATAAATAAATAGTATCAATCCATAATGTCGTAGTCGACATAAATGCAGTCTCCAAAGGATGCCACCACCTACGCAGCTGTTTGAAAGCAGTAGAGATGTATAGAAGAATTGAGGTGGGGTGGTGTTTCCAGAATTTGGAATTAGCCAATCCTTGCATAATAAATAGCTGATAGAAATGTACAGGCATCACAAAACTTGGTGGAACTTGTGAAGAAGTGACTATTGTGGTGGAAGAGTTTGTCTAAAAACTGGCTTAACATGGGGAGCTACTGCAAGTGTCCACTAGAGCACCTGTGGTTACTTTCTTCATTATCTACTTTTGAATGCTCTTTCAGTTATTCTCCTTAACCGAATTGATAGAACCGAGTTTCTTCATACAGCCAGAATACAGCTGATATGATTATTCTTACTTACAGCATCCTTATGTATACATCCCCTAATCCCTTACCCTTCCCTCATGGTGCTACACCCCCTGCCACACACCTTTTTTGGTGGCTCGCAGGGTATTTATGTAGATGTAGACATCTTATTAAAACAGAAACAATCAAAACCAAATGGTAGAAATACTCGGGTCTCTTTTTCCTAATGGTTTCATTATATAAAAAGAGTTGAAATGATATGATGACCACAATCAGTAACTAGAATACAAAAATTTCATTTATCAGTATGTAGCTATCTCTATTTAAAAAAAAATCAAAGCTGTACATCTGATTTCTCATTGTTATTAACATATATTCTATGTAAGGATTTCTTTACCATTTTCACTTAAAATTCTTAATCACTGATTTAAATATAATTATGGTAAATACAGGAGTAGGGCTAATTAAAATTACAATGTAGTTAAATGGCAAGACTGTGGGCAAAAACCATAATATTGATATCCATTCAGAGACTTATGGCAAGTTTCTGATCTTATAAATAAAAATATACATTTCTATTTTCATGAGTTATAATTTGAGTTAATTTAGCATAATTATATTTCTACAAGGCTACACTATTTGGATCAAGAGTTAGAAGGAAAAAATAAAACTGCAATAATGAAAAGAAGTATAACAGTATATGTATTTACACAAGGGCATTATATGTCACTGTTTGAAAAAGTTGTTGTGAACTGGGAGAATCATAATCGGCAATGGGGGTTCTTAAGGTTTAATGTGCGTGAATTGGCAGTACTGCCTTCCATGTGTTCTTCTCTTACCTCTCTCAATCATCCCTTCCACCCACAAAAGTATGCACACTTCTGCCTCCCTAGCATCTCACTTTGAGCTGTCAAATGCTACCAAGTTTTGCATATCTATTCATCCATCTTACAAAATTTTTTACATTAATGCATTTCTTCTTTTTAGGTGAAAGGAGTTATGTGATGGACTTAGAAGAGTTATTTCTTGAGAAGGTTGGTGAATATCTTATAAAATTTAAATTATGATTTCATATAATTGCAGAGAATGTGGTAAATATTATATGTATAATATATTTTAACTCAATTTATTGACAATCATTTACCTGGAATGCTGAAGCAATTTCTGCAGTAAGTTCCTAATTCCTAAGAGTCAAACATCATACATTTTAAAGCTAACAGTTTCAGGCTTAACTTTGTGGAATTCATTCGTGGTGAGGGTGAAAAATAAGGAAAACTTTATACACTTCCACACACCAGTGTCTCTGCGCCAGCCCACCTTCTTACCCATAAGTTAAACAACCTACTCAGACAACTTAATCTTTTTTCCCCAAAATACAGGATCAAGAATTCATACGAGCTCGCAAGAAGGTTGTCAAATATGGTTTTACCGTCAAAGTGTATTATGGTGTCCTTCGACGTCTCCAACATGCACACTAGTATCCCTAGGATGAAAGCCGTTGAACTTGCTGAGATAGCCCTCATTAAAGCTAAAGCACCACATCCAGTGACTAGTGAATTGTCTGATTTGTTGACTCATACATTTTGTTTACCTGTGGACACATCTTTAGATCGCTAGAAATTATACCATGGTTTTTTACTAACCTAAGTTTAGTTTCATCTCATTCTCTCATATTGATACTAATTTAAATTGTTTTAAACCCTCTCCATAGATGACATGGGTTTAAGTAGGTGTGATGGGGAAACAAGCACTGCCGGAATACCCCTAGGGATTACGAGACAGGAGGAATAATAATTGCTCCTGATAGGGTCATGCATGGGAAATAAGTTCAAGGGTACATGCCAAATAGTAGGTATGGGTGCACTGTTTGTTCCTTGGTGAAGTAGCTGCAAGTGTCTGATTCCATTTGGATGTTGATTAATGTGATACTATCATGTCAAAAACGCTATTGGGGAAGGCAATGGGTAGGTTAACCAATTATCAAAAGATAGAGTGAATTGCAAGTAGTGACAAACCAGAAGTGGATCTAGGAAACCTCTAAAGGGAGGGGTAATGTCATCTTTTAACAAAAATTATTTTATATCCTTTCTCCTCCAAGGAAGTTGAAAATTATGTTAAAATTGAAATTAATTTTGCTAATTCAGAGACTGCAACTTACCCTTGAGTGAATAAATGCTCATAGGGTAGCAGGTATTGAAGATCAGTTTAAGTAATGTTCATTTTGAATTTTATTAAAGCCAAAATTATTCTCCAAGAGAGGGGCCAAACCCCACTCTCTTGTGAATTTGTCTCTTTGTTGAACATTATTTGATGAACTAATCTTATTTGATTTGTTATGTCATTAGAGATCTCTTATTGCTAAGTTGTACTTCAAACTTTTCCCTGTGAGGAATCTTTTATTTGTCTGGATTCCTGTTTAACATAAATAAATTGGTGCTTATATATTCTTTAGTATCATCTTAAGAGATGTATCTATTTAATTTTTAAAATGTAACTCATAATTTTTTAAGTGTCTTTGTCTCAAATTAGGAAATATTTGGTGGTCCTTTAAAAAATTATAAATTTGTCCTCTCTTGTCCACTTACTTTCAGTTATGGTGGCAAGCTCTTATCTAACCTATTCAAATCATTGAGGTTGGTTGCTGGGGTGATATGAGAGCTATTAATAATTAATCTTTATTATCTTGTGTATTCAGTGATTCTTTGCTACATATTTTTTGGCTGTGAAGTCTACAATTTGATATGGGCTTCTTGATAATTTTTGTTGGTGGAATGCAAACTAACAAACAATGGTCATATGATTGAGTCTATAGCTCTATTTAAATGACACGAATACAATGTTTCCAACGAAACATGCTGTTACACAATGCGGTTTCGTAAAAGTTTGCAATGACAATAATTCTTAACATTCTGGTCTGGTCCCAGTTGCAACAGGAAGTTGTGAGCTAAGGCTTAGGAAAATTAAAGTAACTTTTTATGTCTGCCTCCTTGACTGTCCACACCTTTTATGCATAACTTTCTCAATCCACCTTTTCCTTTTAAATTATTTGGTCTTATATCTCTTATCTTATTAACTCTCATCCATTCCTTCAATATGGTCAAACATTTGAAATATCCTTTCATTGTTCTAATCCCTTAACAGAGCATCGTCTTCAATTTCTCTCACGAACCACACATATGTGGGTCATCTGAATAATTTTTCGACCTCAGAAAATTTCAGAAAAAATATGTTGTATCTTTATTAGGTTGGAAACTTCTCAGACCACCCTTGTATATGGTCTCTGATCTTCTCTCATTTACCACAAGCACCTGCTAATGTACCTACTTTCTGCTGCATTTAGTGATGTTTATCAGCAATGTGTATTTTTAATGTTTTTACTTCTAGGGTGATGCAGAAAGTACTCTCAAGGAATTTGACCTTTGCCAACCAGTTGCAGATGAGGATGAATCATTGTCCAGAGATGGCTCTGTGGAAGAACCAAGGGTGTTTCCGGATAAAGATTCAAATGAGGAATCCTTTAAAAAAGGAGAGGATCTAAGACAGTTCTCTGAGGTGGAAAGGAATGAAGAACAAATTAAAGTGAATGAATGCTTTGATCAACCTTCAATAGAGCCAGATGGCATGGATGAGGTGTCAAGGACGTGTGAAATCAGTAGGCCTTCTGCAAAGAATGTGGTTGAGTCGGTGCCTTGCAGTGGTCTTGCCAGTGACTCTGGAAACTGTTCCAGAGTTGTAAGTTTGGAAAGGACAGCATACATTGATGAGGATTCAAAGTGTTATTTGGGTAGTCAACAGAAGACACACGAGTGTAAAATTTGCTCTTTTAAAACCGTTTATGAATCTGTAATGATCTGGCATTTGCGTATTCACATGAAAACACATAGGTGGTGTGACTTTTGCTCTGTGCCTATAACTGAGAAAGAGCCTATGTTTGAACAGCCAAAGAAATCTAAATCTTCAAATAAATCAAACACTGAAAAGAGTCACTCAAAACCCAGGTTCATTTTACCTGCTGTCCCTGTGGAGTCAATTACTGTATCGACAATTCCTTTGCCCTCTCTTTCTGTG
Organism: Hetaerina titia; assembly: GCA_037158775.1. Taxonomy (NCBI): domain Eukaryota; kingdom Metazoa; phylum Arthropoda; class Insecta; order Odonata; family Calopterygidae; genus Hetaerina; species Hetaerina titia. The sequence goes on from CM073778.1 coordinate 36,520,342, forward strand.
CCTTTATTACCACTGGAGGAATCAACATCAGAATCACCAGTAGTTTTGCTTGAAACTCAGGATTTGAGTAATGAGTTAGTTCCTGAGTCAGTCATGGATGAGGTGGAAGATGAGAAAGTTAGAATGGAAGAAATTCGTGATAGTGGAGTAGTCATTATGGGTGAGAATATTCATCTTTCAGAATCTTCAAAATTACTTCAAAGTTCTATTGCTTCCACTGATTCAGATTCTTCCAAACCAGATAAGGGACTGCAAGAAAAGTATTGTAATGAGAGCAGTTTATCTCCGGTGGGACAGGGAAGTGAAGAGTTGGAACTTTATTGTGGCATTCTGAGACCACCAGCAGACCAGATAGAAAAAGTTGTCCATTCAGATGCAGAGTTAAACGAATGTTTAAGCAACTGCTGTAATGATAATGGAAATGATGTTGTGGAAAGTCTCAGCAGGGAGCCGTGCAGTATGACATCAAGTGAATGTATTCATCCTAATGATGGCTTAGAAGACAGCTTGGAGACTAACTTCTTGGATACCCTTCCATCTCAACGTGTAACAAAATACCCTGAAATTCTTCCAGACATGTGTGATGAAGCTAATGATCATAATGCCATGTCTGTAGTGGTAGATGTGACTGATGATAATATGACCAGTAATGATGTTAATTTTGCTAGAAATAATGCAATAGGGGATTTGGCACTGGCATATGAAAGCAGTGTTGCAGCTCTCATGTGTCAGAGTGATGACTCAGATGGAATATTGTATTAATGAATTGTCATTTCTATTTGAAGATGGAGGTCTTTAAGTTATCATGTAATGCATGACTGTTCATTTAAGGCATCTGTTTTTAACTGTATATGTTCCAAATGAGATTTGGTAGTCCAGTGGGTAGAGCAACTGGACTACTGACTGGAGGGCTCGGGTTAAATTCCCAGGGATGCCTCTGGGCACCCTCGGCTCTAGTCAAATTATGTGATTTTTGGGTACCAGATCTTCTTGGGAACCATAGGAGTGTAGAGGGAAAGGAAAAGTTCCCCGAACACTAATATATGAATCATACATGCTGTTGGGTTGGCTCTACTCTCACTTATCTAACCAACTGCCAGGTTGATAGCTGTGGTTTAGATGTTTAAAAATTATGCATGCATATATTTCAGTATGACACATCACTATTTCGGAGGACTCCTGCTGTGTAAGAATCTATGCACTCCAGATTACATGCCTCATTTGAATGGCTGTAATACACAATTTTAATTAATTTTTTCATATCATACCTAGTTCAGTATGATTTATTTGCCTTTATGATTAAAATTACATAATGTTTTGCTTTCTTTTTTGGTTATGTTCTCTCCTCTTTCTATTCTCCACATGACTAATATGGTGGCTTTTCATTTGGTGTGGAAGTCACATTCGATAAAATATTTCAAGTTCAAATCATGAGTTGCCCATTGTTTTCTGCAACTTTAAGCACTTATGTATTCTGGTGGAATTCTTAGAACATGCTCCATTACTGAAATGGTTGTATATTTCCCAAATCAATACTCTAGTGAGGTTAGTGATTTGTTTTTACTAGCAAATTGAAACTGTCCTTGGTGTTGAGGTTGATGTGTTTTTCAGTTGTATGAATAACTTTTCTCAACCTCCATGTCTATTTTTCACATTGAAATAAAATTTATTTATTTTTAAATATATCACTATTTATTTAAAACTGATGTTATTAGGAACTACCTTGTGTGTTTATGAATTGAGATGAAGATAATGTGTTAGCTAGTTTATAAAATTGGATTGGGCACCACATAAACTACAATGTTATAAAATTATTTTTCAAGGAATGTCTTAAGTTTTCCTATTCAGTTGATGACTTATAATTTCTGCTGTGTGTGCATCAATGAAATATAAATTCTCTTAAGTAAATGGTCATTTGGAAAACAAATGGTGTCCATTTTTATGCACAGATAATAATATGTCTGGGTAATTTATGTACTTAGCAATTTTCATTAATATTACTAATATTTCTCAGCCATCATCCATTGCTACCAGCAATATGATTTTTTCAGTGAAACTTTTGGGATGCTTCTGTCTGTTCTAGTCTTTATTTTTTTATTGCATACTTTAAATGTGTTGGAGATCTTCCTATTACTTTGATACCCTGGCTTTGGGTAGTATCTCTCAAAATGTGTGTTTATCTCTTGTTACTTCGTATTTCGCGTGGGTGTACTTATCCCACTCGTATGAATTTGTGAAATATTCATTTGCATTGGAAAAAATTAACGAACTTCTGAGACTTTATGGATCAAGATTTTGTCGTTTACTGTCCCCATTTTCGCAAAGGAGTTACCTTACCTGGATGTTTCATTGCACCATCCCTTCTCCGCTTCCACGTTAACTTACAAGATAACCACCGTCGTTCATGCCTGTTACGACAGGAAGGAAATATGTGTATTGAGATGTGCCGTATTTCACCTTTTATGAACCTACAATGGTAAAATACCGGGTAATTCTGTGATTCTTGCAACTGTTTGGAATGTTCTATTTTTGCTGTTGATATTTGCTTCTCAACCAATGCATTGTTTATTTTGCCATAGTTCAATTGTAGATGGAGCTGCGTGTTACTCTTACTTTCATTCGTCCCTAAAACATAAAGTTAGTTGTTATTATAACATTATATACCCCCCATCTTTGCAATTTGGCTGTAAACGTTATAACTACGGAATTTACGTGGAGATAAAATATGGTGATGGAAAAAGCCGTCCTCCAGTTGTGACAGTTCACCTGATGGAGCCACTTACCGGGGTGACTTAGAATTGATAACGTTTCGTGAAAGATAATTTAATACGGTTTATGCCCTAGGTAATCTACCGTATTCGCTATTATTCGCATGTTATTTTCAAAGTTTGATAACTTTGGTTACTTGCGCCGTTTTTGCCGAACTAAACCTTTTGTCTAAACGGAGAACACCTGACGTCACATTGCACTTGTAAGTAGAAGTTTCAGTTATTTGTATGGTTATAGCTGTTCTTCATTTATTTGTTCTTGTTCACATATCTTTATACTACTAGAATAGGAATATAGCGTACAACTGAATCGAGATTTTCTTCAACCTGGGTTGAAATCCGCGCAGTTTTAACTTGATAAACGAAATACCAACTTACTCTCAGGTTTCATGACAGTGGAAATCAATTAATGTAGTAACGGGTATGTTTCAAATGTTGTACGTAGCTTAACTTCATGTACCTCATTTAAAAATTGATCAGAAGTTTAACTGATGTAGTTTACAATGTGGAGTGATTTTCTTATATGATGAATGGTATTCTCCTTTCCAATATGTGGACCTAGGTAATTGCAACCACATTGACACAGATTTTGAACTATTCTCCTGAAGTTGACATAGCTATGTGGGTACGTGAAATAATAATATTAATTTTTTGATACCTAGGCTTCCATAGGATCCAAAAAGGAGGACGATGGAAGTAATTCGAAGAAAGGACTGGGTGCCCTCGAATAGAAGTGCTCTCTGTTCCAAACGCTATTTAGAAAAAGATTTTGATAGAACATCTACGGCAAATGTGAGAATTAGAAACTGCGATCCCTTCCGTATCTCCCGTTGTTCGAACTGACTTCCAGAAAGTTAAACACATGATAATAACATGCCATTAGAGCCTAGCCCACGACTACTTAGCGGCCGGGGATACTGTGATGTTCAGTGTGCAGTCATACCAACATACACAGGTTTTTTACGGAATAACCAAGTAAATCTCCTAAACCATTGCATTTATCTCGCTATATTGGACATAATATACTCGGTAATACTCCGTGTAACCACTAGCAATTGTAAAACATTAATTACGTAGAATATGATATCAAGCCCTAGAGAGATAACTAAACTTAAGTTAGCCCAAGCGGTAAGTGGTCTTTTATAGCAAAAGGAAAACCTTTTGAGAGAATCTCTTCTGAACTAGAACAGTTTTTCTCAAACATTTGAAATAAACAGTAATCATAACTTCGTCCATCTGCAGGCATTCGCTTAACCCATGCTCATTGCCTAGTTTACGATCCAGGGCCCGCTGTCGTCACCAGAATCGTACTTTCACACCCAAAATCAGAAAGTACTTAATAATATCTCCAAAACTAGAACATTTTTTCTTACTATTTGGCCGAGTATTTGTGGTGAACTATGGGAGTGTTAGCTTCAGAGTTAAATTTCATCTGTAAACTCATTGGAGGATGTGAACTGAGTGTAGTTTCATTGAGGTATTCAAAGCAGTCGTGCATGGGTTTTACGGCAATATTTAAAAAACAAATGCTCATGGAACTGGTCTGAATACATTTTAAAGGTTTAACCTTCCTTACTTGTCACCTAGTTACAGTGTCAACAAAGGTTACTGATTCGCTTTGTAGACCAAAATCAATGATCATATTGCCAATACCTCTCGTACCTCAAGATGATTTTACTGTTATTTCAAGGAGTAATACCAGTTATTTCCTATTCCTATCATAGCATTTAAAATAGCAGAGAATAACTGTTCAGGACTATGCGGTATTGGTTTTTAAACTGGATTAAAAAACCCGACGGATTTCGTCAGCAGTATGGGGACAGGTTATTCTACCGGTAAGAAATGTCTACTAACGAATGGAAACAGTACCATAGAAGTAAGGAAACTTAATTAACTCTGGGGCATGGTTTGGAGACACTCAGAACAACAGATATGACTATTGAATACAAAATTTAAAAAGGGATAACCTCATCGAACGCAGTTTCAGACAAGCCTCGTGAAGACGGTCAAGGTTCACAAGGCAACAATTGCGGATGAACAGATCATTTAAGTTCAAGTCTTAATGTAGTCACAGGCCTTATTTTTCAATACTCTTTGGCGGATTGTTTTCTATAACTGGCACTGAGTGACGAGGTCCTTTCTTTAATAGAGTGAGTGGTTGATGTCTTAGGTGCACCTCATCCTTTCCACGTCGTGTCACGTTAACGCGGACAATGAAATCAGGTGAAAACAAACATCCCACTCTTTGTTACCAATTTAGGGAACAAATGATGAATGTGTACGCTTTCTAGGATCAATAATTTCAGTTACTTAAATACTAATGACCTTCATAGGGGTCCTAATGGAAGCATTTACCGGCGCTTTCACGGACCTTTTTTGAAGTACGGGGGATGTCATAATTGCTGCTGTTAGTTACCTAGTTTCCTAACTAACCAAAAACTGCTCCTGAGAAATGGCGCTATACCTAACTTCTGAATGTACTTATTATAATCTTATTCTTATTTATCTCAATCTGTGGGCATTGAACATGCATGGCGATATCTCCTGTCGTGTTTAACGTATGTGTTGCTTATGATAAAAAACTGGTTAATAAGATTAGGTGCAGAGATGAAGAGGGACCTGATGTAGAGTATGTTGATCGATTGTGTTGGAGTGGCAAGATATTTATTTGATACTTGTGTCCTTCCAAAAAACTACCATAACCGGTAGATTACCTTGTAATAATAATATTCCATCTCGTGTATACATATACATCCAAGCAATATTATCTCCTAATGCTGTTTTATACTAATCGTCAATAACTATTCTTATTTCTTTGGACTTTCTATTCGTCATAATTAAATGTTTCTCCTTGGATTAGCAGCATAATGTCGAGTACTTTTATAGGCAATACTGTGAACCACCTCCCACGTAATGATATTCTGACTTTGTTTTTTTAAATTTCGTCGATTAAATACCAATACTGATAATTTTTCCTTGACATTACGGTTTTTGAAATTTTTGACGAGGATCGTCTTCTTATTTACAAATGTATCATCTTCTTATGTATAAATGTAGTATTCTTGTAATTGAATCTCTTGCAAAATTTTCCGTCCGATGCTATCTTATTCGTATTCAATAAACTCTTGCTAGGACTGAACCTCACTTCATTTAAAGCTACATAATTTGGCAAATAACTAGTAACTAATAACTTGTAACTAATAACTAGTAACTAACAAATAACGAGTAACAAAATAATTATTTGATAGTTGTGTCCATCCAAAAACCTACCTTAACCGGTAGATTACCTAATAAAAAAATGGCAAAGAAGACTATATTATTTCCACCGCTACTCCGCGGGACAACCTTCCAATCCTCCGGTTTCCGGAATGGCACCTCTCTCCCATCAAAGGATCGGACTCCGGGCGGCCTCTCGATCACTCCGCCGCATGTTGCATTCGGACGAATCCGTGAGGTCCCATTGGCGTGGAGAGTTTTCGCAACCCCACCCAGAGCCAGGCAGAGTTAAATCATTTTATGTAAAGGAAATACTAACAGGAATATTTTTGGGTTTCATTGGAGTGTTCTAACCTCATTTGCGCCTTCCTTCGTAATAGAAGTGTCCCTCTTTTGCTAGGGTAAACTGGGATATAAAAACTGATATTGGTGTACACACTCTCTTAGGTGACGGGAAGACAATGAGTTAGGCAAGAGTTAAGAATTGAAAAGAAAATTTAAAATCGAAAAATTACGAAACAAGAATTGGGAAAATATCGTACCCCGTTTGATATTTCCGTCGGGAGAGGTTTTGAGTGCGGTGTCCAGGATATCACGCAAGGAAAGAAGACCTTTTGGTTGTGTTCGGAGTGTATGTGGACATGGGCTTATAGACGACGCTGAGTGACACCCTTATCCGAGTTCCATTTCCGGGGAGCCGCTATTCCGGAGGAATTTGTCTCAATTATCCCAATTCATCCTTTCGGCGTCCTTCATGAGAAAAAAGGGCAATGCAACAAACGAACGTCTTTAAGGCACTTTATTTTTGAATAACGATGTTTCCGTTGAATTTCAGCGTGACGTGCAAAAGTAATTTCTCTTCCCTTACCCCTTTACTCCAAATGCTTGCAACCGCTACCACAAACCTTTGGTGGATCGTGGGGTATTTATGTAGATTCTAGGGTTAAATCTGAGTTCTAAAGTGATGAAGGGAACAGTAATTTTCACCGCTGTGAATTAATTCCATATGATTTTTCGATGTCCACTAGAGTAAACCACTGCTGCTAAATCCAGCAAAGCGACGACCAACAAACCACGACGCCCCAACCCCATTCCCTCTTCTCCGAGCGAGTGGTACAGTACACCCGACCAACCCCTCCCCCTCGCCCCCACTCCCAGGGGATTGGCCTGAGGATTATGACCCGATTGCCGAGTCTGATACTTTCCGTAGGGGACGGAGGGTAAGGAGGAGGGGGGCACTGAGCCCCACTCGTCCTTGCTAAGTACAAAGGCAAACCCAGTCGTTGAAACGGAGAGCTGGCCCATGGAAGAAAACAACAAACATGGTGAGGTTTTTTCCAAACGGTTTCACGTTTTTCGGGAAGGACAAGATTAATGGACGTTGTGCAACAATATTAAGATCAGTAAATCCACATCTTGGTAGTCAACGAAATGAATACGATGAAAATGGCATAGAAAGAGTCTGGTGCAACGTAAAGGACTTCAACAACAGATGCCTATTCGTGTGCTCATTTTACAGACCCCCCAGATTCCAACATAGATGTTTAGGAACTTGGAACGTTAGGACAATGTTGAGGACTGGAAAATTAGAGAATATAAAGGGAGAGATGGGAAAAGGAAATATTTGCAGATGTTTCAGGTCCATACAAGATGACATTTAAGGATAGCGGGGATAACTGAAGTGATAGTTATAGAGTAATTTACAGCGGAGGAGATGAAACAATTCGCGCCTTCCACCTATAAGAGAGGGGCTACTTACTTATTGCACTCTGGACAAAATATTCCCGCTGTTTAAAACGCTTGAAAATCGTGCGAGAAAGCGAAAAGGGAGGTTCAGATAACTTCTCAACTAAAAGTAAAATTGCACCGGGAGGTGACCGACGATCAAAGCCAAGAGTTGTCTGCTCGCGATAGCCTGACCAACACTCGCTTGTCTTCTTGCGCCTAAGATCGTCCAGTCCATTTGGAATAGCGCGAAAGGTGATGTTTACTCCGGGAGGGCAATGCTGAAATGGGAGAGTGGGAAAGGGAGAGGAAAGGCCGGTTTTCACTCTTACACCCGAATAAGGCGAGCTTGTTCCCATCTGGTTGATTGCACCCGAAATTTAGCTATTTTAAAATTATTTAAGGTTATACAGGTATTCGGCTCTCTTTTTCCCGGCGCAATCATTGTATCGAATTTGTACCTTTCCCCAAAGAAAAGTAAAAAAACACATGAAATTTCGATGGAAGCGCTTTTCACTGCCATCATCTACAGTTGATTTCAATTAATTTTATTCTTAAATGAAAGTTTACTTTTAGTTTTATTAAGTACCCTGCGTGCCATCACCAGGGTGTATGGCGGTGGGTGATTACACAGCAGACTACCCTTGACTCAAAGCACCTTTCCCTACTACAGCGGTCCGGAAAACATTTAATTCTGATCACTTATCGTTGGTGGGAAAAATTACATCTTCCATTTACGTATTTCTTCTGCGCTTAATCTCTCCAATTTAATTGGTATTATAACCTCTCCTACCGTGAAACGATGGGGCTAGTAACACAAATACGCTACCTAGAATGTTATTTTTTTAAATTAAAAGGAACAAAGGTTTCTAAACTCCTTTGAAAGATTTACAAGTTCTTGGGCAATTATGAGCGATATTTTCGTACGTGAACATTGGGCCAACGTCGTTCTTTGGTGATAAAAGCTCATAAAGAATTTCTTCATTAAAATTATTGAAACAATGCAGTCATAAATCTATGGTAAGATTTTAGGCCCGTACCAAGAGTCGCCTTAAGTCTTCGCACCCATTTGCCTTGATTGCTTGTACTTCCTACCTAATGGAAAAAAACCTCATTCGAATTCAAAACGTATTTTGAGCGACCAAAACAAAGGGAACCTTTAACTTCTTCGCGTAGACTACCTTCGAAAAGGAGATAGAAATTCTTCCTGCATTCTCCCTTGTGTCTATAATGACTCGCTTCGTAAGAAATACTCTCGGCACGGGATTTTCTACCCACCCTTGTCCACAATAAGGAGTCATAATGAAATGGCCCACACCACCGTCCCCCAAAAGCCTAGTGTCAAATTTAAGTATAGCAGCCCCAACTCACTCCGTTTGGAAGTGCAGCCTACTAACTTGGGACTCGGCTTGAACCACACTCAGCCGCTGCGTTTGCCATGGTCGAACGTACCCGCGCTCATTGAAAACACTCCCGCCCCTCCACTTATTTTCCCTCATACCTGCGAAGCCATCAGATAGGTCAGCGTGAAAGGACCTCTACCTCAACAAACTTATTCCCTCCTTCACTCATTTCACCATTCCAACGCACTCATCGGCCAGGTCACCTAGAGTGGATGAGTTCCTCCCCTCTTTCATTCTTGACCCCCCCTTATATCGTCCTACCTAACCCTCCGCCCTCACATTCCCTTTCTCTCCCAGGTGGGCATCATAGTCTCCCATTACACTTGCTCGCTCTCCGACACTTCCCACGGCCGCATCTTCCAGCTCTTCATTCCCTGTTCCTCCATCTGGCATTTTTGCCTACATTGATTTCTTCTGTTCCTGGCAGCCTTCCGTCTTATCGAGCGGGGAGTGAGTGGAGCTGTCATAAGAACTCTGATCGTGACTGCGGAGAGAGGACGAGGAGTGAATGTCGGAGTGAGGGAAGGTTGAGCTGATGGGTCAATGGAATTACTGGACGCTGCGCCACGTATTCCAGGCAGGCATGAATGAGTTTCACCAGCTCTCACCGTCGGTTTATATAATATCTTAGTAACGAACTAAGGGGTTTTTTGAAAGATGACCGTGATTGTACAGCTCGCGAGCTCTTAGGCCGCGTGAGACTCCAGAATCCAGTCAATGATAACATTCAAATATATCTCTGTCCCATAATATCGTTAACCTCAATTGATGAATACCACATAATATTCCTATTTTAATTTCAGATTTCTCCAAATATATCGACCAGGATTTCATTCCGGGGACCAGTTAACAGGATGTAAAATTTCGGTTTTCTAGACTACCCCATCTCATCATTCTATTGGGAATATTAATGTAATACGTATATCAAATGTTTGGAGCAGTAACTTGGCAAGGAAAGACCCAGGCAGATAAGTAGCTCATTCTTACCTCTTTTCATGTACTGAAGTTAAAATTTGTTTGAAGTGCAGATAAAACTCAACTCCGATATGTGATATATAACTCAACTCTGTTGAGTTATGTATGTCATTTAAAACTAATGCCACGTAATAATGACCTGGTAAAAAATGTGTAGCTTTTAACAATCATTACGTAACAATTTTTTTAGAATGTTTTTGCATTCTTAGTTACTAGCCAAATCACATGACTTCAACGAAGGAGATCAGTTTGGTGTGGCAGCTAGTGTATTGGCTTTTCATGTTGCAGGCCTGGGTTCAAATCAGTGGTGGCATATTTTTTCTAAGATATCCTGATCCCTACTTGGGTGCCACATGCTATAATGGAGTAGTCCATCCTTCAAATGGAGTATTAAATTGTGTGACCCCTTGGTGTCCTCCCCCTATCCCCATATTGATATCCTAGGGTATTTATTCAAGCACAAATGAGGGGATTTGTGGGATTTGTAAACTTCTATCTGAAATATTGGTCACGGAGATGACCTACTTTGTGTTCCTTGTTTGATTTTCTTCAAATTATCAATGAGGCTTAAAATGAAATATTTCAGATATTTCTATCAGATCTGACATGTATCACATCCAGTGTGCCTATCTGTGCAAGTTTTTCACCGAAACTCTTGTCAGCCCAAATGTATACACTGAGTGATAGCTTGCACCATGGTTTGTACAATTCCACCATCCTTTTATTATTATGTACAAAGAATTTTCTCATTATTATGCCATCTTCAAGTACATGTAAACAAATGGGCCCAAGTACTAGAGGAATACAAATACAGATTCACACACAAAATATAACTGGGAGAAGTGCAGAACTTACATTGTACTTTTTTAGGTATTTGGTAGTCATCTTGGGAAAGATTTTGTGGAAATAATTTCAATGATGAAATCATAGACTGTGAGTAAATCAAAATTTAATGAATTTTCAAGATGTTGCATTTCATAGTAATTGAAAATTGTGTTACTGGCATAAAATGTAATCAGCATGTAGTTGTTTCTAAAATTAAAAAGTTTTAATGGTAAATTACTTTCATATAGGTGCTGAACAATTTAGAGAAAAAATTCAAAACTCTCTAATCATAGTTTTCATATCAATCTATATTTGAAAATCTTACTTTTCTTACTTAGTTTGTCTTATTTTTATCTTGACCAAGTTCATTTAACCATCTGCCATTCAGTCCTAATGCCATGTGCAGAAAAAGTAAAAGTAATAATAGTTCAATCGCACAGATCCCCAATTTAGCCAAACTTTTCTAGTTCTGCAACTTATTGTGATATTTTTTTAATCACTATCTCCCCCATGCTGCTACCCCTCTCATTGCTGTACTTTTCTAAGTTTTTACTTCCTATCTAGAAATAAGATTGATGGACCTCAACTCTTACCCCAAGCCTAGAATGGACTCTACTTTGGAAGGAACTGTTTTTTGATGTCTGCAACATCTCCTATTCATCATCAGCCTAATTTTGGTGTCACCATTTGTGTGCTCTCAACTGAAAGAAGCCACGCTCTGATGTGTGCTCGACCACATGAGGTCTGCTGAGACAGAAGAGGGGACAGGGAAGAGAGCAAGATTCACACTGCAAGTAGTGACGTAAGCTATTTTAAATCTTTCTATATTTTGTCCCTTCTGTGATAGTTTGGAGAAATTTGACTTCAAAATCTTTGCAGTGCTTCTACATGAAGTATTGAGCATTATATGTAGTTAGTGGCATGTCTCAAGCCAAAGATGACAATTAGTTCTTTAATAAATTGAAAGCATTTCATTTTATTATTGAAATTTTGATTGCATTTTAATTTTTTCTTACTCAAATTAATCTTCCAATCGGAAAAAAAACTTTTCCAAATCAATCTCATATTTCCCTTTAACTGGTTGGATCAGCTAATGTGCTCTGTGAAATCTTGGCATAAAATTAAGTTAGAACACATGTGTGGTACTGTCTTTGTCTTTTATTTTATTTGAAAAAAAAACAACTAACTTTATATTGATTGAGGGATTGTGAGTACCATGTTTTCTCTCTAATGAGTTCAAGGATGGTTGGGGCACTTGTTCTAAGGAATAAAGGAGCTGGGTAGGGTGAGTTATTTTTATAAAAATGTTGAAATAATCAGAGTATGTTAAAATTCAATGGCCTTTGTGGACCCATAGTGATGATGTGAAGATGGTGTCTTTGGTTTTCCTTAGTTTTGGCTGTGTGAATTTTCACTTCCATGAGTTGGTGGTCATCCTCTGTTGAAACTCTTAGCTTATTTGTATGATTTCTGTGGCTTTTATGATAAGTTCAATTTAGAATCAGCTCTCAATGGCCATTAATTTTGCCTCTCAAAATAACATGTTGAGCAAGGCCACTCCGCACATACTATGCAATCACCAACAAAGAGCATTACTTGTTTTTATTCTATGTCTCTATTGTCTTATTGCAATTGGCAGTTGAGTTCTGTATGAATGGACAATGTAAGACTTGCCGCATTAACCTTTCACCTTGCAAAATACTCGCGGGATTTTTTTAATTATACAATTCTTTGGATTAATTGTAAAACTGCTTTCAGACCAGATAGACCAAAGCAGTGGAAAACCAAGGATGACTAATTCATCATATCCCAGCCCAGCCCTCTGTGACTGCAATTAATACCTTAAACCCCTATGTTACCTATTTTTTACCTCTGTATCAGCCCCAGCCCCCTCTCTCCACATCCTTCTTTCAAATCTTTGCTTTTTTGTCTGCACTTGCCTATTTTTCATTGTCCTGTTTTGTTCGGTCACATTGTCCAAGAAAATCAGTTCACCTGCTGCAGTGCTGTTTCAGTGTGAAAGGTAATCTATAGTGAACAAAATGTTATGTCTTTCAAGTGATGTTTCCTGGAACTTGCATGTCTGCGTTGAAAACTAGGATTAATTATAGCTTACTTCTTTTGTAATTTCACTGTTATTAACAAACTTCACTCTTACTGACATTTATGCAGACTTACCTGGAGTGAAAATTATTATCCATTATCTCAGCTGAGAAAATTATTCACTCTTACTTGAAATAGTTGGTTGCATTTTTGTACGTATGTGGTAAATCTTCAATAATTATTTTGAAATGGGCTATTTCTTGATGGCATCTGCGTGTACATACACTGAGCAAAGGGTTGAAAGACGTGGTAAATCAGATCTTCAGCTTGGCTCTATTTGTCGCTGGTTATTTTCCTGGGAAAGTGTTAATGATGGTCCATAATTGTCAACTGGGGACCAGGAAGCTCTCTTCTTTTCATTTTCATGTTTCGCCTTTAAATGTCTTACTTCCCTCAAGATAGCTCTTTTCGGGATTTTTCTTAATTATTTCACCATTCTAAGTATATTACGGCATAAAATATGGCGTATGATTTCCAACTCCGTATTTTGTACAGGAATGCAACCTTGACATTGTGGAAGGGCTTGTGCCTTCCAATGACCCCTAGAGCTTTGCTAACGGGAGTAATAATATTTGCTGCTGGTAAGGTCACCCACGCCAGATAGGTCGATGGTTAGGAGCCAGACGAAAGGTAGTCCACGCAGCGTCTGTTCCTCAGTGAGGCAGCTGCAAAGGCGTCTGACCCCAGTAGGGTGGCCATTAAGTGAGGGTGTCACATTAAAAACACTATTGAGGAAGGCAACGGGAAACCACCTCAATTATTACTCCACTGAAAAATGATGGACACAAGACAGAAATTGAGTCCTGGCAACTGCGGGAGTCGGCCCAAGCGGCCGTGTGTCGTGCCCGGCAGCGGGGGAGGCAAGGCTTCCATGGTCGAAGACACAGAAGAAGACGAAAGTAGTTAGAATAGGAACATGGAATGTCGGGACATGTAGAAGATACGCAAATTAGGAAATATTAAGGGAGAGATGGAAAGAGGTAATGTAGATGTTTTAGGTCTATGCGAGGTGAGATGGAAGGATAGCGGGGACTATTGGAGTGAATATTATAGAATAATATATAGCAGCAGGGATGAGAGCCAACGAGGGGTTGGCGTAATATTAAATAAAGAGGTAGGAAGAAGTGTAGTCAACATAGAGCAAGGATAGAATATTACTCGTAGAGATTAAAGCAGAACCAACAAACTTGGTCATTGTTCAGGTATACATGCCACCAAGCAACCATAAGGAGGAAGAAGTCGATAGGATGTACGATGAGTTAGAGGATATAATCGCATGTGTTCCTGCATAGAAACATTTGATAGTGACGGGGGATTGGAATGCAACGGTAGGTGAAGGAAGAGATGGTGATGAGGTGGGGGATAACGGTTTGAGTTCTGCAGGAGATAGGGGTTAGTCATCACCAACAAATGGTTTAGACACCACAAAAGGTATAGGTACACATGAAAAATGCCAGGTGACTCAGAAAGGTATCAGTTAGATTATATTCTGGTTAGGCACAGGTAGTGTAGCAAGAATTCAAGAGCTCTACGGCCTCTAGGTTAAATAATAATAAGGGGGGAAAACTCCACTGGCCGTAAAAAACAGTCGCAACTCTCGTCAGACCAAATTGTTGTGTTGGTATTTGCGGGAACCAACCACAACCTCTCGACCAAGAATACCCTCTGTGGTGGTTTACGGGAAATTAATCCACGCCAGGGACCACACACAGCCACACACACACTATCCTGTCTGGAATCCTTCACGAAGCTGTGAGACTTCGTTAAAGATTCCAGGTGGAAATGTAATCCTTCACGAGGCTGTAAGGAAGACCCCGTTAAGGATACCAGGATGTATTACAAGCACGCACTCTGTGACTATCCACGAAGGACGAGCACAGACCAATCACACACACTAGCACTCAAGAAGCACACACACACGCACTCAAAGGGCCCAACTTCTGGGAGAATCTGAAACAATAGAGCGCAGACGAGGATAGCGTCGAACACGCGTGTTTCGGCCACAAAGTGGCCCTCTTCAGCGAACTGAAGGGAAAAAACACCTCCAACACAAGGTTGAAAGTAAACTACCGAAGACAGACGTCAAATATATATAGTGACTGTGGAAAGGATGTAGGAGATAGGGGACCAATAGGATTAGTGGGAAGATGGAATACTTTAAACTTATTGGCAAAGAGGAAGGGGGGGGGAGGGAGGAAGGTGGGGCGAACAGAAACCAATGGGATGGGTGGAACGGGAAGAAGTAATAAGGGGGGGAAGTTAAGTACTAAGTCCAACGGAAATTTGAAATGATACTTTGTAATTCCACAGACTCTGAAAATCTGCGGAATTACAAAGTATCACTTTATCCGCTTAAAACAGGAGTCAGAAATCATTTCAAAAGGGAATAAAGAGGAGAGAATGGGATCGGCCCTTTATCACTGTTAACTACGACCTTCTTGAATTTGTGAATAAAAATGCTTTCGTAGGCGTCCAAAAGGTGGTTGGGAGTCTGTTTGATAAGTTTCATTTCGTTTTCTGATGTTTGATGGTCTTCCTTGAGTAAATGTTGGGCAATGCTTGATCAAGCTAAGCTAAGCGAGACATTAAAATAGGACGGGAAAAAGTAGAGCAGGTAAAAGTTTACATATCTTGGAAGTGTGTTGGACCAACACGGTCTAAGTAGTAGGGACGTAAGGAGAAGAATTGCGCGAAACAAGGAGGCTTTTTCAAGGAGGAGGGAGTTGATGACGGGGATGTTGAATAGGGAGGTTAAGACAAGACTTGTAAAAACTTTGGCAGGCGGGCTTTGCCTAAGGAGGCAGGAAAAATGGATGAATGGCGTATTGAGCGGCAGTGGGATGTTGAAGAAGATAGTAGAGGGGAGAATGTTAGGCAAACAAGGAGGGGCAGGAACAGGATAGGGATGTTGGATGAAATGATGGGAGGAAAGAAATACACAGATTTTGTTTGGAGTGACTAAGTATTTATATTGATAGTTGTGTCCATCCAAAAACCTGCCTTAACCGGTAGATTACGTAATAATAATAATAATAATCAATGCAAAGAATTCGTAAAACTCGTATGAATATTTTTAATTCCCGACATGATTACTGGGAAATTTAATTGAAATACTTTACTTTGTAATTCCACACAATTTATTTGAAAAGCACGACCCAGGTTTTTTGATGTGAAGTCATCATCAGGTCGTCCTCCTAGAAGCATACTTGGTTTATATACCTTCTGATCAAGGGAGGGGGGAGGGTTGGTCAGAGAGGGAGGGTGGAGGGGTAAAAGGTTACAATGTAGCCGGGAAGAAAAGAGAATTATATCTTTCAATGTCAAAGTGCCTGTAAATTGACTTGATGGATGAGAAACTTTTATTTACCAAAAGAGGATATAATATCTTTATTTTGTCCCTTCACCGGTACAATATTGACACATATTACTATCATGTATTTCCATTGTATTCATAAAAATCATTTTCTTTTTGCAAGTGGTCAATCTAGTTGATAACGCATGCATCCCAAAAAGCCTTACCCATCAACTTGTCGATCGATTTCACCATCCTTGGCTTCTTGGGAGCTGGATCGCCTGTAGAAAAACACAGTTTTGACATGCATTTGTCTCTCGAGTGGGGTATTGCATCCATGTTTCGTCCACAGTTCTGTGTCAATACAGAAACTAGTCAAGATTACAACAGAAAAGCACCAAGTTTATTCGCTGCATAGAGCAAATGGGAGACTTATCTTGCAGAGATTTTTCATGCAAAATTAGAAACTTTGTCCCTTTAATAATGACTGCAACCTCATCTATTTTGCGAGATTTCATTTATTGTTCAATCTAAGTCATAAATCATCGTCACTGTTAGTGAACCAACACCCCCAGCCATGTACACTTGTGGGATCATGCTCGGATATAAACATAGATGTAGGTAATGTGGATTTTGTCGATCATTTCAAAGGTAACCCTTTTCACTCAATCTCAAGAATGATGTTAATCATTTGTGCATATGTGGCCACAATTGAACTCATTTATCCGATTGTTAACAGTTTTATGACACATGAGCAGAAGTGGCATGAAGCTATGGCTGGATAACAGCCAATATGACAGTTATCTCTCTTGTGTTTGTTTTTTGAATAAGCATGTTTTAATCATCATATGGAACTCAAATTTTCCATTTTTTTTAAATAAGTTTAATTGACTATAAAAATCATACCATGCTATGTTGCTAAAACTTAAACAGCAGTCTAGTAAGAGTTGAGGTTAGCGAATAGCAAACGCCGTCTCTTGGATTTCCTAAAGAGTTATTGGGGAACCCATGTATGTAGAAAGATTTTGCCAGGCCCAATAGGCACTGAATTTGAAAGAATGCCCTTATACCCTTAAAAAATTATCTCTTAAGGAAATGTATTTGATACTATGGAATTTTTTGGTAGCTGTTTACTAAGTAAAAAGCATCTTCTCAGCTGTCAGCATTAATCATAATTTGAGGTCTGTCCAGCAATGCAATGTTTTGAGAAAAATGGGCCTACCTATAATAATGATGGATTGGAAACATTTCTCCCAATGCACCACTTCCACTCACTTACTCCTTACTACTAAAATTTCAGAAGAATAAAATTTCCCAAAATTGAAAATTCCATAATATTTTGTAACAAGTATTTATTGTATTAAGTAATTTGTAATATCAAGTGTGAGCTTAATGAAAAGAGAAACTTAATAATTCCACATAGGTTTATTAGACGGACGACCTAGGTTTCGATGTGGCACGTCATCATCAGGTACATTTTGCAAAGAAGACAGAGAATATATAGTCACACAAAATTTTGGGAGGGGGGAAAGGTGAGAAGAGACAACTACCTGGTCTGAGGTGAGGGTTAGGGGGTGGAAAAGGGGAAACCCCAGGGGGGGTGTGGGTGTGTTCAAAACATAACGAGAATTTTTTCATTTCGCGGGCTTGGAGAGTCAGATTGTCAAACTTTTTTTGTGTTATGTTGGCATGCATGCCCCTGAAGTGTGATAAAACTTTTAGCTGTTTTCATTGTGGACTTTGTCTGTGACAGCCACTAAGGTTAGACGTGATTTATGAGCTTGGCAATTTTAGTTTGTTAAAAGAAATGGATCAAAGAATTTGTATCAAATTTTGCATAAAAAATTAAATAAGTGTAACAAAGTGTGTGAAATGTTAACAAAGGCTTATGGTGAGTCTGCTGATGATGTTGGCATATCATTTGGATCATGTCATGACATTTTTTCCAATTTTCTGGGTATGAAATGCATGACAGCAAAATTCGTTCCAAAATTGTTGAATTTTGAACAAACAGCGGCGAATGGAAGTTGCTCAAGAGTCACTAAATGAAGTAAATGACACCGCAGAATTACTGAAACGTATGACAACAGGTGACGAAACATGGGTTTATGGATATGACGTTGAAACTAAGGCTCAATCATCCCAGTGGAGGCATTCTGGCTCGCCAAGACCGAAAAAAGCTCGACAAGTTCAGTCAAACGTGAAGGTTATTGTGTTCTTAGATTTTAATGGCATAGTGCATCATGAATTCCTGCCGCCAGGTCAAACGGTCAATAAGAAGTACTACCTACAAGTTCAACGCCGTTTGCATGAAGCAATCCAAAAAAAACTTCCGGATCTGTGGAAAAACAATTCATGGCTTTTGCACCACAATAATGCACCAGCTCACACTTCATTGCTTGTTTGTGAATTTTCGGCCAAAAACAATACTGTAAGGATGCCCCAGCCTCCATATTCGCCAGATATGGCTTCGTGTGACTTTTTCCTATTTCTAAAAATTAAAGAGAACGTTGAAGGGCCGTCGTTTTACATCCGTAGATGACATTAAAAGCACATCGCTGAAAGAACTAAAGGCTATCTCAAAGATCGAGAGTGAGAAGTGTTTCGGGGATTGGAAGAAGCGCTGGCACAAGTGCATAATCTCCAATGGGGACTACTTTGAAGGTAACAACATCAATGTATAAGAATAAATTAAAATTCTCATTATTTTTTTAACATACCTCGTATATGCTGCTAAAACTAGCTCTATTCAAAAATAGGATCCTTGGAGACAATTTAACCATGTCAAGACTTATATTGTTGTTGAGGCTGGAACATTTAGCTGTCCAATTGTACACTTATCTGCTGGGTAAGAACAGGAGTGTTTTTAAGGGGATGGGAGAAAGTGTAGAGCACCAAAAAGAGATGTATCTCTATACATATTACGTTCACTAATCATTGATCGTGTTAGTTTGTCAACCCTTGCTGTCTCTCATCACCTGTGCTGTATATTACTCAATAAATATCACTCCAGTAATCCCTACTATCCTTCCATATCACCTTGCATAAACCTAAAGTATCTATATTTCCTCTTACCATCTGTTGCTTTTTATATGGTAATTTTCCTGTCCTCAATTGTCCTAGGATATCATGTTCTTATTTTTCTCTCATCCTATCGTTTTTGTGTGTCTTCTGTGCTGCTGCTGTTGAATTTGCTTTGCCTTTTATCAGATGACTACTATGAAAGCCCTGCTGCTCCAGCTACCGGGCACGACATCATGGAATAATAATTGAGGTGGTTTCCCATTGCCGACTTCAATATATGTTTTTAACAGAAACCTTCACTCAATGGCCACTCCACTGGGGTCAGACGCCTTTGCAGCCCACCTCACTGAGGTGGCTGCTCACCTGATGCTGCATGTACTACCTTTAGTCGATCTTCTAACCTTTGACTTATCTAGTGTGGGTGACCCTACCAAGAAAATTATTGTTCCTGCCAGCACAGCTCCAGGAGAAAGGTAGGATATTGAAGCAGGCACATCATCAGCTCACGTGAAAGGTAGGGTGATTGAAGAAAGTACTGCAGATGACTAAAATGGTAAAAGGCGTGGGGTATAAGCGCCATTCTCAATTGGCAGGGGTAGAGTGGAGAATTCTTCAGGTGGTAGTTGGTGGATAGGCTGATATTTAGATAAGTAACTGAATGACTGGAACTGTCTTGACTAGGCAAAACTAACTAGAATAAAAGGATGCTCACACATTTAGCAGAAAGGGTGTCAATTTTAGCCCCCTGAATTTTGAGTAGAAAGTTGGTATGATCTTTTTATTTAATCTACCGGTTAAACTAAGATTTTGTTGGGCAAAGGAGAATTTTGCAACACAGCAACGTACTATAAAAGACTACTTCAATCATCCAATTCAATATCACAATGCTGATGATTAATACTATATGCTTCTCTATTCCACCTCCCTCCCATGGACTACAACCTTGATGTGGTGGAAGGGCTTGTGGGTTCTGTTGACCACTAGAGCTGTGCTGGTGGGAGTAATAATAATTGTTCCTGGTAGGGTCACCCATGCCAAATGGGTCGAAGGTCAGGAGCCAGACAAAAGGTAGTCCACGCAGCTTCTGTTCCTCTGCGAGGTGGCCATTGCATGGTGGTGTCATGTTAAAAATACTATTGAGGAAGGCAGGGAAACCACCTCTATTATTATTCCCAAGTGCAATGATGGACAAAAGAGAAATTGAGTACTGACAACTGCCGGACTTGACCCAAGCAGCTGTGTGTCGTGCCTGGCAGTGGGGAAGGCAAGGCTTCCGTAGTTGTCATCCCACTAAACCCTTGCAAGGTAAAACTGACAGAAGAAGACAAAATTAGTTAGAATAGGAACATGGAATGTTGGGGCAATGTTGAGGACAGGCAAGTTTGAGAATATTAAGCGAGAGATGGAAAGAGATAATATATATTTTAGGTCTATGCGAGGTGAGATGGAAGGATAGTGGGATTACTTGAGAGATAATTATACAATAATATACGCGGACGAGAGCCAACGAGGGGTTGCTGTAATTTTAAATAGAGCGCAAGCAACTGGTATAATATTGCTAGTAGTTGTTCCTGCAGGGAAACATTTGATAGTGATGGGGATTGAAATGTGAAGGATGAGATTGACTGCGGTTTAGGCACAAGGAATGACTGTGGGGAGAAAGGAGTGGAGTTGACACTGCCCATCCAGACTCTCTTCCCCACTCGTACCCAAGCAGTCCGAGATGTATGGGTTGCAGATTAGCCTCTTGTCCCTCCACTCTATTCCTATTTTCTGCGATATATCCTCAGTTCGTTGTTACAATGGATTCTTTAATAAAAGTACCTTACATATATCAGTTGGATTTTGCTAGGAAACATGGATACTTGGACAAATTATTCTTTCTTACTAATTAAATTGCATATATCACAAAAAAGTACGTGTTGAGTATGTAATTCTCCCTAAAACATTCTCTGAACTTTCTATAATGGGTTAGTTGGATAAGAATACTTCTTTACAAATGTTTAAGTGAATTTTTATTCCATTTATTATTTCTTTTCCCTCTCTAATTTCACCCACCCATCCTTTGCCCATTTGTAAGATATGGCTGGGGTTGATTCTTCCCATAATATCCTGTACTAATGTTGTATATTGTTGGGAATTATCCTTATCAGATTGATTTGTCATGAGCTACTCGGAAAAAGGTTTTTGCCTCTCACTAAACCGCTTGTGTTATTTTGATCACTCACAACGGATATTGTTTTGAACATGGAACAGTTCCCCTGTAGGGGCAGGCACCCGCCGTCACATTCGTTAGTTCTATAAACTAGCAAACGTGACCTGCTGGTGGAAGAAAAAATACATTATCAAAAGGAACATCTTGCAGGAAAAGATGGGTAAAAAGTTTTTAGGAAACAGCCACCACAATGCCAAGGCGTTATTTGATTCAAAATAGCATAGTATTCTGAGATCACAGGCATGCAAACTACTCCCTTCCTCTGTCAGCTTTAAGAGATGTTAAATAATCGCATTATACACCAGAAATAAACTTAAAACGAATGTACATAAGTCCGTGAAGCAATGGAAAAAAGAAATAATGGTTATTGAAATAAATTTTAATCAATTTCATGAATGAAAATGCTTGTATGCACCTGTTTATTGTTTCAAAGTAACATGTATACTTTTTGCACATTTTCTTAGCTCGGGTAAATGTTCACTGGGTAGTGAATGCCAGAAATTAATTATATCCGAAGCATTTTGATCTGGAAAAAGCTGATCAAATTTCATTTTCAAGAATGAATTTATTTTTAAATCAATAAATTTCATTTTTATGTTGCTAGGTATCTGCATTACGTTTTGTTTACTTCGTGAAAAATGATTTTATAAATGCGAGCATGCAGGCGTTTTCTTTAGTAAAATCATGAAAACTACTTTTAAAAGTCTTGTAATTTCTTGATTTTTTCAATGTATTTGATCAAACTGCCATTATCCACACCATATTCACTCTACTCATTCAAATGCCAAAATTGACATAAATCCTAATTTTCTAACTGGGAAATAGTAGAAGAGTTTTAATTTAATTTTAAATGAACTGATGCTATTTATTAAGCAAGGAAATAATTTAAATCTTTCTTGTGGTTTTAAATTTAGATCAATGAGGTAGATAACTCCCACACAAGAATGGTATATAAATGGACCAAAACATCTTGAAAAGGTTTTTCTTTTTGCCAAAGCTAAAGAAATTTCATATCACACTTCTCTAATTGGCAAGTCTTCATTACTTACTTTAACAAATTTTGTCTTTCTGGTTTTCTCATTTTCCTTAGTTACATATTCTTTTCGTAACTCGGACACAAGACCATGCTTCATTTTTCTTCTACATGAATGAAATGAATGCGCTGTTTTGTATGTCTTTGAAGATTGTTTTCTCCACACCATGATGGCTCACTCAGAACTGACTTACCATATGAAACGCTTGTCGCTCAGTCACGCGTGACCTTAAGCACAAGGTCGAAACTCTGTATTCCGCTATCTTTTGCAAATGTTTTTCTGAAATATAATAAATTTAAAAAGAGTTGGTAAGAAGCTCAATATATCCTTTCCACGTAAAATTTCTTCATGCCAAATATCAATGAAAGTTACTTCTTACAAATCTGGGTGGCACTAATTATATGGACTCATTTTTTTCCATTTACACTTGAATGGCAACCTTGGCTGTACTCTGAAGCATGACTGGATTTCTTTTTTCTAAGAACCATCTTAGGCATAAACCTTATTATAATCCATCCATTATCCATCACTTAGTACAACAATTGGAGAAAAGCTTTAATTTGTGGAATCATTCCAAGTTACAGAAACAAAACACTACCTGGTATTTTTCCAATTTTTTTAGAGTACTGACCAGTTTTAACAGTTGATTTTCATTGAGGTACAAAACGATTAATGTGCTCTCCTACGTACATATCCTACTTGTGCGTGGAAAATTGAATGGACAGGGAGGGTGAAAGACTGAGGAATGTTTGGGATGAGGTGGGAGGATGACTCTGGAATGATCACTTCACAGATAAAGGAGAGATAATGGGTTCAAGTGGGGAAAAGAAAAAAATAGGAAGCTTTGGAGTAGGAGTTGTGATCCCAGAAGGATGACTCTCCATGTTGCTCAGGAAGGGGACAGCAATGGGGAATAAAATTCATAAATATGCTCTTCTACCAGCAAGTCATTATTTGTGGAATGAGTAAGAAAATGAAAATGGCAGATGTACATTTTGCTTTTGGAAAAAGGTGACATCCTTCAATTTTGTGAAACAGCTTTTGTAGTCACTGTGGGAGTGATTTCAAACGTTTTTTAGTTGAAATGTTTTGGTATTAAGTTGGATTTATTTATTATTATGAAAGATGAAATCAATGAACATGGCTATTTAACAATTATTCCATTTATGGTTGCTGTCCATTTTCATTCCTGCTCAAAAGTACAAAAGTTTGTTCATTCTAGTGAATAGGGAAGTAGAAATAAAATAAAGTAAAATAAGGAGGAATAGATTAGTCGGAATGAATGGAAGGAAGGCAAAAATGGCTAGTTCCAGGATAAAGATCAACAAATATGTGTAAAAAGGATGTTAGTTTATGTTTTTTAAATTAAAGGTGTATTTCAAGAAATTCTAATTTCAATAGAGCAATTATATTTTAAAAAGAAGGGAGCAACAACTACAAAAGGGAAAAACAATTAAATCCATAGTGGAAAACACTAAAATTATTGGTCCATGTTTTAGAATATAGGTAAGGTAAAAGGCTATTTGGGATAAGATGAGGGTTTGGACTTCACTTAAATCAGTCGTCCTTGAAACATAGGCAACTCTACCATGTTCATGGAAGCACTCCAGGAAGTATGTCTGTGATACCATGACTCATGGAGTAGAGATGGACTTTGATCGACCTTTAAAAATTCAAGAAAAAATTTGGCATAGGTTCCCCCAAATTAAGACAGTAGGGGAGACCTTTGGGGGCCCATTCACCTCAGGTACACCGCAGAGCGGGTTACCACACCCACCCACCACCCTTAGACCCCAGGCCAAGTGCTTGATTCTTAACTTGGAACTACTACAAAGTAGGAATAATTTTTAACTCTTCTCTTTATGATTTTATTAACAAATAAACTCAATCAAAAGTCATACTATTGAGTAGAAAGTTATTTTCTCCAATAAACTGTCATCTCAAATTTTATAAAAGCTTTATTGGATGCAGATTTATTGCAAAAATGGTGATTATTCTCCCTCTCTATGCTGACCATGAGGCCATTCTGGACTTAGAATATTTTTGCATTTCTGATCCCCATCACTTCCCTGGGCTTGAGCATTTTCTTCCTTCAGCCTACTATCAATCTTTTAACATTACCCACAATGCTCTCTTTGGAATTTGAGTATGCACTCTTACCCCTGGGCCCATAATTATTTTGCTGTCTCCTCCTCAGGACTTTGATTCTCATCTTCCTACACTCTCCCCACATAATAGCTATGGATATTTTCAGGACTTTGATGGATTGTTCCCTTTCTTTCTCCACCTCTTCCCTTAGTAAAGGCTAAGGTAAAATCTGCACTTGGTTGGATTCTTATTTGGGATTGGCCACTCGAAAAAAAACACATTTTTTTGTGTTTTCCCCCATGCACATGAACTCAACTGCATGTCAGTAAATAACGATTTTTGATGTACTTTTTCATTATTTGTAATAGTAGGATCAGGTATTACCTATTGGAGCTTTAAACAAAAAAGAATATAGTCTCACGTCTTGAGGAGTTTTCTGAATAAATGCTGCACGGTATACAACTCATCTATAAAATCACTGAAATTGAACTAGCGTAATGATTTCTCAATACGTTAAAGTTTCCATATGTAGTATTCAAATTTTAAGTCTTTTTACTCTAGTTGGATCTGTTAATTATTTGATTTTTTTCATTCTCGTTGAGTTTTATTTTATCATAACATTAATCATTAAATAACGATCTTGGGTTTGGGGCGTGTTTTCCCCCAAAATCATTATGAAATGACATGCAGTTGAGTTTAAGTGCTAAAAACATAGGGGAAAACACCCAAAAAAATGTGTTTTTGAATTTTGAGGATGTTCCGGGGAGAAAATGGCAAATCTAACAACCCTGCCATTCAAAAGAAGAGAAAAAATATATGAAAAAAATTATTTAGAAGTTTGCCAAAAATTACCTACATAACCTAAAGATTCTTTGAAAAATTCAAATATTTTTCCCTGAGCTCAATTTTGATAAAAAAAAATCAGAATCTTTTTGGGCATAAAAATGTATGTTTGTGAATTTTTTTCAGATTTTTTAAAGCAGGGAAAACGTTTTTTTTTTGAAAAGTCACATTTTTTGCGATAGGAGAGACCCTTGGGTTCACCTAGGGAGCTAAAAATTTGACTAAAGGGGTTTATAAATATTTACTTTTGAGTGGCCAATCCCAAATAAGCATCCAACCAAGTGCAGACTTTACTAAGGGAAGAGGTGGAGAAAGAAAGGGAACAATGTAAGTCCTGAAAATATCCATAGCTATTATATGGAGAGAGGGTAGGAAGAGGAGAATCTAAGTCCTGAGGAGGAGACAGCAAAATAATTATGGGCCCAGGGGTAAGAGTGCATATTCAAATTCCAAAGAGAGCGTTGTTATAATGTTTAAAGATTGATAGTAGGCTGAAAGAAGAAAATGCTCAAGCCCAGGGAAGTGATGGGGATCAGAAATGCAAAAATATTCTAAGTCCAGAATAATGACCATTTTTGCAATAAATCTGCATCCAATGAAGCTTTTATAAAATTTATGATGACAGTTTATTGGAGAAAATAACTACCCACCCAATAGTGTGAGTTTTGATTGAGTTTATTTGTTAATAAAATCATAAAGAGAAGAGTTAAAAATAATTCACACTTTGTAGTAGTTCCAAGTTAAGAATCAAGCACTTGGCCTGGGGTCTAAGGGTGGTGGGTGGGCGTGGTAACCCACTCTGCGGTGTGCCCGAGGTGAATGGGCCCCCAAAGGCCTCCCCTACTGTCTTAATTTGGGGGAACCTATGCCAAATTTTTTCTTGAATTTCTCAAGGTCGATCAAAGTCCATCTCCACTCCATGATTCATGGTATCACAGACATACTTGCTGGAGTGCTTATATGAGCATGGTAGGGTTGCCTATGTTTCAAGGACAAATGATTTGAGTGAAGTCCAAACCTTCATCTTTGAACTGTATGCAACCACCAAGACACCCTACCAACTTCTTGATAGCACTCCAGCAAGTGAAGGTATTACTAAAAAAAAAAAACATTACATTAGAATTCAATTAATTTATTTCACCCTTGGCTTTCTTTTAAGTACAGTAACCCTAAATATGTGACCTGAAAGAGAAAACTATAAATGGCAAATGGCACCTATAGAAAGATGCCTTTTGAATTCAATGTCTTCGATATTCCAGGCTCTCTCTTCCAAACACAGCCAATGGGCATGGCATAGTATCTCCTGAGTGCGACAGCGTAGAGCTGAGTGCTGGTGGCATGGAGGAGTCGGTCGGCTGTCCTTCCCAAGTGTACCTGCAACGCTTCCTGCACCTCCCTTCCGGCTGCTTCATCAGATGGCAGCGGTGCTGACCCAATCCACTCCTTGCCTCCAATGCCCATACCCCATGGGGCATTACACCTGGTGATGGAGAAAGAAAGTGATTCGTTGCAGTTTAGTTATTAGCGGCAATGTAAATGGAAGAGGAGATGTTTCTGGCTTTAAATTGTTCATTGATGGTATAGTTTATGACATAATTTGTGGTTTATTTGTTTTTAAGTGCATAGCATATGACAGTTTGTGTGTAATTGTACGAACTTACAATTGTGACATCTTTAGACTAATAAAATGTTTGTGAAACAAACTTCTGCTCATTCCCTATTTATTTCCCCAAACCCATTAACAAAGTCCTTATCAGTTAAAAATGGCAAATCCTCCACCTGAGTACGCTCTATTCCCTGAACTACTGCCACCCACTAATTTTATATATATTGATTAAGTTGATTGTTTTAGTTTTTCCAGGTATGTTGTAAGAAAAGAAGTTCGTACAAGTACATACAGTGAGGGTCAATGTCAGATATGTATACAATATATTATTTTATATAAATCATATTGCATCAGGTGGAATAATTTCCAAGAGATGTGATAGTAATTAGAAAGAGATTACTGTTAAATATTCAAGGAACCATTATGCAAAGGAAATATATGTATGTGTATTTAAACTGCTTTAGTTTAAAAAATATAGTACTAAATATCACCTCCTTATTTAATGCACAGGTGCATTAAATAAAGAGATGATAGTTGTATTATTGGAACTGACAGCTGGTTTTCCACTAGAGACCTCAATCCAAAAGAACCTATGTATGGGTACTTCACAGGCCACAAAATGATAGAGTCAATTCAATACTAGAAGTAGCACATTTAAAGGTTCTCATCCAAAAACGATGAACAATACATAATAATACTGGATGGAGATACCAATGCCCCTTCTATTGATTGACACATATAGTTTTAAAATAGGGGTAAAGACAAAGATACCTTTGCTTAGGTGCGTAAGTTGGTTTCACTTTCATTCAAGTTGGACATCATGCATCAAATTATTACTTCATCAACTAGGGGTGATACTACTCCTAATTTGTTTGCAAAAAAACATACTCGAAAGTCTTCAGTTTTGACACAATTGAAAGAATTAGTGACCACAAGAGCAGTAAATGCTAAGTATTCTGAATATGGGGTTCAAAATATAAAGCCCAAAAGAAAAACTGACTTGTTTTAAAAAAGGGACTATAATGGCTTACAGTGCATGCTACAGAGTTCCCTTACACATATTAAGAAAGTTTGGAAACACTACACTACTGAAGCTATATGAATTCACTTCCTGGACTGAAGAAGGAATTTTTGAAAGCATTAAGTTAATTCAAATTAAAACATAAGCAAAACTTTAAATGAGAACCCAAAATCATTTTGGTACCATGTCAGAAAGGTTCAGGAAAATAAGTGCATAGTTTATTCACCCAAAAACGATAAAAGCAAAAGAGTTCCAGTAGTTCATAAAAGGCCAACCTATTAAATGCCTTCTTACAAAGTTTTACCCCAATTTCTTACTGAACATCTCTCATAGCTTATCGAATCATTTGTTCCAACTGAAACCCCAAATTGGAATTTCACATAATGGAATAGAATTTCAATTAAAAACATTTACCCTAAGAAATCCTCCAGGTGAAATCAAATACCAGCTTCCATATCTATGGAAGCAGAATTGAAACTTGCACCATATCTCGAAATCTTATTTAAGAAGTCCACAGTAGATTAAAAGGTTCCCAGTGATTGGAAAATGGCTAATGTAACACTTATATTTAAAAAACAGAAAGGAGGAGGAACCGAGGACTTACAGAAAGTTTCCCTACATCATACAAGGTCATGGAACATATGATTGCTAGCTCGATATTGAGACACCTAGTTAGTCAAGAGTTATTTTTGAAAAACTAGTACGGTTCCCAAAAGAGGAAAACCTGTGAGAGACAATTTGCACTTTATGTTGATGAAGTAGCTTTAGCAGATGGCCTTAATGCTATACAACATTGGTGTAACATTTGGAAATTATAATTAAACTTGAAAAAGCACATAGTGATGAAACTTAATTATTATTTATATCATTTTGATGTTATTAATTATTTCATTTTTATTAATTTATAATAAGGACAAGAATACTCACTCACTTGAGACATGTATGACACTCCAGTAATCCTAAATGCCATTCGTGTCTCCATGGTCCACAAAAATGCTGCCTTCAAGTTATGTTTATCATAGTTTCAGCCAACACCTGGACACTGACTGTACACCTACATGTAATCATAATGATTGCATTAGTTCTAGGAATTGTAAAGAGAGTATTGTAATGCTTCCTGAAAATATTGATCCAAGGTAAGTAATTTTATGGAATGTCCAATTCTACTACAAAAAAGCAATTATGGCCACTTTCCAGTAAACTTTAATTTGAAAGAATTAAAAGGCATGACATAAACCAGGTTCTCATTAAAAAAAACTAGTCAAGTGAAAATTTCCCATACTAGTACTAGTTTATTAATAATTCTTATGAGGTATGGATTACGAAGTAAAACTTTTGAACTAAGAAGCAAATACTTTGAATTATTTTAAAATTATAATACCTTTTTTGGAATAGGAACTCCCGATGTCTTCCGTCCAGATTCCTTCCTCATAGATACTACGAATCAGTCCTTATAGTCTTCTTCCCACATTTTCCTAAACATTTCAGTAGTTCCATAGGAATGTTGTCTACTCCCACGGCCTTCATCTTCTTTAATGCCCTTTCTATCTCATCGTCGAGTATCCCTGGACCTAAGCCATCTTCCTCTACGTCATATTCCTTTCTATGTCTAACCTCGTTGGCATAAGTTCTTTACCAAGTGTTTCTATATATTCCTTCCATCTCTCTTGGATATTTTCTGTGTCAACTATTATCTTACCCCACTTATCTTTAACTGTTAGCACAGATCTTCCCTTCTTACTTCCCGATAGTGATTTAGCCTTGCTGTAAAGTGGAACTTGATTAAGAAGCAAATATCCTTCAGTCTTAAGACCACTACATTTATGTGGGTGATACCGCAAAACAAGGGTTTTATTTCTCAACTCCTCCAGGATAGATTCGGGACGAAGTTTAGTATAGCGTAGTATTCGACACTTCCCTCCCATGCTTTACTTATAAAATGCTCTGAATGCTTTATGTGTCACACCTCAAAAATGAGAATTTAAAAAGTCTTGAAAACAACGACTTTCACACTTCCCATTAAGGATGAGTGTAAGGACGAACAATAGCTGAAAGTCTGGACACTTTGGTAATGGTCTAAGTAATAGTCTCTGACTGCAAAACACTAAGTAACAGCATGTCGAACAATTTCCCTGATACACTTCATCAAACTTTTTTCATTGACAAATATAGTATAGCCGTAAATTCCAATTTTCCAAACCTTTCCTCTCCGGTGAAATGCGAACATTAATGGCAATAGGAACAGTTACAACTGAGTTTTTCCAAACTGAACTTACTGTGAAAAAAGTCGTCAAAGGATATACAAGTTACCACGTGATGACGATCGATCGTAAAATCGTAACACGGTCGAACTCTTGAAGTTGCTAAGATTGGCGACTTCGCTGATCGAACAAGCTACCAACACTTTTATGTTAAATTAAACTTTCAACCTACAGAACACAATCCAAGTCATCGAATAGCGACGAAAATTGTTACGTTAGTAAGTTTTTAGTAGTAATATTGTATATGCTTTGTGTATTGTAGCAGGAACACTCGGGAAACTAACAATAATACCCGTGCCGAAAAACAACCCCCTCATCAGACTTTTTTCTTTTGCACAATAAAACTACCACAGTAAACAACATCACCTCTTTTGGTTACCTGCATACCGAACAAACTTCATTGTCATCAGAATTAAGATGTGTATATAAAGAAGCCAAGAGAGCTTGTAAAAATCTTGGTTTCACTTCAAATCGAACTAGAAACTATAACGATTTAAAATTACTATTTGTAATACTGGTACTATGAATCGCCCTCTACTGTTTTAAGACCTTATGACTTCGGGAACCTTTGTCAAAGGGGGAGCCGTTTTCACAACTTCGAAAATTCGAAGGAGTTACATTTTTGTTAATATGTCTCAACAACATCAGATTACTGCGCCGTGGTCTCTACCGTCTTAAATAAATTTTTCGCACAACTCTAGTCTTCCTTTTTTATATATATTTTAAATTATTACATTTGATTACCAAAACGAAGCCTTAATCACGTAAGTCACTAGGAAATTACTAAGGTATGCTCGTAGGAAATAAAATCATCTGCGTTGGCTATTTATTGAATGGAGAAACACAAATTCAATTCAAACACCGCAAATAATTAATTACCAATTGGAATTCTCATTTAAATGTATACTATAACAAGAAATAAAAAAGCGAATGCCAATTTTTTCTAGGTAGTAGGAAAATCTTCCACAGATTTTCTTTATTTTCTAGTGACTGGCTCTGCAATAAAGAAAAGGAATTATATTAGAATGGCGCACTTTTATGAAATTGATATGAAAACTGTACTTTGTAACATAGTTTCATCGTTCGTATTGACCGGGTTATCCCATATTATTTTAGATTTAAGCTGCCTCTGAGTTCAGTGCTTGCTCAGTGCCAACTACGGACAATACGTAAAGTACTTGGCGGTTGTTACAACACGATGACTTCCATAAGGAGCTATAGCTGAACAATATGCGGATCCGCTTTGAAGAAACTGGGCTTCATTAAACGGGTGGTGGGGAAATATAATGAGAAACTTAGATGGACGTGTTATTTTGCTCTAGTTAGATCTTATTTGGAATATGCCACGAGTATTTGGGATCCTCGGTAGAAAAATTGTTAAAAGGTATTAAATAAAGTTCAAAGAAATCCGCCAGATTCGTTGAAAATTGTTGTAATTCGAACACAAGTGTACGATTCGGGAACAAATATCGCAAATATATCAGGTATATATGTAGGTGCAAGTGTATGTTAGTTGGTAGTTTGTGTGTTTGCATGTGTGTGGTGTGTAAGAGTTTTTACACCATAATAAACCATGTCTTGTTTGTGGAATTTTTAAATTTTATGCTTTTGCATTCCATTTCCTTTTCTCACAGAAATGTTCATGTAAACGAGAAATATTTATCTAAAAAATAAATTTAGAAAATTAAACCAGGTGGCTCTTTTTTAAAAAGAAAACTGAGTAAAAAGGTATTTTTACTTGCGGGGTGGTGATGGGTGCGGCGGGGTGATCGAGGGTGCAGGGGGATGATGGGCGCGGGGTGATGGATGGTGCGGGAAGATGGTGGGCGAGGGGGGATGGTGTGTGCGAGTTCGGTGCATGCGGCAAGAATGAAAAAAGTAACGCATGCCTGTAATGAAACCGTTCGAAATATACACATGGAGATAATACCCCGTATTTTTGGATTGAATTGCTACGAATGCTGAAAAAGGTAAGCCGAAATACCGAAATGCACAATTTTTTTTCGAATTATGTTCAATTTAGCCGAAATGTGAAAAATGAAATAAAGAAGCCATCCGCGTGAGGAAACCGTTCGAAATGCACTGTTAGAAATGTAAATGCATATATTTTGCCAGAAACTAATACGAATAGTGAAAGAAGTGAGACAAAACACCGAAAAGCACAATTTTGAGAGAAATACGACGGTTTACAGCGTCACACCAAAAATGCAAAAAAGAGCACCTTCGTGTGAGAAAACCGTAAAGAGTACGTAGTTAGAAAAAACACCTCGTATTTTTCCGGTAATATGCTACAATTGGTGAAAAAGGTAAGACAAAATTTCGAAAATCACAAACTTGAGAGAAATAAGACCATTTCAGATGAAACACAAAAATGAAAAAAAGCGCTTTTTGTGAGAAAACCGTACAAAATATGCAGTTGGAAATCAAAACCCGTATTATTTTATTTAAATTATGAACGGTGAAAAAAATAAGACAAAATACCGAAAAGCACACCTTTGAGAGAAATAAGACGTGTAAGGCGAAATGTGGAAAAAGGTAAGAAAAAACGCTTTTGTGTGAGAAAACCTTAAAAAATACGCAATTAGAAATCCAATCCTGTATTCTTCGATTGAAAATGCAACGAATGGTGAAAGAGTAACACAAAACATCAAAATGCACAATATTGAGAGAATTAAGACGAATTAATGAAAAATGAAAGTATTTCTGTGAGGAAATCATTCGAAATACACACTTGGAAATAATATCCCAGATTATTCTTTATAAACTTTTGCGAAGTCAGCATGTAGTGGTTTGTAAAATGAAAAAGTTTTAATGTTAAATTACTTTCATATAAGTACTGAACAATTTAGAGAAAATTCAAAACTCTCTAATTGTACCCATCATTTCAATCTGCATTCGAAAATCTTATTATCTACTTAATTTAGTCTTATTTTTATCTTGACCAAATTCATTTAACCATCTGCAATCCAGTCCTGATGCCATGTACAGAAAAAGTAAAAGTACTAATAATAGTTCAACCACACAGATCCACAATTGGTGAGATTTTTTCTAGTTCTGTAACTTATTGTTGAATTTTTTTATTGCCTTGACTCCCAAACTTCATGTGGTTGAATAATTCTTTTTTTAATCATAAACTCCCCCATGCCACACCTCCCATTGTTGCACTTTTCTAAATTTGTACTTCCTATCTAGAAATTATAGTTGGACCTCAGCTCTTACCCCAAGCCTAGAATGGAAGAAATTTTTTGATGTCAACATCATCAGCATAATTTCGGTGTCACCATTTGTGTGCTCTCAACTGAAAGAAGCCACACTCTGATGTTTTATTTGACCATATGAGGTCTGCTGAGGCATAAGCGGGGATAGAGAGAAGAGAGCAAGATTCACACTGCAAGTAGTGATGTAAGCTATTTTAAATCTTTATATATTTTATCCCTTCTGTGAAAATTTGGAGATATTTGACTTAAAGATCTTTGTGGTGCTTTTACAAGAAGTGGTGAGCGTTACATGCAGTTAGTGGCATGTCTCAAGCCAAAGATGACTATTTGTTCTTCAATAATTTGAAAACATTTCATTTTGAAATTTTGATTTTCTTTTTTTCTTTCTCAAATGAGTCTTGCAATCAAAGAAAAACTCTTCCAAATCAATCTCCTATTTTCCTTTAACTGGTTGGATGGGTCTCATCTAATGTGCTCTGTGAAATGAAGTTTTCTTTGGACCCTGGTATAAATTTAAGTTAGAACACAGGTGTGGTGCTGTCTTTCTTTTAATTTATCTTAAATGGCACATCAAGCCTTATGTAGATTGAAGTTAGGATGTTTTCTCTCCAATGAGTTCAAGGATGGTTGGGTTTTGGTTATCACTTGTTCTAAGGAATAAAGAATAAGCTGGTTTGTGTGAGTTATTTTTAGAAAAAGGTTAAAATAATATATTTATTATTTATATACCTTGATCAATAGGCGTTATGATATACCTGCAATCAATATTTAGGTTGCCCCGAAGGACTTTGAGAGAACCACATATTTATGGTTACCATTTCCATCGGAATTCTTCAGGAATTTAGCCATTCCCTTCCGGTTAATGGTCCAATTAGGTCTTCTAGGCTTATTTCCATGTTTAGTTATGCCGGTGTATTTAATCAAAATATCTAAGTATATCTAAATATAAAATTTTTACTTCCTCGATGACAATGCACTGTTTTCTTAGCTGGATATGATTGATGACATTTGGTCATAGCCTTATGTCTTAAAAGACGTAAGTATACATGGAAACTGTTGGATTACTCTGAAAGGTATCAGTTAGATTATATTGTGGTTAGCAAAGATTAGGAACAGCGTGATCAATTTGCACAGGTTCTCGAGAGGGGATGCGGACTCATCACAATTTAGTTGTTATGAAGTGCAGTGACCGTTTCAAAAAGAAAAGGTAAGGTAGGCGGGTTATGGAATGGAATTGAGACGAATTACCTGGATTGACAAGAAAGGAATATCACCAGGCTGAATTTGAATTTTCTAGAGAATATTATATCTAATCTGATGACCTCCTACTGAGAACCATCAATCGACGTCAGATTTGATCATTGTTTGAGTTTCAACTAAGTGTAATAAAAGAAACAATAAATGATGAATTTTGTATTGTATAATTATGTAAGCATTCATTTATCAATTAATAAAGCGTTAATAAATATTTATATTTCTTTACGTAACAATTTATTAACAAAACAATAAGTCTACCACTTGTATTACTCAATGTTAAAGGCTGAACAAATTTATTCATACCACACCTTAGTATTGTGACGTAGAACTGATAAATAAAAATTGAAACTGAAGGCTTTTGTTGAGCAGCTTAGGATGCTGTATAGGTTGGGTAGTTTTTCTGCTAATTTGGTCCATTCTGCCCATGTTAAATGCCCACGGATTATATTAGATTATGATAAATATAGGCACAAATTTAGGAATAGCGAAATCAATGCGCCATTTCTCGGGAGCAGTTTTTGGTTAGTTAGGAGACTAACTAACAGCAGCAATTATGGCATTCCCCATTCTGCGGAAATGGTCCGTGAAAGTGCTGGCAAATGCTGCCATCAGGACCCCTATTAAGGTCACTAGTATTCAAGAAACTAAAATTATTGATCCTGGCAAGCGCATACATCAATCATTTGTTCCCTACCATGATAACAAAGAGTGGAATGTTTGTTTTCACCTGCTTCCACTGCTTACGTTCACGTGACACAATGTGGAAAGGAGGAAGTGCACCTGAGACATCAACCACTCGCTCTATTAAAGAAAAGAGCTCGTCACTCAGTGCCAGATATGCAATACAATCTGCCCAAGAGTAATGAAAAATAAGATGTGTGACTACATTAAGACTTGAACTTAAATGATCTGTTCTTCTGCAATTGTTGCCTTGTGAACCTTGGCCGTCTTCATGAGACTTGTCTGAAACTGCATTCAATGAGGTTATCCCTTTTTTTATTATCAATTTCAATAGTTATCGCTGTTGTTCTGAGTGCATCAAAACCATTAGTAAAACCGTACCCCAGAGAAAATTAAGTTTCCTTACTTCTATGGTTCTGTTTCCATTCATTAGTAGACATTTCTTCCGGTAGCATAACCTGTACCCATACTGCTGATGAAATCCAACGGGCTTTTTTATCCAGTTAAAAAACCAAAATCGCAGAGTCCTGAACCGTTATTTTCTGCTATTTTAAATGCTATGATAGGAATAGGAAGTAACTGGTATTACTCCTTGAAATAGCAGTAAAATCATCTTGAGGTACGAGAGGTATTGGCAATATAATCATTGATTTTAGTCTGCAAAGCGGATCAGTAACCTTTGTTGACGGGGTAATTAGGTGACAGGTAAGTTAAGTTAAACCTTTAAAATGTATTGAGACCAGTTCAATGAGTTCCATTTTTTAAATATTGTAATAAAACCCATGTATGTCTGCTGTGAATACCTCATTGGTAAATGTACCCCCATTTTCCCTCCCTTCAGATCCTCCCGTGAATATTCTGATGAAACACAAACACTCAGCCAGATTGTAAGAAAAAAATGTTCTTGTTTAGGAGATATTATTAAGTACTTCCTGATTTTTGGTGGGAAAGCACGACTCTGGTGACGGTAGTGGACCCTGGATCGTAAACTAGGCAATGAGCATGGGGTAAGTGAATGCCTGTAGATAGACTAAGTTGTGAGTAGTGTTTATGACAAATTTTTGATAAAAAAATGTTCTAATTTAGGAGAGATTGTCTCAAAAGGTTTTCTTTCGCCATAAAAGACGACTTACCGCTTGGGCTAACTTAAGTTTAGTTATTTTTATAGGGCCGTATATCACATACTACGTAATTAATATCTGCGTCACAATTGTTAGTGATTCAGGGAGTATTACTGAATATATTATGTCCATTGTAGTGAGATAAATAGCATCCCCGGCCGCGAAATAGTCGTGGGGTAGCTCTCCGTGGGCCAACCTCAGCTAAGGGCCATTAGTTAAGTGTGTTTTGCCTGCATATATTGTCGTGAAATGGCGCGGAATGCAGTAATTCATAACCTAGTTTCTAATTTGTGTTTATAAAAAGTTATTGAAAGAATTGGGAAGAGCCCTATATAACTACATAATCTTACTTGGTTCAGGTATGACTGCATAGTTTATATGCTTAATGATGCAAAGGTAAAATAATTGTTTTTATTTATGTGTATGTTTTGATTTAAAGCATTTGCAAAAGCCAAATACCTTAAGTCTTATTCGCGAAATCAAGTTCACATTTTTTATTTTACTAAGAATAATATTTAGCACTTATGGGTAGCCATAATTACATGTGTCATAAAAACAAAGGTTACCCTCCTGATATCCGGAAGTATGATCGTTGCAGGGCACAGTAATATAAAGATATGTTTAAATAAATAAAATAATAAATAAAGAATATGTTTCTTGTGTGATTTTTCAAGTTTCCGTTGGGGTGGTGATTTCAATATTTTTTTACTGTCTTTGAGTACACTCGCGATTTAGTTTTAGACCTTTTTAAATTTGAGTATAGATTATTCTCGACAATCGCAAGATACGCTTCGGATCAGTTAAAAAATCGCCACATGCCACTATTGGCCTGAGATTATTTTTAGGCGCCGTCCGTCTGATAGGACGTAAAGCTGCTGTCCTTTTGTGCCTTGCGAGTAGGCTAATGCCGACGGCGGGTTTCTCTCCACTCTTCCTTCTATACCGTAATCCCTAACTAATTACATCAGCTGTCGGTCGCCTCTTCTAAAACTACTACTACTTAATTTTAAGTATAGTGGTCGTGGCTGTCAATCCATTCCCATTTCTGTCGCGCTTTTCTCCTGAACTGCGTTTTCTTGCATCCATCCTTGAAGTGAGTTTTTCTGTTGCATTCACACCCCGTTTTCACGACTACGGCATAATAAGTGTAGGAGACGACGACCACTTAGGCGTGGCGTCACGCCAACGCAGAGTTTGAAACGGGAGTAGATTGTTCTATGGTTTTAGGCTCAACTATGTGGAAATTCATTTTTAGAGTAGATTGTGCAAACTATCAACAATCAAACAATGTGTATGATAGAGGGAGTAGATTGTGCAAACCTCTATCTAAAGACTGTGTTGCTTAACCTGGTGAACCTCAAATAAACCCTAATGTATACCAAATCCGGTCGTTAGTTGAGTGACATGACTCAAGAGCAAAATACCATCTTGATATAAAGCAGTGTATTGTCTACGACCTACTATGAATCTTGACAACTTATTCATCAACATTCCAAGCAAAGTCTGCTCAGTAAGCAGCATACGATTTACAACTGTAGTTGAAATATGATTGTGCACCAACCCGCAGTACTATGAACATGGATAAATACATATTAATCCTGTACGGAACAAAATATTCTTTGATTCTTCCCTCCCCTTTCCCGCAAAACGATATTCAACTTCTTTTGATTCAATTATCATTGATAGGGGCGCACTAGTCGGAAAAGTCCACGAAATTCTGTGTAAATGGACCCTGTGATGCTATTCCAGCGTAGTCTCGGGTGGCACGTGACTTGTGTATTAGGAGCAAAATGGTTCACCACTGCTGCGCTTACGGGTGCCGCGAAAGATCACAAAAGGGCGGTCCTGTGACTTTGCACAGGTAAGTAAGTACATGCAGAATAACTAAATGTATCTGTCGTTATGGTTTATGGCAGTTTTGTCCTCAATAAATGATTTTTGCCAATGGTTACCGTGGAAGCTTTTGTATTTGTTTTGGTTTATGCTCTGGGCTTAGTATTTAAAGGTACACTTTTGTCTGTTTTAGCTTTCCAAAAGATCCGTACAGGAGGAAACTTTGGGAAATGAAAGTACGAAGGCGAAATTTCAAAATCAATGATTACACGAAAATTTGCAGTAAACATTTCACGGATGATTGTTTCGATAGAGAGAAATTCGGTGGTACATGGTTAAAATCAGATGCTGTTCCAACCATTTTCAATTTCACGTCTAATGTTTTGAGCCCATCAAAGGACAGGAAACCACGCAAACAAATAATTCCGTTGGATGGCTCTTCATCTGCAGAATCTTATGAGAATCAAGGTAAATCAATTGCTTTGATAGATTTAATTAATGTAGTTTGAAAGTTTATGTACAGTGTCAATAGTCATGTTATAGACCCATGTGTGAAAAGAGGTTTTAATGCTTGATTTCAGTACAGTTATTTTCTCTGAGAAAATTTTTTCAAAAACTTTAAAGTCACGAAGTGGAGTTATTGACTGTCAAAAATCATTGAAACATAGGGTTTCACTAATAAATGGGTTGTGAATTTTGGTGATGAAGATGTTTCTTTTAATTTGAATATAATTAATTCATTATAGTATATTATAGCAAGTGAAAATTGTATCTTTTAACATATTTTAATGAAGTTAGTTGTGTGTAAACACGTTTCTACTGATGAATATACATGCTATTGATTTATACTTTGAAGTAACTACGGATCTACTGGAGAAAGATCCTAGGAATAGCGAGAACTAAAAATTTTGTTTGTTGTAGCCAATCGTGTACTCAATGTATTCGCTACATTTTGTTAAAACCGAAATATAGACAATTTTTCACAAGCCTTAGGTGTATTTTGATGCATTCTACTCAATCATCTATATGTAAACCAATCTGTGAATTGTTCTGTGTGAATGATTGATAGTATGTTACTTTTTTATTACGTAATCTACCGGTTAAGATAGGTTTATGGACAGACACAACTATCAAATACATATCTTGTGACGCCAAAACAAACACAATCCAGCAACCGACTCTACATCAGGTCCCTCTTCATCTCTGTGGACCTCCTTCCTCCCTTCATCCCATCCAACATCCCTATCCTTTTCCTGCCCTCGCCTCATTTACCTAACATTCTACCCCCTATTACTGTCTTCAACATCCCACTGTGGATCCATACACTTTTCATCCATTTTTCCTGCCTCCATAGGATTTCTATCAACAAACCTCTCTCCTCACCCACCTACCCTAGTACTTCCTCATTTGTTTTCTTTTCAACCAATTTGATTACATGCCCATCTCGTCAAGAAAACGTGGCAATATGAAGTATCAAAAACAGTCCTCACTCTTGCCACTGTAGCATTCTGTGTTTTGTCGAGTACTACCATCTCTGTTACAAATTAACAAAGAGTCTGCTTATTAAAACCACATGTTTCTATCTGTGTTCAATCCTGAAGAAAAAACTGAAAATATTGTAACTTGAAAACTCCATAAATAAAACAGTTTCTGGCGTAACTTGGTGGAAAATCTTCATACTGACTTTTAATAATCAAACCACTTTAATTTTCCACATAAACTTTTTAATTTTTACAACCCAGGTTTCGTTATAGCATAACATCATCTGGTCGTTTTTTTTCCAGGTTTCGTTATAAAGTCAAGCACCATATATATACATATCTCTGGGCGGAGGGGAAGAGGAGGGAGGAAAAAAGGATTGGTTGAGCTATGAAGAGGGGGGCTAAAAGTCTATGGTTTGAGGCGGAGAAGGAGGGTTGGTAATATTGACAAATTAGCAATAATTGAATAATTAGATTAGGTAAAAACCAATTAGATAATTAGCAGGCTGGAAGGATATGGTCAATGCAATGTTGCAAAAAGCCCACCTGACATCAGATTAGTTGGCAGAGGATTAGGGAAATGATTATTATGAACTGGGAGAATGGCACTTAGTAATTAGTTAGGTGACTCAGTAGTGGGTTGGGAGGAGTCGCTACATTGTTGAAAAAGTCTCACTTGGTTTCAGGTGAGCTGGCAGGGGGTGAGGGAAAAAACAATAACGGGGAATGTGAAGGGTAAAGAAAATCGTTGGTCAAAACATCTTCCCCGTAATTCATGTGTTGAAGGATTTCCAACTGCTCCAGCGCATCAAGATGGTACACTTTCTTCTCAAAGTGTAAAAATTCGGGAGTGAAATCGCTGGTGTGGCCACAATCTCTTAAGTGCTTGGCGAATAGTGATGCGGAGATGTTATTTTTAAAACAAGCTCGGTGTTCCTTTATTCTTGTTTCAAATCTCCTCCCCGTCTGGCCTATGTATATCCGGTTGCAGTCTTTGCAGCGGAGTTTGTATACTCCACTTTTGTGTAATGGTTCAACGTGGTCTTTCGTGTGGCATAACATGTTGCTTAAATTAATTTTATTGTAAAAGGCCGGTCTTACTTTTTCCTTTGGAAGAATTCTTTGTACTTTTAATGATGTGATCAAGAAAAGAGAATCTCCGCCACTTTGGCTGGTTTTCTGTGCATTTGGGTGAACCATATATATGGATAACTTTGCTAAACGGGATAGTTTCTTACGGTAAAGGATATCCATTAAATCTTCTCTATATCCATTGTTCACTGCAATTTGTTTAATGATCTTTAGTTCTTTAAGAGTGTTTTCTTTGGACAAGGGGATAGAACATACTCTGTGTATCATGGCGTGAAAGGCCGATAATTTTTGAGCGAAATAGTGCCTAGAATTATAGTGTATGACATGGTCCGTATAACACTTTTCTGAAAATAGAAAAATTAAAACTATTGTTTTTAATGGTAATATTCAAGTCCAGAAAATTGAGGGATCCATCCACTTCTAATTTGGTAAAATTTATAGGTTTATCTCTGGAATTGAGGAAATTGAAAAAAATTTCCAACTGTCTTTCGGAACCCGTCCAGATGCAGAAAACGTCATCAACATATCTATACCAACAGAGGATATTTTTGTTGAGGGGATGATCTGAGGAAAACAATATTTGCTCAAAATTGTCCAAGAAAATGTCTGCTAGTAGCGGGGAAAGCGGAGAGCCTATTGCTAAGCCATCTTTTTGTTGGTATATTTTGCCGTTAAACACGAAACTGTTTTGTTCTACACACACTTTTAAGGAGAAACACAATTCCAATATCACTGGGGTTGGAACCCTTGCTTTAACAAGGGTAACTTCCGCAAGATTCAGAGCTTCTGATCTGGGAACACTGATGATGTTATTCTATAACGAAACCTGGGTTGTAAAAATTAAAAAGTTTATGTGGAAAAGTAAAGTGGTTTGATTATTAAAAGTGAGTTTGAATACTCCATATATTAATTCCTCTTTCATTGGGGGAAATATGTGAATTTGAATTATGTACTTCCATTATACTTTCCCTAATGCCTAATGTTTGTTGCTTTGGATATTTTTATTCACATGCGCTGCGGTGGGGGGTAAATCTGCTACTGTGGGTCTTAGGTGGATTACTGCATGTAAAAGGCCACC
Organism: Hetaerina titia; assembly: GCA_037158775.1. Lineage (NCBI taxonomy): Eukaryota > Metazoa > Arthropoda > Insecta > Odonata > Calopterygidae > Hetaerina > Hetaerina titia. Next base: position 36,562,502 of record CM073778.1, read on the forward strand.
CTAACTCTATTTTTTATTTTAAGTGGAAGGACTTCATTTTCTTGAGGCAATTATTTAATGCTTACTACCGTATGTTTATGTGTTTCAGGTACCAGGAAGGATGTGGATTCTAAGATTAAGGAGGGAACTACTAAAAAGGTAGACTTTTAGTGCATGATGATATGATATGATATCACCTTGTCCTGGATACCATCTTCCTAATTAAACAAACACATATTCAGACTTGTGTAAGTGTATCGGTGTGCCATAAAAGCTTTAATGTCAAACCTTACAAAGTTAGTGTAGGAATAATGCTTTAGGCATTAGTGTGCTTGCAACAGGATAAAAAAAATATATATTACTTGATTTTATATGCAATTTTAAAACTAATCCATTGCAATTATAATATTAAAACCTTTAATTAGGATCTCTGTTATTGATTGCCCCAATGTGCATAAATAGAAATGAGGGGTTCCCTTGCAAACCAGAATTGTTGTCCGACTTATTAATGACAAAAAGGTGAAATGGACCGAAAGGAAAAAAAATGAGGAAATACTAGGTACGGTGTGCGAGGAGAGAGGTTTGTTGGGGAAATCCTAAGGAGGTGGGAAAAATGGACGAAATGCATAGTTAGCGACAGTGGGATGCAGAAGACTGTAATAAAGGGGAGAAAATTAAGCAAACGAAGAAAGAGCAGGAACAGGATAGGGACGCTGGGTGGGATGAAGGGAGGAAGGAAGTACACAGAAATGAAGAGGGACCTGATGTAGAGTCGGTTGCTTGATTGTGTTTTGATTGGAGTCAAACATTTATTTGGTAGTTTTGTCCATCCAAAACCTACCTTAACCAGCAGATTACTTAATGTTACGTAATAATTGAAAAACTGAATATGTATGGTGGAATGCAGAAATTGAACTAAATTCATTAATAGGGTTGAGTTAAGATTATATCCGAAATTGCAGTCACATCACATGCAATGCAAATCTTGAGAAAAATGCCAAGGTTGATATTTTTGTATCACTTAAAGAAACAGACTACACGAGTACCTCGACGAATTGCAAATATAATTTGCAAATGACCTTAGCTATTGGCCACTTTCCCTTATAACTTAAACTACGATCATGCACACATGACACTTCTTTATTTGCCTGTTCAAGTAAGTCATTGATCCCTTCTCTGTGCATTATATTTCATTTAATTCATTCGCATAAACATAGTTTCACAGTTACCATCTGCTTCATGGCTACATTGACAAATTACTCAACAATGAATACATGTGCTCATTTTTTGTCTAGTCCAGCACTCTCTCTGACCACAAAACCAGATGTCATCCAACTTCCTGTTTCCTTCCCCATTTTGATTTAATTCCGTACCAACTTATGAGGCGCACTAAGATTGATGAGACGGTATTATGCCTGAGCAAGACTTGCTGGTATTTATTTTTTCTCACTGTTAATGATCTGTCTGTTAGCTCTGGTCTTTTTATTGGAGTCTTGATACCATGGGTTTTTCTAGGCCATGTGCATCCCTGAGAATATGATTTCTTGCCTCTCAAGCAAATTCTCTTCTCCACAGGTAAACTCATCCGAAGCTGATGGTTGCTCAAGTGGTGAAGAAGTGTGCTTGGTGTGTTGTTGTGCTATTCCTCCTGGCTTTGCCATCCACTTGAATGAACCATCCGAGGTCACCAAAATTATTCTCCTACAGCACTTGGAGTCAATTGTAGACATGAAAGGAACAGTGGCTGATGTCGACGTGGTGTGTCAAAGGTGCTCTTCGTTGTTGAATTATATTGATAGAACTGAAGAAGAAATGAAAGTACTCAAGGGAGCCATCAGTATGTGCATCCTGGCAAAATTTGTAGGCAAAAAAGTGCAAAGAGAGAATGATTTGAAGAATTGCAAGCTCATCCTGGATAAGTTCTCTAGCGGCTTGAGTAAGTCTTGTTATTTTATTTGGAATACACGTAAATCGATAAAATTAAAGTTGTATCAGAGGTGAAAACTGTTTGAAATAAGTAAATGTTTCATCGCATTTTTAAATTCATACTGGTAGAGTGGGGATGCAGTAGATTGGAATACATACATTGGATTGGATAGAGCATTGGAATACTGACCAGAGGGCCTCGGTTTGATTCTCAGGCATGCCTCTCTGGGCACACTCAGCCCCTCATCGAAAGTGCATCCATGTTCCATACCTACAAAACCAGTGGCATTTTGATAGTTACATGTACAATTTGCTTCTTGTAGGGATTATTTGTTGTAAAATTTAAATGTTCTCCTTAAAAATGAATCCCTAATAATGTATTCATATTCAACCATATTTGAAGAAGCACATGGAAAACATGTCTTCCTGTGGACTAGTGCTGCCTATCATATCTTGTAGTCCTCAAATAAACCATCCAAACTACACTGAAATGCCTGAATTTGACTATTCGAAAATTCTTTTCAGAATTTCAAGAATTCCAGATTCAGGCATTTTGAAGAAGCTCATGGAAAACATGTCTTCCTGTGGACTAGTGCTGCCCATCATATCTTGTTGTCTTCAAATAAACTATCCAAACTACACTGAAATGCCTGAATTTTGTTGGGATCTGGACTAGCCAGAGTACTTTTCATGTATCTTTAATTGATAAAAGTAATGCATTTTAATGCATGCAATACATTTTAATCTTTCAGGTGAAAAGCAGTATGTGATGTCATTGGAGGATATATTTTCATTAAGGGTGAGTGAATTTTCAAGTAAAAAAACAGGAAAATCAAAATTAGAATATTCTATATCAAATCATATAACAGTCATGACCATTTTTCCAAAATTGGTTTGTGCTTATTTCTTCAGGGGTGGCCATTTCTTTGACATGACAAATGACGTTTCATTTTCATATGACTGTTTAAAAAAATCTCACTATCTCAAAAATTATTTGAGCTAGAGGTCTGATTCAAAAATCATCTTGTAGCCTTTGAAGTGGACCTTATAATAAATTGGAGTCCAATAATTGAATGAAGGGGTTTCATCTAAAGCTTCATTTTTTCTGTGAGGAGACCTACAACAGAGTTGCCAGAAAATCATGATTTGGAAGTCCATCTTTTTTTCAGCCAGGCTATTTGTGGTCATTTTACTGTTTTTAAGTTTAAATATCTCAGATGAGTCCTCATGAAATAATGTGAAATTCTTAAAGAAGTCTTGCGTTAAACCTTTCATTGCACTCCAACTAAAGTTGACTCAACTGATTTGGACGTTGAGGGATCCGGGTTCGAATCCAGGTCAAGGCGAATGATTTTTACACTCTGAAATTGTTGCATTGTAATGAATCAAGGCCTTAAATATATATATACTAAATACAGTCATGATTCCATACCGAATAAAAAAAGGTTTGCAGGAATCACTTGGTGGTATATTAGTGAATAGCCCTCTTTTGCAGTAGCAAAATTTGTTTAACATGTGGGGAATGACCCCATAACTCAACACCATAATTCAAATGACATTGAAAGAAGGCATGGTAAAGTGTTAAACGATACTCATTTGAAATGAAAGTTGAGCTTTCTTAACATATAAACAGCTTTACTCAGTTTATTACAGATCTGACTGATGTGAGTCTCCCAGTTAAGTTTTGTATCAATATTAATTCCTAATATTTTAACAGTTTCAATATCAGTTATTTTTGATTTAAGACTGCACACAGTATGCCGAGTTTTGTTAGTATTTAAATGTAAATGATTAATATCAAACCACTCCTTAGCCTGTCTTTGGATAGTGCTAGATTGTACCTTTGTATCTTCTAGATTTATAAGGTAAGGACAGTGCCTGGAACTGGTGTTGTGACAACAGACTTAAATTAAAAAAAGACATAGGTCCTTGTATTTAATCAGGCAAGATTGCAAGAGGATATTAATTTCAATTTTAAAAATGAAGGAGTTATTTGTGAATCCAACACTAAGTTCTTAGGTCTACATGTTCAAAAAACCGGTGGGTGGAATCTGGTGGTTAATAGTGTGTTCTAAACTGCACACTGTGTTGTACACTATTTGGTCCTACATAAGACAGTGTCTCTAGAGGTATTAAAACTCATGTATTATTCTAATTTTTTCTCTAGGGTTTCATGTGGAATAGTGTTCTTGGGATCGTCTGTGTGCATGTTGCACAAAGTTTTCCTAAACAAAGTTATAAGATGTGTACTTGGTGCTGCTTATAGAACACCATGTAGACACCACATTCAAAAATTAAATGTTCTTCCATTCTAGTATATATTTGCCATGTTTCAGTCTTAATCAAAAATAATATTCATCTCTTTCATGTAAATAGTGATATTCACTCTTATTCAACTAAAAATCATCGCAAAATCCACACAAGTTAACCAGCAGCAGTTTCATTAAAAAACCTAATGGAAATGGGTGTAACAATTTATAGCAAATTACCACTCTTGTTGAAAACGTGGGACAAATTATGCAATTTCAAATTGAAGCCCAGGGAACTCCTTCTAATAAAGTGTTATTATTCATTGAATGAATTTTTAAATGACTGGCAGTAATAATGTATTGTGTTTTTATTAAACATTTTAATGTGTATGCTCTTTAAGTTTAATTAATTTTTTAAGCGTATATAGTGTCCAAATGTGTCTGTATTTTTTACTTTTATTTGTGTTTGACGACTCCTATACTTACATGATATATATGGTTAGTGGACAACAAAATATTATTATTAGACACTTGAACCAAGGAACCAAATGACCAATGTGCATACTTCCGTTGTCCTATTATTCATATAGAGATAATTTAAGTTAAACATATCATGTTTTATTTCTAGACCATAAAGAATTTAAGCTAAAAATATCATGTTTTATTTCTAGACCAAAAAGAATGCTGGCTCCGAGGTGAGAACTAGTGAAAGTGTTGCACAATGTAATACACTGCAGAATTGTAATCAACATTCTGGAGGAGAAATTGCTGGTGTGTTCATCAACCCTGACTTAAATGCTCAAAAACAAACTGATGATGAGGTTGCCGTGGTGATATTAGGTCTGGATAAACAACTGAGGACACCTATTAAGGAGGAGGGGCACATGGAGGCAGTCGAGATGAATGGTGATGTGGGGCTTGTTGCAAATAACCTATCCATGACAATTGTAGTTCAGGAGGTTTTTAATCAGTTGGATTGCATAGGTAAATCATTGGGGACACAGCAGATGGCTTTTGAACTGGATGCAGTTACTCCCAAAATACCTTTTCCAAATCGGATGTCTTCAATTGTTGAAGTTGAAGGTTCTTCATCAGTTAATGAAGTATTGTTAAGCAGTACCAAAATCCATAAGTGCCAAATCTGCACTTTCAAAACCATTTATGTGGCAGTAATGATTTGGCACTTGCGTTGGCATGCAAGGAAAGGAAGGTGGTGTGATTATTGTGATGTAAATTTGCCCGAACGGGGGTTGCCTATGCCTTATTCCAAGGGAATCGGATCAGGCATTGAATCAAGCTCTGAGTCTAGAATCTCAGTTTACGAAGCACCAGATCTGACTGAATCAGAAGTACATGATTATCCAGTTGTAGAGGTTGTGAGTTCTTGTGAGAGGTTTTATAAGTATGTGTGTAAAATTTGTTCTTTTAAAAGTGATTATGATTCTGTGATGATGTGGCATTTACGTAAACACATGAAAAGTCATTGGGAGTGTGATTACTGCTCTGAAAATTTACCTGGGTGTAAGTCACTCAGAGGGGCAAAATACGTTCAGCGAAGGAAGCGAGAATCAAGAGGTACTAATGCAAAGGGCTGTGCAGCAGTGGTGACAGTTAATGAGGAATCTGTGGAAATGTTGCAAGCTGAAGAAAATGGCACTAGGGAGGAAGAGAAAAAAGATGTGCAAAATGGCATACCTACATTTATTGGTTGAGTTCATGTAGCCTCACCTGTGGTTATACTGGAGTGATCCTGCTTGGCCACAGTTCTTTATTAACTGACGGTGATAATTCCTCAGGATCTCGATTGGCTTGTTTGAAATGCATGAATGGAAAGTGTCCATGTACAGTGAACTCTTGTTAGAACATTTATTTGCAGCTCATTTTCCTTTCTAGCACATTAGTTTCTTGAAGTCTCATTTAATTTGCAATTAATGTGTTTTGATAACCTCTTTTGAATATTAGTCCATAAACTTAATTAAAATTTCTGCTTGCAAATGGTTAATGGTTACCAGGCAAAATATCAGACACTTATTTCAAAAGGTACTTTCTCATTTAGAAAGGTATAAATTACATCAAACCAGATTTCATTTTGGTTAATAGTCATTAAAAATAATTGTGTTATATGTTCAAGAAGTATTAATCACAAACATATGCATGTACAATGTTATTTTTTGTGACATTACTCTTGTCTGATTATAGTGATATACGTTATTGGTTGTTAATAATAATTAGTGGTGCATGCTAATTGTGTCATTAGAAGGGAGGAAGAGTGCTGGAATATCAACTATGGAAAATCATTTTTGAAGGACAATATTTTTATTTAAAAATCTTAAATGTCTCCAAGAAGGTGACAGAAATACTGATGTGAAACATTAAGACAATGATAATAGTGTATTAGCTCTTCTAGCTGAAAGCATTTTAATGTTTGTGTGTTATTATTTATTATTTTTTATAAAAGCACAGCACTTGTGGGAAGCTACATCACTGCAAGTACTTCATGTGCACTGCACAGTGATATTTTTTAGCATCTGACCATGCTGAGGTTGTTTATTATTTTGACAAATATTTTAGTAAAAAGTATTTATTTATTAGAATGTTAATAGTTTAATTTTTCGAGCATTTTTTAATTTAATGAGTTAAACAGGTTCATTGGTTTCCCACCCATTATGTCATTATGTTGATAGAAACTTCATTTTCTCTGCTGCAGGCATCATCAGGCCAGGATGTTTCGAAACTGGTTATATGAGATCGTTTGGAAACACTGCTATATGTATACAGCTGCGGAGGTGTCAGTATGGCTGCTCCTGTCTGATTGGTTCATGACATTTGCAGCCATATATAGTGACACTTAACATATTGAATAATTCGCATAACATCAGAGTTATATAGTAAATAAATTATTTGATCAACAAGCTGCATTTTGTCTAGCGGCTGATGAGGAGAGGAGAAGTCCTGAATTGTGGGTCTGATTCATCAGTCTGGGTTTGTCTGAAAAACTAGTTTTGCTTAATGAATGTTTCACATTACCAGTATGATTCTGGAATAAATTATGCTCACTAAGACTGGTTTTTACTGTAGAATTGGGGATTTTCCTGTAGGTGGCTATAAAACACATTTCCAAGTATTGAAAAGGGTGCAACCATCCTCCCGATGCATATGTTCTTATATTTTTATAATTTTCACTGCTTCCCTAATGATTCTCATGAAATGTTGCCTTCCTTTGGCCAGGATTTGAAGTGACCATAATACCTGGCTCCATGAAGACACATTATACAATGGTGGATTTCTTTTATTGCCTGTTCTTTCCAATGCAGGACACACCAAGACATCTGCACCATACAGGATGGAAGAACACATTTGGATACTAAAGAATGGACCAGGAGAGAAATTTGCCATTGTGGAAAATGTCTTGGTAGTGTCATCTCACACAGTCGACTTCATGGAGGACCAGGGTCCTGGGAATTTGGACTCCATGAAGTCATATTGCTGGGTCCTGTTGCTGATCCTCCCTGTTCATATTGCTGGGTCCAGGACCCAGTAATATGAACAGGGAGGATGATTACACCATTTCAAATGCTTGGAGATGTGTATTTTAGCTTCCAGCATGATTCTCCACATTGAATTCAGAAGGTGGCTGCTGATACTTCAGAGAGCTTTCTCGGTAACAACCACAGCAGTATAAAAAAAGCAGTATTTTTGAAGCAATTTCCACTTCAACCTGGCCTGAGGACATTTGAAACAGAGTAGGTGAAATGTTGTCAATGCAAGGGAAGCCTATAAACCTGTCTAATTCATCTGGACGCAGAGACAAACATTTTCAGAAGTTTTATGTTATGTAGGTATGCCATTAAAATTTTCACAGAACTTCTGACAATTGTATTAAATGTTTGCCATACATGTTTTGGACTTCTTTAAGCTTGGGTACTTAGTGCTAGCAACTGAATTGTAACCCTGTTAATTAGTGTCAAATTCATTTTTTTAAATTGTGTACATTTGTACAAGAAACATGCTGCAGAGTCAAAAAACATTGATTTTTATAACTATTAATAATTGTTATCATAGCACAATTAAATGGCCAGTCCAATTCTACTACTCATCCCTCCTTCCCTGGTTGTCATGGTATTGTTGTGTATGCATCCCTGGTTGAGCTTACAGGGACCCTGAACAAGTGAGATAGATGGACAGGTCTCTTGACCAATTAAATGACTCATTGTCTCTAGGAAATTCCTGGATTAGACTGATGCTTTTTGCAGTTTTGGATATTATATTTTCTGGATGATCTCTTCAATTGTTTCATGAATAATTATTCTAATATCTTTCATTCAATGTATTTTCTTGAAAAGAATTTGTGTTGGTCTCACATTTGAGTATCAATTGATGCTCCCTATTTATCTAATTATTTTCAAGTTCTCTTAGGATAAATAATGGAAATTTTTGCTTCTATCCTTAAAAGATACATTTATTTCCATGTAATGGATTATATTTTCCTGTGATATAAAAGTGAGAACTGATTTATCATGAAATTAAAAGTATTTATGTTCTGCTTAACAACGTTGACATTGCCTGTGTGCAGTAATTACTATTCAGTTGTATGAATATGTATTTGTCATTATGTAAATATTGACTCTAGGCACACTATTTTTGCTGAAATATATGTTTGTATTTCAAATCTCTTTGCCATTTCCTTTACAAGCGACCTCTTCCGTGTGAGTATTTTTGTGAGTTTTATGTATTATTTTCCTATTATTGTTATCTAACAATTGTTAAATTTCATTATCTATTAAGTCAGTTTGAAAAAAGTCGACGTTTTAATTTATTTATCAAAGTTACAAGTATTTCTTAAATAAATTATTCTTCTACCATATTTCATTTAGCTACTCAAGACTATCTCAATGTCTTCACCAAGAAGTATAGTATCCCACACATGGAGATCTAAAGAGCTAATGTTATCCATAAATAATTCTCGAAAAATATTTTTCCAAAAATGAACACTATCATTCATAAATAGATGCCTATTTTAAAAAGTAAAATATATTGCAATCAACACATTATTAATTGTAACGTTTCGTTGAAATTTGTAACTTTTACGCTCTGACATTGAAATGCATGTAAGCGGATGACTCCTTAAAAAGTTACTGTTGAGGCATCTCCCGCAGTTTCTTGGAATTTGTATATTTTATTTATGATTTAATTATCGTTAATATTGAAGTTAGATAGTTCCGCAAATCTATGTGAGGGAGTGGCAGTAAATAAAGAAATGTAATGTTCATTTTTTAGCAACATAGTATGAATAATACAAGCACTACAAGTATTCTTTCAAATCAAAACAACTTGTGTGTTTAATTGTTGCAGTAACTTAAATTCGCCAAAAAGCCCAAATATTATTACTATTTAATAAAAATTATTCTTTCACAGCATGTCATATCCTTGAGACTATCTCACCGTCATCATCAAAGAAGTGACCCCTACATGGAGAGTTAAAGAAACGATAAAAAGCCATCCACAATTGTGAACGCCACCTAGTCCACATGAGTTAAAAATAATTTACAAATTTGGCAGCAACACGTAAATTAGGGTGGATTCGAATTTTTTTCGCTTACTTGCACTGAGGGAAGACTTTTTCATACCCTTTCTTTAATCGAATGAGTCAAAAAGGGCATTCAAAGTTTACCAATAATTCGAAGTGCAGATGGCGTGTTTTGAATGGGAAAAAATGGTTCAGAAAACCTGATAACAGAGAAAAATCTAGTGTGTATTCAGTCATAATCGGGGGGAATTGTGAATCAAATGAAGCAAAGTAAATACTGGAATAGAAACTACCTTTCAGAAGAGTCCAGGAGTCTGCAACATCATGGAGGGCTTCGGGGGACGAACGGCTGTTGGACCTGAGCGAGGTAGCTTGCACTCCGAAGTGTCTCTGGAGAATTTGACGTTCTCAGGTTGCCAGGTGAAATTATTTGTAGAATCCTCGAAATTACAAAGACTGGGATAAATCTGCAAAATGTATTTCCATGGTGTGGAGGATTTCCACTTTTTCCATCATGCTGGTGTATACGATGTTATCAGCAATCCGTTGCCGCATCATTTTGTTGATCCATTTGAATTTAGCTCCGCTGCAATTAGGCTGCAGTTGACGAGAAAAAAGAATTACAAATATCAATATTCACAATGAAACTTGATACACATATAGTAGCACTAAACACACACAACTTAATATACATATAAAAAATACAGACTGCAAAGCTAAAATAATGCTACGATAAAAGTATTCAAACAATTAATTATGAATTAAAATAGTGAAAGGTATTAATTTATTATGACTATTGCATGTACGTACGTGAAAGATACGAAAATCGTAGAAAGGCATGGACGGCAATGCGTGTAATATATAATGGAACAAAACTTAGAATATATTAAGAAACCGAAACAAATTAAAACCATTAAGAAGTATATGATTGATGATGAATGCATACATGTTAATTATTCAATAAAAATATTAATATAGCATTCATGAAAAGTTAACTTGGATAGTGAACAACTTTAAGGGTTGTGAGCAAAAAATATTTAGGAAACAGCACGAAAATGCGTACCAGAGCCTTCGGATATTCCTGAAGAGGCATTTACAACAAAAACTAGATTTGAATAATATAAGATCCATTAGTAATACAAGCAGAAACAAAATCCTCCACCGCGGTAAATAATTTTGTTCGTTGTACTTGTTATTCAAGCAAGGAAATTAAATAATCACAAATTCTGAGGTGGAATTTTACACCGAGGCGTGATAACTTTTGAACTGAGTAAATGTGGCAATCGAGGATAAAATCATAATTGACTTTACTAAATGAATCATCAACGAAAAAATTTCACAACGGGCTAAAAAATTGAAGTAAGTTACCTTTTCGGAATATGCATTAACAGTACCAGCGAAGTCTTCTCCCCGATCAGCTAATAACAGGCGAGCGAGCATTCATCTTCCCATTTCGAAACGTGACTCTCGATTTGATGGATTGGCGATTCTAAGCTTTCTTCCACAATCAAAGTGGTCCGAGTCCTCTGCATTATACAATGAGCAAGTTGTGAAGTATCTGTCGAGCATTAGAAGAACCTTTTTTACAGAAAAATTGATTTTCTTTATTTCTACGAAAATTGCCATGAATCGGATATATGTAAATGAGCAATTTGAGAAGCGAGACAAATTGAAATAGTAACAGACTTAATTAATTCAGGTGAACTTCTTCTTATTCTAGTAACTGGATGGTTAATACTCGGCCAGGGAAGCACCGATGCTCGAGTAGGGAAAATAGTACTAAATGGGAGATGACATCCATTCAACTCGGCTAGTCTCACTACAATTACGTCGTAACACCTTCTGGTGAACGGAAAAAATCAATAAAAATGATAAATGAATCACGTTACATATCTGAAAGTATGGGATTAAGTACATGTTTCGCACGTTTTCGGTTTCAACATTCATGGATATCAACATTGATGAGAGAAATTTGGCCGAAAAAATGATCTAATAACAGTCCGACTGGCTTATTCCTAAATCGAACATGCCTAAAAGGAATACACAGCGATCCTAGTTCTTCCTGGTAAAATAGAATGAATGGATAAAAAGGTTATAACAGTACAGCCATTGCATAAAGAGCATAAGCCATTGGTAACCTCGCGTCAAATTCCTCCTATCCCCAAATTTCGTGAGTTGTGTGCTGCGATGCCTTAATTTAGTCACTTCAGTATGCAAAGGTAAGTAAATCCTTTCAAACGTGAAGCAGTATTATTTTCAGGAAAATGACCGAGAATTAAGTTTACGCACATGCCACTTGATTTATTCAAGACACCTTCTGCAACTGGCCGTTCCCTCTCGATAAAACATCTTCACTCACCATAGCTAGAAGAAAAAAGAGACTTATCTTCGAAGTGAGTTATAGACGAGAGAATGTGCGGGAAAGGGGAGGGGAGAATGGTTGAGCGGACTCAGGGGATTGCTGGGGTATGATAGGAAAAGGGAGCAGAGGGTGGGAAGGAGGGGTTGGGGAGTGGCAGGGGGCTAGTGGAATATTCCTAAGAGGGTGATCGAGGGAGAGGGGGATGGAATGACGAAAGAGTGTCGTAAGACAGCTGAGCGCGAAATGGCGAAGGGATCGAATGAGACAAGCATTTGATGGTGGAACTACATATGGATGCAAATATGCAACAAAAAATAAAGCATCTTATGACAATTGATTGGAGCACAATGCGGTTTGAGGTATGCAAGGTACATCTCAAGTGCAAAAAAAACGTTTGATTGCTAACCATTCTTTAAAAAAGACACTGTTCGCAAGAGAAGAAGAAAAAATAAAATTAGAAAACCATAAACACTAAACTGTCACGAGAGAAATTTTCACCGGAAGACTAGGAACCTATAACTGCTGATGAGCATGGGAACATAATATCTCAGACAATGAACACGACATATGCGAATGCAAGTCATCCAAATTTTTCGCAAAAAGAGTCAATGCAAAAGTTTTCACGCAAATTCAGAACACACACGTCTTGTAAGATATTAACACTAAAAGAGAAAACGTTTCCTCGAGAAAACGAGTATCCTCGTGTATCTTCGCATTCCCTAAGTCTAACGCTTGCTCATTGTGACTTTGGCTTGATTTTGACTCCATCATCAGAATAACTGACCCCACGAGTAGTCGAAGTCCACTCCTTCGGATCCGATTGGCGCATCAGCGATTCCTTTAGGGCGCATCAGATTTCTATTCGCGGCAGCCTGATATATGCTCTGAAGTAATTCGTCACCAAATAGGAAATCGTTGGTTAAAAATTTGAAAGAAAATCATGGGCCCGCTACGACACCGCTTTGCACGCTGGGCCGATCGAACTGCCTTCCCTCCTTCGAAGCCTTGCTGCCAGCAGATACGGAAATGCCGAGTATGCTTCCTCCCGGTCTCGTCTTCAATCCCTCGCGCCTATCTGATCACCGTAAGCCAGCCCACCCCCGAGAGGAACATCTGATAATTACCTAATAAATAGCATGCTTGAATACGCTCCCGTGAATAAATTTATTTTCCCCATGAAAATACTTACTTTTCCGGGAAGCAACATTTAATTTCACTGAAAGCTATTAAGAGGTACCAACCAGTGTGTACAGGTAGTAACATGGTCAGGTACGAACTTGGATAGGTACGAACCAGGAACCTGGACAGATACGAAACAGGAAGTTCTCTATCAAAATTACGTGTCCCTATCCAGTGTTCACCAAGAAGTGAAAGAGTAGAGCATGTAAATGTTATGAGTGTAAAATGGATAGACATGACAGAATGGATAATGCATCTCAAAATTATGAAATTTTAAACCTAGGTGCAATACATTAGTTACCCCTAAAAAAAGGGTGTAGTGGGTGGAAAGTGTAGACTCAATTAAATAAATAGGCATTACTCTCACTAATAATCTCTCCTAGTGGTAATATATACGAGGACTAGCTAGCAAAAAATTAGGATTTATTTTGAGAGTACTAGTAAAATGTTATATTTCTCTAGCTCCTCATGTAGAATATGCTGCAATTATATGGGATCCTGACGAAGTTGGAATGATTGCCAATTTAGATCATGTGCAGTGTAGAGGAGCTAGATTTGTAAAAAATTGTTGTTACAAAATGAGTAGTGTATCAAAATTATCAGAGGAGCTAGGCTGGGAATTAGTCACAGAGCGACAGCTAAATTACAGATTATATCCATTGAATAAATTGGAAGGATGTCTCTTTGGTGATGATATTGAAAATACATAAGTAGCTCCATTGTACTAGGGTCGACTTTAAATAAAATTAGAGAGATTAAGTGTAGAACAGATAGATTTAAAATATAATTCATAATATAGAGCATAAGGGATTAGAATAACATTGTCTAATCCCACTGGGAGGGCAAAGTATGGGGGGCCAAGGTAGTGTAGTGTGTAATCTCCCCCTGCCACTCACCCTAGCTGAGTCTTGCAAAGAAGTAAAGATAAAAACATCTACTCTCACATCAAAACAAATCTTGGATCGATTAATGTGGCTGTGGTGGATGGAACATCATTGCTATGATTGCATTGGTTAACCGACACCTATGCTTCACTTCAAATTCAGGGTAGTCAATCATTCTCTCCAATTTATAAATTTTCTCAAACAAAACTTCTGATCTGCCATTAGAATCAGCTTGAATTCTTAATTTGATGGTTCAGCATCCATTTACTGAAATTCCTAATCAGGAATCTCCAAATTGTGCATAAAAATACTAACTATTGAGAATACTTGACTCCTGAAATTTTTTTGAGAAAGGTCCTAATTTTTCATTGTTTTCTGATGTCCTGATTTTCCCTACACAATCAAATCTATAATATTTTTCAATTATTTTCATTCAGTAATTACAAAAATTAATTTTAACATACATGTAGAAACAAAAAAGTCATTGCTTTTAGAACCTTTTTAATGTTGTAAAAGCAATAAATTTTAACCCAGATAAACAAAATTTGATTATACTGATCAAGTTTTGTTTATCTGTATCAGGAATGCACTCTTTATTAATCTAAATATTTTAAACCTGGGGCTACAGATATTTTTTCAAGATTCAGATACTGGAATAACCTGTTGGATGCAAGGTTTTAGCTAATTTTAGCTTTGCATAAAAATAATTAATTCCATTTTAATTCATTCACAATAATAATGCTAATTACTGATTAGTATATTTACTCAAATTTATGTCTACCTCTGGAGTGAATTTATATATGTATTTGTTTTATATTTTGTTTTGTATTTTGGTTCAAAGAATAATAAGTTGAAGGAAATTGAGCTTCTTGTAGCTCGCCAGGGCCCATCACTCAACACTGTTTACTCAGCCCATTTCTCAACCTGAAGGTTGGCTTGATGGATGAGATCATCACCTACTTGGCCCAAAGGCATATGAAATTCACAAATATAGGAAGGGAGGCCGGTTCCTTTCCCAGAGCTGCTTATGGTTTCCCAGTAATATCTGGTACCCAAAAAATCACACAGCTTTGGTGAAGCTGATTTTGCCGAAGAGCATTCCTGCGAATCAAACCTGGGCCCTCCAGTCAGTAGGATAATGCTCTATCCCCTGAACTACCTTACTCCTGAATATAAACATAGCAACAAATTTAAAAATATGTAACTTGTATTCATTTTTATATACACAAAACAGATCTCAATTTTAACCTCAATTGACAAGAGATTTACCTGTATACCTAGGTAGATGGATCTTTATAATTACCTATGAGAGATCTTAGTCTACACAATCTGTTAATGGATCAAAATATTGAATGAAACAGGATAGAATATTTTTCCTTCACACAAGCCTAGGGATTAATGATACTGGTTGCATAATGATATCTGGCCATAAAACATTCCTTAATCATGCTTAGTTTACAATGTTAAGAGATGTCTCATACCTCTTATTACAATTCTCAAAGGCTATGGTTTAAAAATATGCCTGCTGGTGCACCATTCTCTGATTTGATAGTCCCTTTCTTCGACCATAGTACAATTACTTTTGGAGAACATACAGGCATTGCAATGTTGTTTCCTAATTGGGTTCTCTTGTACATAAATGGAATGAACAAAACCTTAGCAAGTCTTGGTGAAGGAGAGGAAGGAAGAATTTTTTTTTGTGTCTGAGAAAATAATATTTGTAAAAATACAGTGAATTTTTGAAATTGTTATCGTTATGGCATTTTGACTGAAATTCCATATTTTATTAGTTCAATTGTTCCAATATTTCCTCGTCAAGAAAGCATCCATTATTAGCACTCTCTCCACATGTAATAATAATGCTACATTTTATTTGTCCAGCGATCAAGTTGTTACACTTGACATAGGACATCGTTACATAGGCACATCAGGGTAAAGTAACAAAATACATACAATGGATACAAGACACATTATTAAGAAATTCAGCAATTGAATAAAACATTTTTAATTTTAAGAACCTAAGCAGGTTGAATTTAAATGCAGCCACACTTTTTTGTGTCTTAATCTCAGCTGAGAGTTTATAAAGTTGAAGGCCCATAAAATTTAAACTAACACCTGCATTTTTTGTGCATACATATAAAATGTGCAACTGCTCATTCTGTCTTGTAGAATATTTATGGATATCACAATTTTTTATTACACATACTGAGATAGATTTCTTTTTGTATGTACCACTATATGAAAAATATAAATTCAAGGCAATGGCAATATATCCAACTTTTTAAACAGAGGATGGCAAGGGGCATTGTGTTCAGCAAAAGTCATGAGTTGAATGGCTCTTTTATGGACCCTGAAAGTGGCCATTGGCCAATGGACCTTATTGCTATACAATGCTGAGACGACACTTGGCAATTAGAATTAAACTTAAAAAAGTGCTTAGCAATGATTTTTTGGAAAAAGAGTAATTCCCTCCTGAATTCCACCGCATTAGGAACAATGATATGGAATGTGTGGCTTTGTTTTGTTTTGTTTTGTTTGTTTTTTTTTTATTTGCCCAGCAGATTTGTACAATTGTAAAAAACAAGCACAGATATAGGACACGTCAATGTTATATAAAGAAATGATAAATACTAAGTACATGTTTAAATACAAAGAAACTCATGGGACAAGAAGTTCATTAATAGAATAAAACATTTTACAGAGTAAATATTTCTGAAGGTTGAGCTTAAATATAGGCAGCTTATGTTGTGCTTTCAGTTCTTTAGGAAGTTTATTAAAAATCTTGAGGCCCATATTATATTATTACATATGGCCTCGATTAAATACTTAGGTCTTACCCTAACTCACGACCTCTCCTGGTTGAAATATATATGGGGATAGATAGGTGGGCAAGCTATCACAAAATTAGAAATTTTTAGAAGATTACTGGGAAAATGTAATGAAAAGGTTAATGAGAAATGCTATATTTTGCAGATTAGGCCTCATTTAAAATAATATGGGCTGCATGTACGATATATGAGCTCCTCATGAAGTTGGATTGATTGCCGAATTGGATCATGTGCACCGCAGAGAAGCTAGATTTGTAAACTGTTGCTATGATAAACTTAGCAGCGTATCCAAAATATTAGAGCAGCTAGGCTGGGAATCACTCACGGAGCAAATGCTAAATTACAGATTAAATATCTTGCATATATTGGAAAGAGGTCTCTTTTGCAATGATGTTGAAAATGTATTATTACCCCCATCGGACTATGGTAGGCTAGATCATGCCAATAAAATTAGAGAGATTTAGTGTTGAATAGTTAGATTTAAGATGTCATCTTTTCCACAGACGATAAGGGATCATAAAAATGCTTTCCAAAGGTAGTAGGGGTAAAAATATTTGGGTTAAAATTAGTCTAGTGCATATTCACCCCCCGCCACAACAACCTAGCGGTGGCTTGCAGGGTTCTAACAAATACTAGAGGTTGCAAATTGTTTCTTTCGGTAGGCAATCAGGGCAAACGAAAATGAACCAAATGCAGTGTTGAGCTTTCAGGAAGCAATACAAAGAATATACCATAAAAAATAGCGACGTAAAATAAATAGCCCATGAAATGATCTAAAATAAAATTGGCGATCTAGAAGTATATTTATACTGATTTTTTAAAAGTGGTTCGCGTCATAAATTATTACTTTTACAATCATGAACTCATTTATCATAATTAATAAACTCATATATTTATAATCATGATTCATAAGCTTGAAAAACGTCACAGAAGTTAGATATGACTCCACAATTTAATAAATACCCACAGGCAAAACACATCGACTTGTATGTGAAGAAATAATAAACGCCAAATTTACATAACATTTTAATATTTGCTCATTGAACATTTTTTCATTTTAGCAGGATTTCAACAAAAGCTTAAATTATGTGCACAATAAATAATAAGGCCTCATTTAAATCATCTTTCTTTAATTTATTTTTCATTAGTCCGAAAATTGAAAGCGATTCGGCCTCAAAACAACTGTATTACAATTTGACAATTGTCTACAACCAAGCCCTAAGTGATGGAAAAACTATCTAGGCGGGAATCGAACCCGCGATCTCTGGATTGGCAAGTGTGGACATTACCCCACCATCACCGGGGCCGGCAAAAATATTACCCCTGGGGGGACTCGAACCCCCAATCCCCGGTTTAGGAGACCGATGCCTTATCCATTAGGCCACAGGGGCTGATGATGAAGGTATCTAAAACAATCACTAACAACGATAAACAGTACTGCGTTTGTGAAAAAGATTTTATTGCCTGTGATGAACAAGTTAACTTTAATGAAGTCAGCAGTACAAATTCTTTTCTAGCAAATGTCATTCAGCTACATATCTGTAATTTAACATTTCTAGATGACTTCAATTTTTACTTGGTAATTATCTGGCGCAACAGACGTGTTTTTTTGGTACAGCGAACGAAATATCGACAAAAAATTAATTAATTTAGAAAGGGGTAATGAATCGTGCGGGATATGTATTTATTTTGAAAACTAAAAGCGAATCATTTTTGAGCTGAGGGCGAGTCTCTTACACGTGGGGATGCCCGTAGATGTTGGTGGGAGTGCTGGGAAACCGAAACCATTAGAATTAAAAATGAGGGACAATAAGACGAGTAAAAGCTATCGTCTCAACAACTACCGCGTCCCCGCCCCTCCCTCCCTCACTCTCTCCCCCTTCTCCAATGCCCCCGCTTGCCGCATTCCGATAGTTTCCCCTTCCCCCGAGGCTTGGATCCCCCCGCCAAATTACAAGGACGAAATGTTCGCTTAGGTTTTTTTTAATCTCGACTTGACTTTTCCATATTTTAAACGACCCCCGTCCTCCACCACTGGAGATGGCCTGGGGGTATTGGGAGCGCCTCGAAAGAGGTCTAATTATCGGCTTCGGAGGCGTGAGGAGGCGTGGAAACTCCGAAGCGATCGAATCGCACGGATCTCTTTAAGAGAATAACAGCACAAAAAAGGAACACGCACTTTTATCCATATGGATATGTAGTACGTGTTCCAGTGCACGCGCGTGTATGTATATACCTAAGTATATTCGTATGCAAAGGTACATATATGTGTGTACCACTCTCTCTCTCTCTCTCTTTATATATATATATATTCCGGTGTTCAAGTCCCGGTTAAGGAAATATTTTTACATTTGTGATCTGCTCAAATCCGCCTTCCCCACATGTCCTGTGTTCGTGTTTTATGTTGTGTTTTCCTATCCCTTTTCCTCATATCTATTTCTATGTGTGAAGCAATATAGTATGTATATATATATATATATATATATATATATATATATATATATATATATATATATATAATGATTTATTTATATTCAAACACGAAATCCCGCCATACGGCGAACAAATAATAAATATATATAATTTCTATGAGGGATTAAAAAAATAAAATTATGGAAAGGGAAACTCCATCATACCTATTCCCAATCCCTTCTCTCGCAACAGATCCGCTCCTTGCGATAATATTGTATTTCCACGGGGCGGCCGTTTATGCGTTCCACTAAATCAATTCCGATGCTCATCTCTCTCTCCCTCCCCCACCCACCCTCTGACTCTTATTTAATAGTAACATTCCCCCCTTCGCTGGGTGAGGGTGGGAGGGACTCGGGGAGGGGGGTTCACTTCTCCGCGCCGCCCCAAGACGAGGCGGGCGGGGGAGACTGAAATTACAGGGCTCCGCGCTCGGGTGGACGAGGATAAACGAGACGGCGAGAAATAAATAAAGGCACCCTCAGCATCCGCCGCGAAGTGGATTTTTTCCGCTGCGGCGCATTCCTCGTTTGGGAGAAGTAATTGATCCTCCGCGTGAGAGAGGGAGGGGGTGGGCTTATCTCCCCTTCGCCGCGGAGTGGTCGCGCTTCGTGCCGGACGGTCGGGCCGGGGTTGGGTAGGGGCGAACCGATGCGAAGCGCGGCTCTCGACGACCCCTCCCCCACTCTCCCTGTCACCATCCGCGCCCCCACCTGCTCCATCCTTCCACCCACCGCGATACCCACTTGCGCGGCTACTAGGTCCGTGTGTGCGCAGGGAGAATGCAAGTAATGCATTGCAGTAGCTAAGAATAATAGGGCACCATGTGATTAATAGACTGTGACGCTATGACGCTATGACATAATCACCATTGTCGAAATTCGGCTTTGGAGCCAAGAGAACCTTTCACAAATCCCCGCGTCATAGTGTTTTTGGTCCTTCATATTTCGTCCACATCACTCCAAAAGGAGTTCACATTATCGAAGGATCTGGATCGATTTAGGCCTTTTTTATAATACGTATCACGTTAAATCCAATCATTAGTTGAGGTGAACAAAACATAATTTGGATATTAGCGGTAAATCAGATTTTTACGCAAACGACATTGCTCATTAGTCAATGTAAACATTGTAACCATAGTAACACCATCTGACGGTTATTGAACTGCTTAATGGTCGGTTTTGAACTCCAACCAACGTCATAAAACTGTCTTGGCATTAACCAAAGGTTAAAGTTAACATTTAGTTTAACGAGACATTATAAAACTTGGCCTAAATGAACACCAAGATACATACATTGAGACATGCTGGAATAAAAATCTCGAAATCTACAATTTGGTCCTTGTTGAATAACTAACTACGTCCAATAATGTATCATCCAAGCCAAAGCTAATTAAAATTAATGTGACTGATCAACACTACGTATATCATCTCTCAATGCATAAGCTTCCCGATGTCCCCTGTCTCGTTACCCACAAAGAGATTCATTTTAAGTTTCGGCTTACGCTCTCTTTCACTACTTGATTCCACAATACACTTTTCTTCCGTCCCTGTTCCACCGTTGTCACATTCCTAAACTGCTTTTGGGGAATCGACTTTCGTGTAGATTCTCTCAACCCAGACATAACAATTAGACTCTCGCTATGTGTAGGCGTCCGTATATTATCGTTGCATCCAACCCACACGCTTTCATGGCAATGAAGTTGAGTCAAATCAATTAAACTTCTCTCACAAATATTACGTACATTTTACATGAAGTTAATGACATAATATCAAATCAAATTTCTTCATAGTATATTGTAAATTTAAAAATCATATGATCACTGCATAATAATTACATCCCTAGTAGATTAAATTCTTACTGAATATCCTTCGGGTTGGTCTCGCTTGTAAACTATTGCAAAGATTGAAATTTTGCCATTGCATAAACTCATACTGAATTATAATTTGACGCAATAAGACACTGGGAACTTCATTCGCTCAACAACCTCCCAATGCCTATGTTTTGATGTAGCACACGCAGCAATGAAGTTTCAATGCAAATATCTTGGACATAGAGTTTATCTCGACGCGTTGTAATGGTGGGATATAACCCATGAAGAAACAAAACATAAAAGAAACCTCAAAATGTCATTAGTTTGAATACCTTATAGCACTACTCTCAAAAAATGATATACAGACCCTTTCATTACACATACACTGTCGTTCCCGGACAGGCACTGCCAAGAGAGTCTGGCATGTATTGGGTTACGAAAGGGAATTTGTTCTAATACTTTTATCCATAATGCCCCATCCTTGTATACTTCTTCCACGTGGAGGCCAATGAAGTGGACTGTAGGCAGAGGTACAACATTCGTACATTGAATCCTACATGTGTTCTCTTTTGCCTCTTCATTATGATGCACATTCCTCTCCTCATGTGTCTGCCTACTGTAAATATTCTTCTCCAGTTATATTTTCTACGTGGTACCCACCGGTAGAAGGGAGGTGGTACCCACGGATAGTGTCGGGGGGAAGTTTCTATTTGGTAATTCGACAATTTCCCATTGTCTCAATATGGCTGAAACAGTGCAGCACACCTCTTTCCTACTTATCAATTACCATTTCATCCAATATATATTCTTGAATGGTCTACTCATTCCTTACCTCAGATATCTTATTACTTCCACTAAATCACTCCTCGAGTGATACCCACACCGCGTTTAGTCAACATTTACCTTGATCCTGGCTCACCCAAGTTTCATTTCCTTTTTTTGGTTTTAACCGTCAACATTCATACCCAACCCCCTCCATCACGTCTCCAAACAGGGTACATAATTATGAACAACACCAAACAATTTCTCCATACACTTGACAGTGACGAATAGGCGTTAAAACACGCATTATTCGTGTTTGTACGAAATAAATAAGTGGACAATACCGTGTGTATTTTAAATAAATCTTATATGTTATCCATCATGGCCTCAACAATAAGTCCTGAACACTGGGGAGATTGCGTGGACTTCCGATTTCCAAACCCTCCTCATCCTCCGGACACTTACCTTGCCAACCGTCCCATCTACTTCTTCTTAATGGACTCCCTTGTAACATCCAGGCCTCCGCTCTTCTCATGTGACTCTCCCGCATCCGGCGCCGTTACCAATGGTTGCTTTGGATCCACAGAAGAAAAGGGTTCGACCCCAGGGGCGGTATCATCGTTCGCGACGCTCGGACAAAGGGATGTGTGGGATGATTTACGCTCCCCGAGGCGGATCTGCGAAAAAACACTGGAGGAGTTAATACGGGAGGCACTGGTGAGGGCGAGTCGCATGAGTAGTTATCGGACAGCCAGGGTGGTAATTATGACCCATTTCTTCCCAGTGTGGGTTTGGAGAAGGATGGACGAATAACATGAGCCGGTCTTGTGAGGGAAACAATTACATAAGTGTAACATTTCAACGATGAAAAAATTCACTCGCCGAGATCGGGAACGATCATTCCACCATAGGAACTTGAGCATAGGAATGGAATTGAGTGGAATTCTCGCATACGTGCGAGTGACTCCGTTTAAGTAACTAATGAGGCGTTCATTTACCGCCGTTTCATTGAATTTGAAAGTATTGGAAGGGGAATGAGGCAGATTCGTAGAAAATATAGACTTTGTGGCGTGATTTTGAGAGATGACGAAGCCGATTGTAGTCTGAGGACGCTGATAGAAGAGAATATTTATCGTGATTGAGAATTTCACCTCAAATAATGCTAAATCTGGATTCAAATTTTGTTCGCATGTCCGTATTTTAGTTTTCCACCGACTAATTTGTCTCGTGCCAATAACCTCAAATAAAAAAAGTACGGCAAAGTTTCAAAAATGCCTGACTCCCATATTTGCGAATTCTTTTTGCACCAAAATAATTTATTATATGGCGTGCTTGAAGAATGTTATCGAGTTTTGTCCTTCCGCATAATTTGAAATAACTGAGCAAGCCAATTATTTGTGCAAAATGAATGTTTCAATTTATTGTTATTTTATTTTAGCATAACTGTTAGATTTTTTTCCTATGGTGATACATAAATGTTGAAAAATCATTATCTAACCTGAATAAATGAGTGAGATACTCGCTAATTGAGTTCATAGCAATGTTTATCTTAATTGTAAAATTCTTTTTTGCGGTCCTAAAATGTATATAAATGGTTCCAAAACTAAATGTTTCGTTAATTTTGATTTAAATGCAAAGTTACTGATGGCTCATCACAAAATTGGGGTCAAATTGATTTAATGTCGATCTTCCTCTACCTCCAGTGGGGCTTATCGCCGTCCCATGTTTCATATAGGTTCTGTCCCAAAAATGAGTAGAACGAAAATGGGGAAAATTATTGTAGATGAAAGCACAAATTACTTCAATTTTTCAACAAACCACCCTTGTTAATCGACGCATCGATGCCAGAACCTCTGCCAGTCACGGTAACGCTTCCTGGAAGACATCGGGAACCTCGTTCAGGCACCTTATCGCAATCTCTTCGATGTTATCCAGCGTTCCAAAATGGTTATCTCTCCATGGAACGTGGCATCATGGGTTCGTGATGCGACCTACGAAGAGGGGTCCAGTCTAGCATAGATCTGCACAACCTAAAGACCCGCAGACAACTGATGTGGATCGCGTTGCTTCCTGAAGACCTCCCACCACCGTACCCGCCACAAATCGACCCACTCCAGCCCTTTGCGTCGTCGGGGAAAAATTAATCTATTAATTTTTGGGGCAGACCCTGTATTATGTATTTACATACAAAACCTTCTCATCGGGAACGACTGAATGCTAAGTAGTTTCTTCGACTCTCGTCATTAATGAAGCGTACATAAGGGTAGGGTTTGTACCTGTTTGTTTACTTCGTAGATCATTGAACGAAAACTACAGCGAGCTAAATGACATTAGTCACAATGTCATAAAAAAGGTTTTTAGTCGTAGAAATGGAAAACTCGACCTTTAATTCAATACGGCTTCGCACCTTTTGTAAATGTAAACATACCGGCTGGATAATGTTTCACATGCCCAACAATTACGTAATGAATCCAGGCCAAACAAGCTGACATTTTGAAGAAATATAATTTTATTTTACCTGTCGTACAATTAGATATCAGATATTTTAAGAAATGGCACACGTCTTGGTATTCAGTCAATCGAGACAATATAGTCGTGCTGGACTTTTACTGAAAACGCTCAAAAGTCAAAACACCTCTGTAGTTCATGGCAAGGAGCCTAAAAATATTTTAGGTTCCTTGGCTACCACAATAAACATTGATGATTTTACGTCACACCCGGTTATTGAATTTATCGTTTCATGTGTGTTTGTATTATTTCAAGAATCTACTTATCCATTCTAAAGGCAGGGCGATAATGTATTTTATCCATGTGTTTAACTTTTGACCAATTGGGCACATGGAATATAAGGAATGGGCCTAGTGCACGAAACATAGTTCCGAATGTTTTAGATTTTAATAAGAAATGTGCTTATTGATATCTTCGCCAGAGATTGCAGCAGTCGTATTTAAGTTTGTAAGTAAAATTCGTCTGGAAAAATTTGGATCCAAATGTATTCTCCTGAAAAATCCAAAACTTCCGCGAAATATTTCCAATTTTTATTTTCCCAAAGATTTTCTCGGCAATATTTCACCGCGTTTAAATAAAATAAGTGATGACATTGCAGCCTCAGAGTGATCAATATTTATGAAACATTCCTTGGAAATAACATATTAATTCTCAATTTTACTACTGATATTGCTGTGTTACACCTCACATGCATGAGAAACATTGGATTACCTATTCCGCGAATCATTTAATATGCAATTATCTTCCTCCGCGTTCATTCGCCGGGTCATTGCTGTTCAAATGTATTCTTAGGTATAAGTTTTAAAATGTTCAATCAAAATACAGGTTTGAGAAATATTCTTGGTTTGAGTTACCAATATGCTAGCTGTTTAGAATTACTTTGCAGATGATATAGCAAGTTCTTTCTTTTTTCTCAGACATGATTCTCGATTCGCTAAGCACTATGGTGAAATTTCCTCGAAGTTAATGAGCACCGTCAAAGGAGGGTCCACCCTTATTGTGGAGATAATTTCTGCATCGCAAAATGAACTTGTAGAGAAAATTAACCCCGATAACACTATTTCAGAAGCATCCGGATGAAACATGAAATATTTTTTCAGCCGAATCAACTTTCGAATAGTTGACTGGCTACTTTATGTAATTAAATATTTAGCGCAATGGACCTTCAAATCACGTTATCCTACAAGATGCCAAACAATATTTATCTTTCTCGAAGCATGAAACAAAAGGAACGAGCCATTATAGATTCAAACGGACTAACTCATGTAGGGTGTAATGTTTTTTCTCGGATGCGTAAATTTATATTTTGGAGGTGACTGAGAGCAAATAACCGATAAAATGCACCATAAAATGTATTGAATATTAATGTAAAAATGAATTGATCCTGGGAACGCCTAGGAAAATAAATACTATCAATCAAATTGACGGATGGACATTGACTTCTGATCAATGAATATTTGACTCCATCTGAATATCTGAAACAATCTCTTCGCTTTAGGATTGAAAGCAGAGAAAACGTGACGTGAACTTTACAGCCGAGCATTATTATTTATATTATTCAATGGAGTCAAAATCAAATTCTTCATGTCCTTTCGATAAAATTGATCGTGGGCATACTTAATGTAAATATGATGTAAGCCAAAACAAATTTGTGATTTTCTTCGGTAAAAATGTGCTTTTACATTCTCACGCGCGTGTGGCCACGATTTGCTCAGGACAAGCAAAATAATACCTTCCCAGTTAAATTTAATGCTTGAAATTAGACATTTTTGAGAATAAATTTCCTCAGCTATATCTCTGTTTTTGTTTATTATCTCATTTACAACTAAAATCTGAATTGCTTATGATTTTTACCAGGAATAGGAAAATTAAGAGTACGAAAACTCTCCGAATACGTTTTCTTTCGAATTTCTACGACTTTGGCAAAACTATGCAATCAAACGGTAAAAAGTATTCACTGAGGACAATTATCCGAAAAATTCATCCCTTGGAAACAAGGTTCATGATCAATAGCACCTTCACAGAGAGAGGATCGCAAAAGGTCCCCTTGTCTGGTCCAGCCCTAGGACACGAACCACAGTACACTTTTTAGATGGTTAGGGCCCCCCGGAGGCACCCAAGCACCCGCCTGGAGTGTTGATGTCGTGGGGACGGTGTTGCTCGAGGAGTCCAGAGTAGGCGCACCAAGAGGGGGATCGTCCTCTTCACTTTCAGGAATCTCGGTTGTTGGGAACTCGTCCCGTCAACCGTAAGCACAAAAAAGTGGACAGTTACGCCTCACTTTCCATATTTTCTCTCAAAGTTCTAAAAAGTTAATAGTGGTAAATGGATGCGTAGTTGTAAAATTGTGTTTACTATGCAGGTACCGCCGTAATCAACCAAAAGGTTGGCTTGATAGATGAGTCTAGTACGTAGTACATGTTGACAATACCGTCATACTTATTCAAGTAGTTCCTCTCTCGGAAAAGAGACTTCCCATTTCACTTCAATTTACCTTATTTCCTTTGTGGCTAAAATTGATGGGTATATTTGAAATCCACCTCAACCCAGATCTTCTAATAGCCTTTATAATTTATTGCCAAATTTCCCAAAAGGGAAAATGTTCTGAATTCAACCACCAAATTATTTATCCTGAACGATTTTGAAGAAATATGAAAATATTCTATCCCTAAAATTATAGTAATTTCCATAGTTATTATTACCCAAAATACCAATGAATCATGGCCTCATGGATATTTACCATCATCATGTTGGCGTTACTTATTTTTTTCTGCTGAGTCAGAAGAAGCCATGAAGAAAGGAGGTACTGTCATTGCCAACCCTACTCTAACAGGGTAGCACATGGTGGTAATTTTATTCTTCAAAATTTAAATAAGTGAAAATAGCTTGCAAAACATTAATGGTGTACATGTGCAATAATTCAATTTTTCCTCATTGTTATGCATATTATAACTATTTAAAAGAGACCTCTGATTTAAATGTTTATTTCCAAAGTGTGTCAAATACATGGATTATCTCTTTACTCAATGGCAGTCTGAATTTCATGCGGAATTCATGGGGATTTGCCATTTTGTTCTTACTGGGATGAACCCATCCCGCTTTTTACAACGAAAACTGGAATCATTTTACAGAAGGCATGCTGGTTAAGGGATTTGGATACTGAAAAGTGGGCATGGGGAGGTTGTGAAATCTGGGTCTGGTGGAAGGTACTGAAGATCAAATGGAGACTTGTGAAACACAAAAGCAGACAAAAGACAGGGAGAGAGAAAGTGTCTGTTGGCTATTATAAAAGAGAAAGTCAAAAGAATTGGGCACTTCTATGGAAGCAATGGATTTTTTAGGAATAGGAACTTAAAATAGAAGGGGAGGTGACTCGTGGAAGGACAAGGAACAAACAAGAACAGACCAAAATTTCAGACCAAATAAGAACATGCATATTAAAAAAAAGAGCTTCCAGGGAAACAGAAAATTAGCATTAGATATACAAATGAATGGCTGTAGTTAACCAATTTTTGCATTCAAGTAGAATGGATGAATACATTAGGAAAAAAGTGAGTTTGAAAACAATTTATCTGTAATTTTTCATTCAGTTAACAAATGAAAAATTGTAATCAACTTTGTTGACAAAAAGAGAAGCATTTTATCCCATTCTTCATATGGTAGTGAGTATTGTGAGATAAACAAAGTGTAGCAAACAGGCTTTAGTATAAACTAAGATAATCTATAACTCTCCTTTGAGATAACAAAAATTATGCCCCCTAGAGAAGTATGTAATGTAAATACACTTTTTCCATTTCAATTCATTTGCCATTCCATTACCTTTGTTTACGAGAACTAAAGGCTATCTCAAAGATGGAGTTTGAGAAGTGTTTCAGGGATTGGAAGAAGCGCTGACACAAGTGCATAATCTCCAATGGGGACTACTTTGAAGGTGACAACATTAATGTATACAAATAAATAAATATTGTTGTCCAAAAAATTAAAATTCCCATTCATTTTTGAACACACCTCATACATGGTAACTCCTGTTGTTCCTTCCTTCCAAATTATTTCACTTAAAAGAAAAAGTATTTAAATCCCCCCTCCTTGATCTTTTACTGCAGAAGTTACATGGTCGTAAGTCAGATAAGTTTTAAGAAAGTGTAGTAAAATAGTTTCATATGTTATTTTAAGTGCAAGCAAGCAGTAATAGGAAAAAGAATGTCTATACCTGGTTAAAAGTGGCCACTCCAATGGTCCAAGGGTCAATGCTCAGTCCTTTGTTACCTCTTCAATTATGAGCTCCACTGTAAAATGAAAAGGTATATATTTATTTGTTGAAGGGTACCTAATGTATGCAGACATTTTTTCAATCACTCCAACAAGTACCATCAACAAACATAACCCATGGAATTAGTCATCTAAATTGAGAACTTCTCCTTGTAAGGTGGTAGAAAGATCAATGTGATGTTATGAAGAAATTTCACATGCAAGGAAAAATGTAGGAGAATGGTCAGGATACAGCTAGGGAAAATCTATATCTACCATAAGAGATAAATGGAAATTATTAATGTATGAAATTTGAGATTCAAGGGAGGTAGAAAGAATTCTTGGAAGTGCTTTATGGTAAAGATATTAGAAATAGCCAGCCAGCTAAGAAATATTAAGTGAATGTAACATAGATAAGGATAGCTTGTGTCCAGGAATAGCAGATAACGAGAAGTATTGAAGGAGGTAAAGTCAATTAAGGCAGAGAAATATCCACATAGAATTACTAAATAGTTTTGGGAAAAAAGGAAAGAAGTGATTCTTTGAACTTTATACTCAGCATTGTTGAGGAATAAATTTGGCCAAAATTTTCCATAAAAGGGTACCAGCAGTGCAGTAAAGGCCAGCCTCTATGGAAAACTTATCGTCAAGCACCAGATAACATCCCTATACACCTTCTTCACTAGCACTTGACCTTTTACCTCTCCTCCCTCCTGTCCATCGACTCACTTCCTCTTCCTGAGAGTATATGAACTCTGGAAGCCAACGTACATACACCTGATGACACCAAACAGAAGGGAAACCATGGGCAAAGATTGATTGCATGGAATTGCAAAATTTCCATTAATTTGTGTGGCAGAAATATTCCACCAAATAATTGCTCAATCAGTTTCATAAAACTAGGATGTCTTTGTGTGCTCTGTGGATTCTGAGAAGACATTTCACCAAGCAGGGTGGGCAATATTAATGGAAATATTTCAGAATGCAGGTGTGCATTGAAGGGTCCGGTAATTTTTGCAAACCTTGCATATGTGTCAGATGCCACAGGCAAGGGAAAGATCAAGACAGCAGAGGGAGGATGAGGATGGGCAGTGAGTGTTAGGGTAATAAGTCATGGTTGCCCTTATGTTACTTTTCAGTATATATGCTGAGGAAATATTAAGTGTGGCATGGGATGAACTTCAGCCAAGAATAAAGGTGGTCATTGGAATGACTAATTTAATTAGGTTTTTGGATGATCAAGCGACAGTTATTTATTGCTGAGTGATTTACTGATACAAATTGAGAGGTATGGGGTGAGGATTAACCATAAGAATTAAATAAAATTAAATAAGAAACCATAAGTAATGAGATTCTTGAGTAGTAGGAAAACTACATTAAACAATAAAGTAGAAAGGAATAAACTTGAGCAAGAGGAGAAATCTATGTAATTTAGAGTGAAAGAGTCCTTAATAGGAGAATCTGATTAGCAAAAGAGGCATTTAGAAGAAGAGAATTGATGGCAGGTACACTAAATGATGATTGGAAGAAAATATTAGTAAATACTTTGTTATGGAACATAGTGCTTAATGGTACCAAAATTTGCTCTTTGAGGTAACAGGATGAGTGTAAATATGAATGCCTTGGGATGTGGGTACGTCAGAGAATGGAGAAAATAAGTTGGAAAGTGAGTCAGACAAACAATCTGGGTTAAAATCTGGTGGTCAAATAGAAGAAGTTGCGAGGGGAACTATGAAAAGGAATAGTAAGTGTGTAAAGGAAATATTAAAAAATAGTGGCATGCTAAAGATCATGACAGATGGGAGATTATTGAGTATGAAGGGTAGAGGAAGGAAGAGAATAAACTTTCTGTCGGGCAAAGTAGAGGATAAACTTTCATGTAGGGCAAAGAAAAAGAAGTTCTCGCTATACTTAACAGACATTAAAGACTGTCAAAAACCTACATTTACCTTGACTGAATGAACAGTTACCAAATGTTCATATCATGCTGTATTTTAATATCAAAATAAAATAATGTGCTTGAGGTTATAAAAATCTCAAATCTAATTAATAAAGATTATCTTTTGTTTCCATTTTTGGATATTGTGGCGATGTATCTGCATTGTAATTTGTGTTCCAAAATATTGTGGGTATTAGCATGAAAAAAACTTAATTAAAGTAATGTAAGTGGCCCCAGCAACTTTAAGCATAAATAAAAAACATATATTCTATTTGAACCTTTTAAACCTTAAATATCCAGATTCAATTGTCAGATAACCCAAGATAAAATATTGGGAGCTGCTTCAGGAGTATACACTACATATGCAATAGCACACATCAGTTTTGCTGACACTGGCACTCATGACACTAATCAAGGATGATCAAAGATATGTGGAACCCATGGAACTACAAATAACAGATTTGAACTAGAGCTAGTTCAAATCAGTAATTTTAGCAACTGGTCACAAATTAAAATTTAATACTCACACTCCACTTCTTTATCCTCCAAAAACCAGTATATGCCAAAGGGTGAATTTAGCTAATATGAATTTGCATTGAACACACATCTAAAAGAAAAAAAATTTCATCCACAGATCAACTAAATTTGTAATGGTGACAAAGATTTCCTATTTATCTTCTGCCTGCAATTATTCTCGTGGTTCTCAGATTCAAGTATAAAATAATGTACTAATTATAAAATTCAGATTCATATGATAAATGAAATTGACTAAGAGATGTTAAAATATTCAGTTATTCTTGATTTGTGGTCATGAGGCCACCACCATCCACTTCCTTAAGAGGTATTTTCTTTTGTGGCAGAATGCCCATGGAGTTCCAATTGAAAAATGCACAATTATGCAATAAAATAACTCCCACTCAGAATACGAGTATATCAAATGTATAAAACTGGCATGAATATATAATATATATATATATATATATGTATCAGGATAGGCTGAAAACTAATGCACACATGCTTGTAGACCACAAACAAAATGACCTTCAGATGCACGTATGTGGAAGTAACATTCCTGTCAACATACATGTACAGCTTTGAGGTCGTTTCATTCTTCCAATATATTTTGAGAAGCGAAAGTATGAGGACGTGTTCTAGTGCTATGTTAAACAGCGTGCTGTTGTGAAATTTTTAACTGCTGAATAAGTGACTCCTACAGAGATTCATTCTCATTTAAAGGCTGTTTATGGTGACAATGCTGTTGATAGGTCTACTGTAAATTGATGTGTAGTAACATTTCATGGTTGAGGGGCAGGAAAAACCATAATTGTTGATAATACTTCTTTCGACTGTGTTTTGGGATGCTCAGCAAATTTATGTGACCAATTTTCTGGAGCGAAGGGCAATGGTAAATTCTTCTCAGTATATACACACTCTAAAACATCTCCAACATCGAGTTTGTCATGTTAAAGGCAGCCTGGAGCCAACAATCTTGCAATATGACAACGTTCATTCACACACCCTCTGTGCAAATGGAAGGAGGCTCTGTGAAACCTGAAATTTGAACCAATTCCACAGTCCCCTTATTCCCCCAATCTTGTGCCTTGCAATTTTCATTTTTTTCCTCAACTCAAGAGACACTTCAAGGGTAATCATTACACCTTGGACGATGAGGTGAAGGCAGCTGTCAAGTTCTGGATTTGAGAAAAGACAGAAGAGTTTTTCCGTGATGGAATGAAAAAGCTTGTTACACGTTGGGAGAAATGTGTTAGCCTTAATGGTGACTATGTTGAAAAATGAAAATATGATTTTGAAAATTAAGAATTGTGCTTTAATGAACTTTTTTCCCGATCTTGCTATTTATTTTTGTTCACACTCTACAAGCATGTGTGCATTACTTTTCAGCCAACCCTCGCAGCTACAATCCATGAAATGTTGGTAGTAAAAATGTATGAAAAACACCTAAGGAAGTCCACAAACAAGAAAACTCATTGCAAGATTAATGTTAAGCAGCCTATGGAAATATGTAACTGAAACCAATTCAGAGAACTTAATTCAAAATGCAATGCTAATGACTGAAATTTAGATGGAAAAAAAAGGAAAGCAGTCCATATACGAGCATTTATGAATAAGCAATACTAAGGAAAAGGGTCAGACAAGGACATGCTTTGTTAGCCACTATCTTCAATGCAAAAAAATCTATAAAAAACCTATCGGAAAAACCTACAGAAAATGATGGATTTGTCCAGAGAGAGAAACCATTAGAATATGTTGCTTACCACAAAAATTCTAAAAATTAGTGAATAAAACCTAGCTAATCCTTGAGAATGCATATGAATTGCAAGACAATTAGTACAGCAACAGCTGGGTTATCTATAATTCAGATTCATGAGTGATGGTAAAACCAGAAAGATTATAACATGAGAGATAAGCCTAAAAAGACAATCTTTAAAACTGAGTAAATAGAAACATATGATTGAAAGTACACTGCATTTAAACAAACATAAAGAGCCATTAAATAAGAGCCATAAAGCCATTCAATGGTTATCAGTGGTCTTACATAAGAATGATGAAGATTGTATGACTTTATCAGGGGTGGTTAATGAAGTGGGGGGACCATCCTGGCTACAGCATAGAGCAAGGGATGGAGAAAACTGAAGTCAGTAAGAATTGAAATGCAATAGATTTATGGAAAACAAATGTATTTGGATGTTGGGTACTTGAAAATCTTAATCAATTTAAATATTAGAAATGCATTGAATAAAAGCATAATTGTTTATCATGGAAGGCATCTCATACAGTTCATGGTGCCCATAGCTCTCCTTGGATCTATTACTGAAATCATGTGATTCTGCAGTAATCAACCTGAAGGTTGCTTTGAAGTGAGATGGTAGAGCTTACTTGGTCTGAACTAAGCCCTACTTAAGGCATTTGAAATACAGTCATAAAGAAATGACTTCCTTTCCCCGACCTACCTGTGGTTTTCCAGAAAGATTTAGTGCCAATAAGATCACACAGCATGATTGAAGTTGAGGGTGCCCAAAGTGATCATCCACTTTTGAACCTGAGAATCTTTGAGCAGTGGCCAGATGATCTTCTTACTAAACTATGATCTTCTTAATAAACTAATATCCTACCTTACCTTGAAGTACAGTTTTAATTTGCAACAGGATAAATATGAACAAAGTCATTACTTTTAATCAGGAGTGAGGAATTCACATCAGCTCTCCTTGCTTTAAAATTGCCCAGAATAATAATTATTATAAGAAATTAAATATTGTCTTTGCTTTCTACAGAAATAAAAGATAATATTTAATTTCTTAAGTTAAACATGGATTTATACAAAGTTAAGGCCTCAACCATTCAGTGCAATAATTATTATATTTATTTTGATGATTAGTGCCAAGAACAAATTGAAATGTAAGATATGATACTCATAAGTCAATTAAATGATTTTATATTACATAGCATACCTAGTAAGTTTGGGACATTCCCAGAATGCAAAGTGATGGGAATGAGTAAGACAACAAAAATTGATTGTGTGTAGCCTCACAGGAGTGGGCATAGTAGAAGGCAAATTTTGTTGACAACTAAATTTTTTAATTTTTTGTATTTTCCTGATCATACAATTCTCCTTCTGGGTGTTAAGGAATAATACTAGGATGTTGAGTTAAATTTACTTTGCATCTACAGATCTATGGCATAATAATGAATATATATTTTAGAACAGTACTAAGTATCACTACCATTTTTCATCTCTGTTAGCCTTGAGTGGTCTATGTGCCCCTGGGATGCCTAGGAACCCTTTGATTGTCATCAGGAGTTTCAAGGGCCAACCGTTCTCCCACAACCCATTCACACCTGAGGTAGAACTCAAACCCAAATAGTCTGTAAGATATTTAATGTTATATTCCAAGAATACAATTATTGTTCAAATCTGTGCTGATTAATGAAAAAAGCTATCTGAATATTTGATAATTATTTTTAATGGCATTTTTAAATGATGGAATTGATGCAAAGAACACTTTGGGTTTAAGTAATCTTATATACACTTCAACATTGCTCCTTTAATGTGAACATTAGTTGACTGGACCCTGCCATTATTTGCCAGCCATTTCTAATTCTGCTATGTCCTGATAGCTCTTATGCCTTGAATTTACATTTCTTTTGTCCATATGAATCACTTTGGTCTCCTTTAAACTTTCTTAAAATTTGCTTACAGTAAATCAATAATGTCTCAAGACATGTATTTCTAATCCATATGGTTCTTCCCTGCCCAGTGCTCCATTTGGCCCATTCCTCTTAAGCTATTCTTGATGATTTCTCATTATCAGTTTCACTACCACCCATCCTTCCAGCGATTTCTTGCATTTTGAGAGATAACTGTACTGCCTCTTTCTTATTCACTTCTGTCTCTTCAGCATAATGGTCCTCTATGTAACTCATAAATATAAAATGTAAACTTGGTTTACATTCTTTACTGTCTTTAACTCTATAATCAACCACATTACCAGAGTCCACTATCTACTTAAATCAATATGCCTTGTTAGAAAACAAATTAGATGTTATGCTATAACGAAACCTGGGTCGTGAAAATTAAAAAGTTTATGTGGAAAAGTAAAGTGGTTTGATTTATAAAAACGTCAGTATGAAGATTTTCCACCAAGTTACGCCAGAAACTGTTTTATTTATTTAAAGAAGTTAAAATTTCAGAAACTATTTGAAGATATTTTTTCTAATGTATTCATGAACACTGATTGCATTACAAATGGTCTGTATTTATTAAGGATGTTCTTGCACCCTTTAGTTTTTCAATAGAAATGACTTTCAAAGTCTTAAGTGGTGTTGGGAAAATATTTTGGGAGAGAGAATCATTAATTAAAAAATTCAGAGGTTCTTTGATAAAGGATAGCAGAATTTAATCACAAACTTGAGACTCCATCCTCTCCAGGATTGCGGATTGTGTACAGTTGATTTACTGCAATACCTAATTATTTTTCTAGAAATGGATATATGAAGAAAGACCTATTGCTGCCAGAGATGTGAGAGGTGTCATTGTCATGGGTATTATAGCTACTCTGTTTACTATTAAAATGATTGAAAAGTAGTGATGATTTATGAGCAGGATTGGTGACAACAGTTTCTGGTGGATCATTTAATTGGAGGGACATGTGAGGGAGTGAGGGTTGTTTGAAGCTATTTATTATCCTTCAGGATTCTTTTGACTTGCTTACAGTATAAATAATTTTATAAGTCTTGTAGGTATGCTTAGCTGTGACCAATAGATTTCGATATTTCTTTTTTCAAGCTTTGTATTCCTTCAATAAGGCTGACTCATGTTAGCCTTTGGTTCATGCAAACATTTCTTTGAGAGTTCTTGACTATTTTCTGATTTTGTTGGTCGCCCAGCTGTTTTTTTGAAGATTTTTTTCTCTCTTTGAAACCTCCTCATTTTATGAAAGGTAACATTAAAATGATAGAGAATTTTAGTGTAAAATTCCTTGGAAAATTCTTCATAGTTTTTCTGACAATGGGCAAATATGAGGACCAACCAGAAAGTAAGTAGATTAGCTTGTCACCTTGGAATGGTTCTTTGTCTATCTCACCCAAAAAGAACTTCTGGACATGGCTACTTCTTGTCGGTGGTTCAATATGATTGATTGGTTAAGATATAAAGAGCAAAAACCATTTTTCATCAAGTTACGTGCACATTCCAAAGGATCAGATAATTGTCATCACTCGAACCCTGAGCTTTGCTGGCTGTCTCCTAAGCCTTACAACTATCTCAATCTGAACAACATACCAGGAAGGAAAGGCCCTTTGAGAGGTAACAGGGAAGTTACCTTTCAAAGGACCTCTAATCAGCGATAGGTCTAATCAGTACTAATAATCGATTAACTGAGTAATAATAACTGAGTTGCTGGTCAAAGTTAATTTTTAGGCATTTTGTAATTTACCCATTGTTTTCAGGAAATAATTATTACATATAAGTAATCATCACTTTTCCATTTCAATTTTAGAAATTCATTGAAAATCAGTTTTGTAACAATTTTTGCACAGTTCTGGAGGTCTAGTACATTGATATTAAAGCCAAGAGTTTATAAACTAGCTTTCCAAAAATCTCGCATCATAATCCATAAAATACATGTAAGCCATAATTATATTTTTGAACTGTAAATGTAGCTTAATTCATCAGCCAAAATATTGGCTAATCCACATTTTAATATATGAACTTCTGTTAAAAGTGTAATTTAGGCATAAACATTCTAGCAATCCTTCTTGCATTAAACTCATTGCACAAGCCTGCTCTTACGTGCTATCATCTGTAACTGTAACTTTAAAATTGTAATTTATACTTGTAACTGATGACAAATTTACAAAGTAACTACACCTGAGGCCAGTTTCAATCTCTAGCTCCTAACATACTTAGCATCTTCAATACCATCACTCAAACCCTGAGGATACTAAGGCAGGAGCCATTAGTTGACTCGTTGTGTCATGCTGCCAAAGGAAGTTGTAAAGATGACATAATCTACTGAATGCAGCAATTTCAAATGTTAGAGCAGAGGATACTTTAAATAGTGACCTTTTGCTTGTAATAAAAATCTCTAACTAGAACTCTTGCATTTATGATAAAAAACTCTAAATTAGTATTTTTTGCATTAAAATTGTCAATTATATCAAAATTATTTAATTAATTCATTGAAGATTATAGGTATTTTTATATTTATATTTTGGTTGAAATGTCTGCTACTCTGAGACCTACATCACCACACTCCCTCCATATGGCATAATGACAAAAAATTAATATGCATGCTAAATGAATAAATATACAAATCCCCCTTGATTATCCATGGTCATGACAGTATGATACGTTACGGATAGCTGAGAAACAGATAGAAATATGCTGAACATACAGTCGTGAAATAAATAGATTAAATTTGCCTGAACCAAAATTATTTACAAAATTAAGTGACTGCATTTAGAAAACAAATGAACACTCTTTCTTGATTCTTTGGGGGTAATTCTAATTTTTTAGCAACGGGAAATAAAATTTTCTTCTGTTTTTCAGCTATATTTGAAAGGGAAGAATTTTGGTTCACAATAATACAGAACTATTATAAAGTGAATAGTAGAATGTATTGCCAGAATGCTAAACCAATCATGTACCCAGTAAAATACAAACAATCAGCAAAGGGTGAGTATTATAAACTCTCTTCCCCCACACTACCTAATACCTATTCATTCACTTCCCTTTCCATCCAGTATATTTTATCTACCTTCCTCCTCACCTGCATCTCAAAATCTTCAATATATGCTCTTGCCTTAACTATTAACAGAAACAACAAATGTTAGAGCCACACAATGTTATACTCCATTTAAAAGTTTTCACAAAACTTTCTTTATATCATCACTTAAGGGCAATATTGAATTCACCCTCTATGGAATTATTTATTTAGCTAACATAATTTACACATATCATTACACATATGTTTATATAAATATCACATATAAATATTAAAGCACCACCTTTAGTAGGTGCCTGCAGTGTGTCCCTGCATAAAATCAGCTCAAGATTCACTATAATATGTTAAATACTATATACTAAAAAAAATGCTATAAAATGTTACGAGGGTCATCCGGAAAGTAGTACCCGTTCGTGAAATAAAGACACAAAAGTAAATATTAACAAACATAAAAAATTTTATTTGAAAGAGGATACTTTAAACTACTTCTCAACATAATCTCCAAGCAAATTAAGGAATTTGTCATAACGTGTGACAAGTTTCTGTATTCCTGCTGCATAGTCCTTCGCCGCCAGCTCATAATGCATAATGCAGATGGTGTTTAACAATTTCATGAACAATTGTTCGAGAAACATTGGGAAAATGCTCACAGATGTCATCAATTGTGACGCGCCGATCGTTCCTCACGAATTCGTCAACTGAGCTCACCAGTTGGTCTGTAATGACAGACGGTCTCCCCGAACGCTCATCGTCGTGTGTGTTCCCCCTCCCCATGTTGAAGTTGCGACACCACCGCCGAACAGACGACTCGTCCATTACATTGTCTCCATACACCTCCTTTAATTGGCGATGAATATCACATGGGCGAACGTTTCTTGCATTGAGGAATTTAATCACTGCCCTCACTTCACAACTGGCGGCGTTCTCAATTTTTTTAAACATTGTAAACAATCACAGAAACAACACAGGCAATGCTAGCGTCACGCAACTTGGCTCAGAGAAGGCAGACAAGCCACTGAAGCTATCTGACCTCGTCCAGCGGCTACTCGCGTCGTCAGCACTTCATGCGGCACGAACGGGTACTACTTTCCGGATGACCCTCGTAAAAACGAAACTTATTCCCCCAGGTTCAGGAAGTTTAACAGGTGGAAAAGAATTCATTATTTCTCGCAAGAACATTTCTTATTCCTTGCGGTTTATGTGGGATAGGTTGTTATTTGGCTGGGAATCGGGAGATTTGTTTCTGAATCGTGTTCAAGAGTTATGATTTTTTCATAGACTGGTCTAAGTTGATAGTCACGATAATATCATCTTAAACCAGTGCGAGATATTGGGTACTAAAATATTTTCATTTTAATTACCTATAGCTCATCGGTCTAAGATACAAATTATTCACGAGTGTCGATAAAACTAGCAGGGCAATATTTGAAGTGAAAATTTTCAACCGTGGAACAATACAAAAACACAATAATATTAAACCAAGAGAGTTCCTTTCTACTGAAATACATTATCCTCTTTAATACCAAAGTTTCTGCTATCTTTGTTATTCGCTGTCATTATAAATCCCTTAAGGAAGCATGCTGTGTTTTCTTCTAACCTAGAGTGAAGTTGATCTTTATAGTAGCCACCGATATATTTAACAAGATTGATTTTTCACAGTTCACATCTCGTATCTTATTAGAAATTACGAATGTGCTAGCGAAATATTTCAGATTCACAAAATCGGTTATCAGGGGCGTGGTGAACCCGCAACTTTTCCAGATGGCGCCGGGCACGAGGAACAGTAGGCAGACTCACACGGTCAAGAGTAGATGTCTTCGTCACCTCATTCTGGAACCGACCCGGGGGCTTCCAGTCAAAGTTATTTACCTTCCTCCAGGGTTCGGAACTTTGAAGGCGCGTGGATAATTACAGGACGTACCATATCATGCAGAAAGATAAGCTCACGTTGAGAGGAAAGGACTAATTTAGCCAACCTGTCTGGTGGCCTGTTGATTTTATTTTGGTCGGTGTCAAACTGTTTTTAGTGGTCATTTCCAAGCTTGATAACTGTACAAGAAAATTAATTACTTTTATGGAGGGCGAGGCATTTGATAATGACTGCTGGGTATGAAAGCAACTAACGAACAAATATCCGTCGAGAGAAAATCAAAGCAAGAGTGAACCACTAGTAAAGAACATCCAACTACCAAATTACTGGATACATATAGCCTGAAGGAGCGAAAAGAATTAATAATAAATTAATTGAAATAATTCCTTTTCATTGCAGCAAAAACGGTATG
Source organism: Hetaerina titia (assembly GCA_037158775.1). Classification (NCBI taxonomy): domain Eukaryota; kingdom Metazoa; phylum Arthropoda; class Insecta; order Odonata; family Calopterygidae; genus Hetaerina; species Hetaerina titia. The sequence goes on from CM073778.1 coordinate 36,602,701, forward strand.
TGCAATCAAATACGGGGTAAGCTCTCCAGGTGGCAGTTTGGTCTATCCTGCACTATGGCAACAACAATTAACACATCAATAAAATTTTGTAAATCCATAGATGTTGATGTCCTCGGGGAAAATATGAGAAAATATTGTGCTCTTGTATTCGCTCCATAGTTTATTTATGTTCAGAAGTGAAATTGAAATACAAATTTTAATGGAATGAACAACTCTCTTGTGGACCATCTCAGAGCTAAACAAATTTCAGCAATTTGCTGTAATGATCAACCATCAATCAATACATTACACACACAGCGAGTGTCATTGTCATCATATCAACATACATGCGTAATTTCATTAATTATGCAAATGACTAAGGATTGTAAATTTAAAACCACAAAACTCGATGTATTCAATTGTTTCAAGCTCAACTTTGTGGAAGTTCATTTTCATTAAATGAAGAACACAATGTATATATCCACTGTTATTTTTTGTCGTACAACTAGTTTCAACAAGAACAGTGGATATATACATTGTGCTCATCTTTTACTGAACAAAACTCGACCTAAGAGCCTGTAAATTGCAGCGGTTTATAGGAACAATCCACAAACAAACCGCGAAAAATATTATATATCATATAGATTAAGCTCTCATGAGAAAAGAATAGAAATATTTGCATCGGGATAAGAGGAAATATGTAAAAGAGGAAGGAGATAGCCTGACTGCAATTTCAAAGCAGAGAAACCTTTACGTTAGAAACCTGCCATAATTACTAACATTCGAATCGTTAATCATATATGTAAATGTATGTACTAAACAATACATATAAATTCCATATTAGTAGGTTCCTATAATGTACTTCATAACTGCCTAGTTTATGGATGGCATTGCATGATATTAGCGTCAAATGTTGCCTATATGTCTCTTGAATATGACTAAAAGAATGTTTATTTGACATGCCAAGGTTTCAAGGAAACTCATGCCAAATCATTAAACTATTTTTTATGCTATAATGATTCAAATGAAATACATCGCGGAAATTGCTGGCCAAAATTGTGGCTCTTATCCCCTGCCTAAAGTATCAACTGCATGCTGTATAGAGTAAAACAAGCTTCGAAGATTTATGTCATGCGCTTTTTCAATCATGTCATGCGTCTGTGGAAGGCTAAATTGTGGGAAGTTAGAAATCGATTTCTCTTAGACGCGACAAAAGCTTTTTCTACTTAAAATTGATGGATAGAAGCACTTCATAATACGAAATTTCTCCGGATAAGCGAGAGAAAGTATACATCGTCAAACGCATGCCTATAATCAACACCCAATTCTCAGCTTGGCTCGCATGAAGTTTGGGGAATCCTTTTCAAAAGGGGGGGGTACCTTTAATGTTATTAATTTAACTGAAACCATTGGTTATTTTTAGCCTCAGATTTTTCACTGCTAAGCTTTCAACATTATTTTTTTTCTTTAAAGATTTGCTCTTGGTTGATTAATGATTTCTCTGAACGTTCACTCCAATCCATACTTTCTATTTTATTTCATCTAATCTTCCACAGAGGAATCATTTTTGAATTTACCTGAAAATAAAAATAGAATATCGGATGGAAAACTCGACAACTGATCATGAATTTTTGTCCTCATGCATAATAATCGGCGGCGGACATTTTCACACCACTAATCCAACAAAGTATTCCATTCCGCTGCATACATTAAAACTCACTGAAGCAACTTCCATCTCGGAGAAACATTCACGCGTTTTTAGCGCTTAATATACGACGCCGTTCATTTATCTTATCCTCTTGTGTAATTGTGATCGGGGGTGAGGGGAGGGTTAAAAGTCCACTCGCTAAATTATTCATACGTGCCTATCTCGAAATGAAGCCGGGGGAAAGGGAATCTACCCTTCGCGGTAGTCCATCACGTTCGTCGCAAGACTCCCGATCCTCGATTGCGATGAGATTTTTCTTTCCCCGCTGCGTCACCGTGCGAACACGGCAATGGAGTCGACCAATGGAATTGCGCGCGCGTACAGAGATGAATCGCAGTTGTGTTTTGCCGGGGCATAATATTTGGAGAGGGAGTTAGACCGGGGGAGGTGAGAAAAAGGAATAAGCTCCGCTGGCTGACTGAGGGAGGGTGGAGGAGAGGAGGAGGGTGGGAGGACGAGAGGAAGAGAGATGATATGTAGTTAAAGAGGGGGGCGTGCCCCGTCCTTATGCATGAAAGTGTTAGCTTGATGGGCACTACATGTGGTGTTTTCTTTTCATTCTTTATGCCCGGCCGTGGGGCCATGAATAGGTGTTAGCCGCAGTTACGGAATTGATTTATTTGACATAAATTATAACAATCCCGCGGGAGTGATGAGGGGCGGTGACTCGGACTTGCACGGCCGGGGAGATGGGAGGGTTGGGGGAGGCAGGTGGAGGGGGGAGGGGAGATTTTAGGGGAGGGAGGTGTGAAGACAAGTCGTGTTCGTGTGTGAGAGGGGGAGGGAGGTGAGACTGGGAGGAAAAAAAACGCACAAAAAAGATGCCTGAAAACCTCTTCGGTCGGGCGGAATTGGGTCCGTTTCAGGTCGTTCTCGTGACGTTTTTGGACCTGTCGAGGCGTAGTGGACGCACCAAACTGACAAACAAAAGGAGAGATTGACAGGAAGAAAACAGACAATTCAGTTCAAAAGTGAAGACAAGTGGTCGAAGCTTGTTTGGTGATTTAATCACATCGGCGTCTTGAGGGTGAACGGAATGTGGGCAGGCATTCGTACTCCATCTTATGTGCCAGTCCGATGCCCTTTTTTTCAAACGCAAAACGCTTTCAGAAAAGGAAGTTATGTCGCCGCAGGTTGAAAATAAGTTTGGCAAGACTTGCATTACAAGTTTAGGGGCGGGGTAATGAAAAATAATGTGACAAAAATACATAAAATGAAGGAAGAATTTGCAAAGGACACTTCTGTTAACTGCTTCTGGTCATTATTAGAAGCAAAAGTTTCAAAAAATCAAGTAACTCAAAGGAACAATGGACTATATTCAAGGATCTAATTGCTTAGATTAGTCATGAAGCCCATAAAATATACCTCGAAGAAGATGGAAAAATGGTTTATTAGTGATTTTAAATAGGATATAATTTAATGAGTATTGTATCGGCGTGTTCAACGGACGAAAATTAAGCATTAATAATGGCACTTCTAATATAGCAACGTGATTTCTAAAGTAAATTATGCTTGAGTTTTAAAGCAGTTGCTCCATGTATATCGAGCTCATCTCCTCCATTAAAAAAATTGGTTAACCATTTTGTTCATTGTAAAGCGGGGACCGGGATGGTGTATTGGCTTCCCCCCGAGAGGGTTCGAATCCTGGAGATATTTTTCAGTGGTACCCCGATCCCTACTTGAGGTGCTTTCTGGAGAGCACTTCGAGTGAGTACGACGTCCGTCGGATGGGACGTTAAACTGCGGACCCCTTGGCGCCTTTCGTTAAGAGTGGGCTAATGCCGACGCCGGGTTTCCCTCCACTCTTTCTCCTTCCCCATCCATCCCTAATGGCGCAAATGACCTCAGCTGTCGGTCGCCTCCCCTAAAGCTACTACTACTACGAATAGTGCGAATAGATATGCATGTAGTATAACTTTCGTTTGCGATCTTTAGCCATAAAACAAATTAACGGAAACCTGCCACAGAAACATAGATGTAGCGAAAAAAAGGTGAAGGGAGAAGGTGGATAAATATGTAGAAAAGAGTGAAATGGTAAAAAGACATAAAGCAGATACAAATTGACCAAAATGGAAAAGAGATGCAAGAAAAGCAGACCTCGTACACTAGGGAAAAATACAGGCATGCTGTATGTAGAAGAAGATAGCAACGTAAGAGTTGATCTCTCATTTGCCTTGGGATGGATATCCAAAGAGTTATTATAGTGAATTCAAAAACGATAATCGTACAATTTAAATATACAAGGAACGTGGCGAATCAAAGTAAACAAAAAAATGCTGAGACCGTAAACTTGAATCGTACGTTGAATTATTTGTTTCATCTAGTCTTTGGGCATCGGCGTTCTTATTTCTGGTGGCAAAATTATTGCATCTGTCCTTAATTAGTAGTAGAATTCATAGTGGCATTTGGACTTTAGTATATAAATGAAAGACTTTAAATAAATATACAAAACTATCTGTGTTTTGACCATCCGCACATCTTACACGATAGCATTTAATAGCTATTCCCTTTCGTTGCTGGGGAATAATACACTGAGCCAAAAATTCTTGTAGCTATAATTTTCATTATTTATTATTTGAAATGATAAAGAACAAAAAATGTTGACTTAAAATGATCTTACAGTAGGTGTTGACACCTAGGGAAAGAACATTAACTAACGCTACTGTTAGAATCCTAGATAACGAGAAATAATTGATATTAATTATTTCTCGGAAGGTATTTTGTTAATTATTGTGACCAACATAAGTAAAATACGTTCAGCATGCCATTTGATAAAAATAACGCGAATTGAAGGGTTAATATGTTCTTCGTGCGAATTTAGGCCGAGAAACTGTAGTTATCATAATAATCATGCCTAATTTCACATTACCTTCAGGTCATAAATATATTTAAAAAATAACAACTTATGTTTTAATTGATCATACTTTATCATCAGTTTAATATTTACAATTATTTACAACATTTCATTTTTAATGAATAAAGATAGTTCACATTAATCATTTAATAATTAATCGAATTCTGGTAAAATAAATAATTCCTCTTATAATTCATCCCAAGAATTCCGTTATAGTTTGTCATTTTCATTGGTTCCTTCCATAGCGATCTTCCGTAACTATAGTAACACAAAATGTGCCCAAATTTTCTTCTCCATCGTCGTGGACGATGGTTTTGCTATTGTTTGTTTAAATATTGTGTCTACGGATACTTCCATGTCCATGGACCAAAACCTTGACTTGGTGAAAGGGCTTGTGCGTTCTGATCACCCCTGTGCTGAGCTGTGCTGGCGGAAGCAATGATACGTATCTGATCCTGGTAGGGTCACCCATGCAAATAGGTCGAAGTGTAGGAGCCAGATAACAGGTAGTCCTCACAGCGTCTGTCCCTCAGTAAGGCGGCTGCAAAGGCGTCTGACCCCAGTGGGGCGACCATTGAGTGATTATGCCACCTTAAAAACACTATTGAGGAAGGAAACGGGAAACCACTTCAATTATTTATCCCTAGAATTCAATTATGGGCACTATGGAGAAAACCGGTCCTGGTAACCACCGGACTCGGTCCAATCGGCCGTGTGTCGTGCCCGGCGACGGGGGAGGTAAGCCTTCTGCGGTCGTTATATTACAAAATCCATCCAAAGTTAAAGAGACAGTCGCAACACGGAAGATGACCAAATTGGTTAGAATTGGGACTTGGAATGTTAGAAAAATTTTGAGGACAGGAAAATTTGAAAATATAAAGCTAGAGGTGGAGAGAGGATGTATAGATGTATTATGGTTGTGCTAGATGAGATGGAAGAATAACGGGGATTACTGGAGTGAGCAACTGAGAGAATATTACTAGTCGTAGTAGAAGCAGAATCAATGAACTTGGCCATTGTTCAGGTATACATGGTTCCGGGAAATCATAGGGAGGAAGAAGTCGATGATTTATACCATCATTTAGAGGAAATAATTGCGGGTGTTCCTAGAGGGAAACATTTGATATTGATGAGGAATTTGGGTGCGACAGTTGGCGAAGGAAGAGATGGAAGAGAGGGGAATACAATCGTCACGTATCTTTCTGTTTCGTAGATTTGGAAATGGTGTTTGATAGAGCTAATTAGGTAGAATTAATGAATTAATTGCAGAAAAGAAGTGTAGATTGGACGGGCTGGAGGCATCCATAACCAGTACATGTCTCAGACTGCTCACGTGCGGGTGGAGGACGGAGAGTCCGGATGAGCGGTCTTAGGAAGAGAATAATAAGACAGGGGTGTCCATTATCACCTGTCCTGTTAAACTTTAATGCGGAGGAAATGGTTCAAGAGAAGAACTTGAGATAGGAATGAAAGTCGGTAGATAATACATAAAATCAGTTAGGCTTGTTAAAGACCTCGCTTTATTTTGTCAGTCAGCCAAAGGGTTGCAAGCATTGCTGAGCATATTGGGAATACACTGCGTTAGGTATGGAATGAGAATAAATTATTTCAATTAAACAAAGGTTATGCGGTTTTATAGGAAGAGAAAAGGCAAGCTAAATATTATAATAGGAGTTTATAAGCCTGAGCAGTTGACATATCTGGGAAGTTTAGGGAAATAAGGAGAAGAATTACCTACTGTATCCCTAGAATGCACTTTTGCGTTCCAAAAGGAAACAGGCCATACTGTGGTTTTGCAGGTAATGTTTTGCATTTGTATCACTTACTTTGCATGAATAATTCCTTATGTTCATATTGGTCTTCTTCAAATACGCATTTCTCACAGTATTTACTTAAATAAGCAATGACTAGTATTCGTTGAATTTTGGCTTGACATTATAACACAACTTTTGATAATGATGCGATGTTTATTATCCTATTTGTTATTCATAGTCTGGAGATAATAAGTTGTAAGTACCAAAGGGCTAGAAGAAGAGATGGCGGGAAAGATGACGCAAGGAGAAAGGGCGAACGTGGGATAGGGAGCAGGATGAGGTTGTCGTAAAGTCGTCGGAAATAAAGGAGACAAAGTCAAAATGGCGGTGTTATTCTTGAACAGTCCCACGCTCTGGGTCCAAACAATACTCGGAAATGAATTCCAGGACGAAGAGGCAGTTATTATATTGCCATTATAATAGCCTCCCTCGATGAAACTCGTGTAGGCACGCAATCAAAGGCGAATTGTGAGAAAAATTGCCCGTTTTTCTAGCGATATCGTGTCCCAAATGTATGCTAGGGGGAAAGACGAATTGCAATGGGTGAATTAACTTAGTCTGGAGACAGCAAGACAACTTGAAAATACTGACAAATTAATTGGGAAATGGGCCCAAATTGCTAGCCGAGTCGAAATTCCGTACCTACCCACTCCATCCATTTCATTGGAATATTAATAAACGGCGATGCATAAGAAGACCAGAAATAAATTCGAGGAATGGAGGTATAAATGGACTAAAGATAAATCCGTCGCATGATTAACCAATGACAGGCGAACGAACTAATTTGTTAAAAATAATGGAAATTATGAGGGACTGGTGAAATAATATTCGTTTTATCCTGACCGACCAAACCAAATTATGTATCAATATAACGGAAAATCTTTAAATTAGAAAATGAATTCAAATCTTTGGATGGATTATCTATTCGTGTAGTACCATAACACGGCAGAACAAAAAAACAAGTGAAATTCAGCGAGACGAAACGTGCGATTACCGCTCAAGAAGTTTCCACACTGAGTAAAAAGAATTATAAATAAATAACTCTATCTATAAAAGAGCAATGCCGAATTTTTAACTTTACCAATTTGTTTGTAAATGTTTCACTTCAGGAAAGAAGTAAGAGTGACAAAACATTAGAAGTTAAAAAAAAACTTGTGACAGTGTGATGTTGGATAATACGGGGTCTGTCCCGAAATTAAGTACAATGATTTTTCCTTTGGACGCGGACGGCTGGAATGACGCGATTTGTCTTGGGAAAGGTGGTGGCAGGTCTTGGAAAAGCAACGTTACCCGTGTCAGTGGTATTCAAGCCATTAAAATGTGGCGATCGCCGCTAGACTGTTTTATAGACCCATTTTTTAGGGTCTCGTCACGAATTCACTATACCACGTTACACGGAGGAGATCACATTTTGTGTTAGGCTCCGAAATTCGGGTTCGGGATATTAAGTAATTTCCCTGGGAATTATGCTTCGCTGGCACTTGATGTTCCGGGAGGATTGGCGATGAGGAACGCCCTGGACGTCCAACGACACAGTGCGATGAAAATGTGCAAAGATATAAAAGACAGAAGAGTGAGAGACGTGTTCAATGCTAATCGACGCTTGAATGTCCGAATGTGCCAGATCGGTGAGTTTCCCGAACACTACAACGAATCGTATTCCTTCAGAAGATTCAGCCATGAGAAAGGTGTGTCAACTTGGTTCTGTCGGAAGATCAGGAGGCTGCTCGTGTGACAATCTCGAACAATCTCTCGCACCACTTTGAAATTAGCTTACACCCTTGATGTGGCACCGCCATACTTTTTTTATTCCCACGAATTAAAAGGAGCTTGAAAGGCAACCAATTTAGAAAACTCGATAACGTCAAAGAGACCGTGACGAGGCGCCTGAACGAGCTTCCCGTCGACACCTTCCAGAAAGTGTAGTGTGACTGGCAGAAGCTCTGGCATCGGTGTGTCGATACACATGATTGCGTTGTTTTGAAGAATTTTAGTAATTTACGCTTTGACCCGCAATTCAGTTCATGTTTTTCATGAATTTATTCCACTTATTTTTGGGACAGACCTTGCAGATAATGGCCATTAAGACTAAAGAAATGTGATGCAAGTTAGGCCACTCACCCATAGGATCATCATCAAGATTGCTAATATTAGGTTGATCTATAGCACCAATTCAAGTTAACCTGCTACCTGAATCTCTATGGTAACACGCAATGTACCCGCTTAGTTATTTTCTCCTCCATCGTCCACGTTCGTTTTACTTACGACAAGCGAGGAAGGATCAGGAATGGGACAGGGATATTGGAAGGAATGGAGGGAAAAAGGAAGTATACGTGAAAATAAAACATTAATTTTGAAAAGATTTATTAGACTTATCATTAAAATATATAATAATAAATAGGCGGTGCCAACTTCCTCAAATGAGTAACTCATTACCCCACTGACGAATACCTTACTGGGCTACTTAGGCGGTAGTATGCCGGGGCCTGAGCGACATTTGAGGGGGGTGGTCGAGACGGGTGTAAACCCCAAAAATGATGGGCGCAGGAAGATGGGGATCGAAAAGAAGGCGTGAAAGGGTTTATGTGGAGTCGGGGGTGGAGAAGGAGAGGGTGCGTACACCCTCTCCTTCTCCACCCGGGAAGGGATAGGAAAAAATAGCCGATATGGGCGGCGGGGAGAGAGACAGGTGGCTCGATTCAGGTGGATTTGGGAACCATTATCGACACAAGACGAAGACTGTCCGAACCGCTGACAACTATTACCAACCTGCGCATAATGTTGAAGCAAGGAACAGTGCGCTTCATCTTTAGCTGTGGAAAAGGTTTGATTACTCGTGAAAATGGTGCCTAGCAAGCATTAAAAAACCCTGGTACTCAAACTTATGCCCAGCGCTATTAAATTATGCTTCAAATGAAACAATTAGTTAAATTTTAAACAGCCCTATCGCTATGGATTCGTCTGCTGGAGAAAGAGGATGCACTGATGCTAGTTTTCAGGCCTGCACGCCGGGAAGCGGACCCTGGCAATATTCCGAGCCAGAAGATAAAAAGCGTGGTCAATCTCATGGATAACACAGGCCTACAAAAAAAAAATGTAATTCTATTTTTCGGAATTGAATTTCGTTAATTATAATTAACCAAAATTCAAGAATTATTCTATCCAAACATAAGTAAGTTCCAATGCATCTGACAAGACATCATTGGGTTTTTCCAGACCTACCCCGGTACATTATGTCCATTTCTGCTCTGAATTTATCGTCCGCCACATGAAAAAAGGCATCCAATGAGTGAAAAAATGCCGCAGAGTCAGCCGTGAAAAATTGATCGAAAGTCGTCGAAGGAATGTGAACTACCCGAGCAGTCAAGAAGATGGCAGCACGTCCACGGGGGCAGCCATTCCGCTTGTGCTGCGGATAAGGCAACGACGCTATTTCAAATTTTTTTCACATAGAACCCTGTAAGTCACCGCCAGGGTGTGGGGCAGGGGGTGATTACACACCAGACTAGGCTTGACCCAAAACACCTTTCCCTCCTAGCGCGGTCGAACAACGATTCCTCATCGTTCGTGGGAAAAATGACATCTTAAATCTATCTGTTCTACACTTAAATATCTCGAATTTTATTGACATGATCTCTCCTACCGTATGACGATGGGGCTAATAACACATTTTCAAAAAATTGTGGAGGCACTGAAAAATTCAGACTATCCGTTGAACAACCCGATTTTGAAACTCTAACCCCTCTGAGATTGTTTGTAATTTCACGAAAGAGGCATTTTTGTACGAAATAGGAAATATTGATATTTTACTGCTTGTAGTGTCGTTCCCTTTTTAACCGTTTTATTTTCCCCAAAAAACTATATGATGGTAGGCATTTAATGTTTAACTAAGCTATAGCCGAAAACGAACGAGTGCAAGGATTTTGTTAGAAATGAAGAATTATCACCGAGCTGAGAGGTAGCCAATAGGTGGAATATAACGAAAAGAGGCCCTCAGTGGACTCCTGTTCATTGACGAAACAACTTCTCAAGCGAATAATACGATTATAAATTTCAGAAATCGATAAAGGAAGTGAATGTTCGCTTTGTAAAATTATATCAAGTATTTAAATCATTTTACATATTTATTGATAACTAACGTTCGAGAAAAACTCAATTTTTTAAATTGATGACTAGTGTTGATTTAAATCCCGGCCACACATCCTGAAGGTTGCTAGTCGGGCATCAAATTGTAGTAGAAAAAAGAGAATATAATTACCGAGTCTACTTCACCAAAGATGTGAGACATGGACGGAAGGGGCGACAGGAAAACCGATATTGAAATCGATACATACGATGCCATAAAGGATATAACGGAGAGACCAACTAAAGAAGGCTTTCGAAGAAAAGATGGAGGGCGAAGTTTACCGGAAACATTGACTAAAGGAACATGAGGATAATTAGGGTATCCACCATACGTAACTGGAGAATTGGAATTAACGGCATTAGTTCGCAGTTCTGAAAAGTAAGAAGTGAGTGAAGAAACAACGAGGAAAAATTACGAGAAAGGAGTTGTGGAAGAATTAGTGTGAGAACCTTTGGAGGACTGACGAGACCGGAGGATATTAAGAATAGAACGAAAGGGAGCAAATCTAAACTATTTTTAGTCTAATATTTAGCACGCTGAGTAAATCTATAGGAATAATGTTTTACCTAACCTTCTCCGGCAGGAAGGGTGAGTTTGTGTCAGCTAGGGTAAGAAAAACTCTATTAAGAAAACTACATGATACACAAGTGGTTGTTGTTGAACGACAATGCACCGGCTTACAAGTCCATCACTGTAAGGGAGTTTTTGACGTAACAACAAGTATTCAGTATCAACCACCCTGCGTACTCATCTGATCTGTCCCCCCAGACTATTTTTCGTTTCCGATACTCAAATTGAAGGTTAAAGTGCAGCGATACACTTTAATATAGAGATTGAAACGGCGGTGACAAAGCAACTGACAAGTATTACGTTCCAGGAGACGATGATGAACTTGAAGATTCGTGCTAGGTGCTGTATCGAATTTGGGAAGACTATGTAGAAGCCTGAGAATAAATACAAGTCACCTCATTTTACTGTTTGATCTCTGCGTGTTCACTCCTGGAACTTTTTGAATACATGGTGTATGAAAGATGATCGTCGCAGGTGGGGCGTTAAAATTTTGGTTCATACCTATCGTTAGGGACTACTTGTAATGATATGCATCGCATTCCATGTAAATGTAAAATTTCTTATCGCACACTGTACAGTTATAGACAATATCGTGATTAAGAATGACACTTCTTTTTAATTAATTTTTTACACCATTAGCTAGATGGCTTAAGCTTTTTATGGCGTGGATTAACATGTGAACAGAGTCTAACCGCATTTAACAGATGACACTTGATTTAGATGAACGTTGTCATTATTAAAACATTATTTGAGTGTATTTTGCCATTTTCTGCAGATCCATGCAAAATTGTTGATAGTGATTCGCACCAGGTGGGCAGCGCATGCGAACGACGTTTTTGGTGTCTAAAATTTCGCAATATGGTATCATCAAAATTTCGGTTGGAACAAGATACGGCGATGATTGGCTCTTTCACCAAATGTTACGTCGAGTAAATTGGGCGGATGTTCAAATCCATAGGTGAAATATAGTCTTATTTTACAATTAATACTAATCATATCTCTAATCATAGTTAACTGGAGCTATTTTTTGTGGTTGGTTCTTGTGCGCAGTCGATTTAATTCGTGATAATTCGGAGAATTTCAGAGGAAACTATTGGTTCATTTCGAATTGAAAAGGATGCGTTGTGAAACATAAGCGGCTCACTTTTGAACTTGTGGTCTTAAAACTTCCCAGACAAATTAAATTACTTCTGTTTTTATTATAAATCGAATTTGATTACTCTTTTAGAATACTTTCATCGTATACTCTCCAAATTTACGAATAAAGATTTTCGCTAACCTTAGAAATGAGAACACGGGAATCACGATAAAATATTCACTGTCTGTGAAATTCAAAATAATGATTTACGATTAAATTCTACCATTGGAATTGTTAAGAGACTAAGAAGTGAATGAAGACCTGATGAAATATATTTATTATAATTTCTTAAATATAAGACTAATCTTACCTTTTGCATGTATTAAATATCACATATTAGAAGGAACCCTTTTGTAAAAACCTGTTTAGGACGAAGGTGCGGGCCTGGCCGTTTTTTTATTTATAAGGTAATCTACCGGTTAAGGTAGGGTTTTGGATGGACACAACGAATAAATAAATATTTTGTGACTCCTAACAAAACCCAATCCAGCAACCTGCTCTACATCAGGTCTCTCTTCATCTTTATGTATTTCCATCCTCCCTTCATCCCGTCCAACATCCCTATCCTGTTCCTGCCCTTTCCTCGCTTGCCCAACATTCTCCCCTCTATTACAGTCTTCAACATCCCACCGCTGCTCAATACACCTTTCATCCATTTTTCCTGTCTCCATAGGATTTCTCTCAACAAACCCCTCTCCTCGCCCACCATCTCCAGTACTTCTTCATTTGTTTTCCTTTCGGTCCATTTCACCTTCTCCATTCTTCTCCACACTCACATTTCAAAAGCCTCCAATCTATGTCTATCCTCCTGCTTCAATGACCACGTTTCCGCGCCGTGCTACGCTCCATATCAAAGTCTTGGCCTCTTATATGGTATATTTTCTTTGACATTTGATATGTGTAAGTATTTAGATACGTACTCTAAAACGTAGATATTTCAACAGAGAGGGGAAATTACGATTATTTCCGATTTTTAAAGAAATATTGAAAGACCTGCACCCGGAAATGGTTGGAAAAATCAGCGATTTATCCGACTCCGTTTATATGAATGAAAATTCAATTTTTCGTGGTGGTTTTATCGGGTGGTTCAAAAAGGGTTTGAAAAATGAAATTCCAAAGTAACCCTACAAGGCCCAAAACACTTTCAGTTTTCTGTTATGTTTGACTAGTTAATACCCATGCGTCTCTATGGCCATAATTGGAGCTCAATCACTCATGCCTTGATTCTTCGACTTAATGTTTCATAAACAACAGCCATCCGCACTCAAAATCTTGTCAATGGAACAATGAGAGACATGTTAAATGAGTAATAGAAAGAAAAATGTTTCTCCCAAAGCGGAATATTCGATCAACCCTTCTATTATAGGAACGCAAAATTAAATGCAAACGGGTTTTAAAGGCCATTAATCACTTGAATAGATTTGAGAGAAATTGCTCTGACTGATTAGACATTATTCAAATTATAACAGAAAAATATACTATATATGACCGAACAGTTAGAATTCAGGGAAAGTCATTTATGGATAACTCGCTTGTTGAAAACGAGAAGGGATTAATTACTTGGGACTCCGTGAGAACGAAGGTGACAACAGTTAAGGGGTGTTATTTGGGTAGAATATTGGTGCTCAAACATTTTGAAATGGAATAAATAGGGTTCGATCGTTCATATTTAAATAAAAAGTAATCGTAAAAGTCCAATTTCTTTTCCGGAGCTCCTTTCGCGCCAGCAACTTGGGAGTGATGAACAACGAGACATTTAGTTGACTTTTTAGGATAATAACGATCAATCTGTATTTTCTTTTAATTTCACTAAAGCTTCTCTCCGATATTAGTCGTGATTAGTTTCTCTAATTTAGTCCAAATAATGCTGTCAATTCTTTAAAATTCAACGTCCAATTAAATTTAAAGCCATCACTGAAACAATTGATTTGTCGAAGTCATGAAGTGTACAATTAACCATAGATTTGTCTTATAATGTTGAATCCGTGAGCACGCTCAGTATGCGAGGACATAGGGTGTACTCATAAAGTAAACTAAGAAAGGAAAATGTGAGCATGTGAGCTGGTATGGGATATATCGAAATCCGAATAATATGACGCACGACAAATGACGGCCGTTTACATAATTTTGACAGCTGTGATATCATTAACATTATTTCTTGAGAGATTATTACCTGCGCTTGTTGAACGCATAAAATGGATCGATTAAGTCTTTGAAGTCCATTCTTTCAGAAGAATTAAGGTCTGCTTCCATTTTTGATACTTCCTACTTGCTTTCTTCGTCCGAAGAATGGCGAATACGTCTTGAGCAATTTGTCTCTTTCCGCATTCTCTCATTGATTAAATTATTGGTGCATGAAGCACCAATGTTATGGTGAGTGAAGTGCATTTCTGAACTGTGGACACCAAATATTTTTAAAATAGGAGGAGTCCTTCAAAGCGGAGGATTAAATTTGCCACAGGGAAGGGCAACAGGGCCCTCTTTAGCACGGCTACTCATACTTTAGAACTAACCCCGTCGACATGGAAATCAGAAACGCGTGGAGAAAATGGCGGACAAGGAGTGGCGAGGGAAGCGCTAAGAGGAGCGAGGGAGGAGGTGAGATGGAATGCAAAGAGAGTGAGAGAGGGTAGGGGGAAAAAGAGAGAGAGGGGGGGGGAGGATGGCAGTTTGAGTTGGGTGGGGAGGGGAGGAGGCGGTGAGTAAATTGATGAGGGAGGTGACAGGATGATACGAGATTTCTCCCCGCGAAGCTGTAATTTATTGGAGATATTAACGCCTTATTTGGCGCGTTCTTATAGGGCATGAATTACGAAGCCTTTCTTCTTCACCTTTGGAGTCGTGGAGCGATTATCGCCTAATCGAACGATTTCCTAAAGGCAAAATGAAGAAGAGTCTGCGGCTCGCCCTTTTCATTTTTTTCCTTCCCTTCTATCCACCCAGTGATGATGAAAAAGGAAAAGCGGGCGAATGGCCACTCGATTGAGTACTTTTTTCCATTTTCACTAAGTGATGAATGGCCCGTTATCACTTACACGCTGAACGCTTTACCAGGCCAGTTTATAAACTCTGCTCGTGGAATCATTACGGGGCGAAGTAAAAACTTTTGGCATTCATGGTTTCCATTATTTGCGAAGGGCATTGATTTACTTGCCACCACTTCCTCTGGCAACCTCCATCAACGGTCTACATAGCCACCTACAGATATTTGTGAATTGGCTTGATGTCGCTGAATTCTACAAAACTATCCCTGCGGATCGTTCTACGGTATTTCTTGCAGCTTAGACACACTGGGGGAATTTACTATTCTCGTCGGGAGGCATACAGACATAAAATAAATACTCTCCGCCAAAAATAATTCGTGGAAGGCAAAAAAGTGGATGCGGTGTATGCTGAGAGGAGAAGAGGTGACGGTGGCTGTTGTACGGCTGGTCCCAGAAGTGTACGACCCAACAAAGAAAACACAAAAATTTTGGAAAAAGATGCATTTATTTTTCAACATAATCTCCTTTCAGTTCTATACACTTTTCCCAGCGATGTTCAATAAGTTCGATACCCTTTTTATAATAAGAACTCTTACGTAGAGGAGAGAATGTGCGGGTCTTGAAAGTGGGGAGAAGGGAGGACGAGAGATAACACATTTTGGGTGGCGTTAACGGGTCGAAAGTGTGCGGAACAGACAAATAAAACAGTGCAGATCAAATGGAATTTCATCTGCACTACTCAGCCAAGGTCTTAAGAAGAACGCGAATTTGTAAAATAGTTTCCAGGGTCAGCCCCAATTTTTTTTTCGACCATCGGAAAACTACCTACCGATTTATTTATTCCACATTACGAAAAACAGCACTACTGAACTGATACTGAATTGACGATCGATTCCGGGTGATGCCTGTGGACACTCTTAGCTTCAGCCAAGCTGTGGGATTTTTCGGATACTGATCTTCGTGGGAAGCCATAGGTGGCACAGGGATAGGAGCTGGCCCCGCTACCCTGCGTAAGTTTCACTCATCAATGGGTCTAGTACTAGGTGAGCTCTACAATCACCTATCAGCATAACCTTTATTTTTTTAAGCATGGTTTTTTTAAATACAAAAACTTTTGATGTGTGATATTACGACAATATTTGCTATACGTCATCGTATCACCTCCTATACCAATATAAACATTATGGATACCTGGTATAAGCTGGTAAGAGTCTCTAAGGGTAAATAGTATTGTTAACGGACTAACACGATTAGTTCAGAATTACAAAAATTCCTGGTGGATCGTATCGTAATTTGACAAGGCATCGCACATCGGAGGTGGAAAATCATCGCAAATTTGTGTAGTCTCATTGGGTAAAGGAGAAAAATAAGCAGGGGAGGGAATTAGAAGGAAAACGAAGGAGAGGATGGTGGATGCATTGAGTGGTAGCGAAGGGTTAAGGGCGTTATTGAAGGGAGATTACTCCATGAGTGAGGGAAATAAGAAAATGGCCAATTTAAAGGCATGAAGAGAGGTACGAGGTATGAAGAGCTGAAGAAGGAAACAGTGTAGGGTTGCAGGCATTTGTGTTACAGAGAAGTGCGCATGACCACAAAAGGATGAAATTGCAATGATTATTTATGGCCATTATGGCGCTCAGTACGCAGGTGAAGTAGCTGTGATACGGACACAGATGAGACTTTGGGATTATGTTAAAAATTTGTTGCTATCCTCACCGTAATGCGATATGAGAGATCATGAGAATAAGATTAGAGAGATAATATTCAGAGCCGACAGGTTTAAAATTTTATTTTTTCCCCCGGGAGCGATAAGGGATCAGAATAACTGCCAACATGGCGCCAAGAAACATTATTTTATGCTAAGCAACCTAGTGTGTTCTCTTCATATAAATATTATTTTTATTTGATTGTTTCCGTAATCTCGTGTCGCATTTGAAAAGAAGTATTGTAAACCTACATGTAGTTATGTATGTAGGATGGTGTAAAATTATTTTCGTCATCGCGACTATTTAGCATTCTTATTATTCACCAACGTTTTAGCAACCTTTGCATTTTAACGCAAAATGTAACCTTTGACATCAATGTTAATGTTGCATGTCTGATGTGATATCACCCCCTGCCGTACACCTTCGCGATAAACTACGCGGAATCAAGTAGAAGTATAGAATTCAAAGTGTCGCTGCTTTAGGGAATGGCACGGGCAAGATAATTCATATTACATAGGATAAATGCCGAATCAAAACTCTGTAGAAGCTATACAGTAGGATTTCGTTTACCCCCGAGACTCATGTCCACACATGCTTACTTCACTAGCACCGCGCCCCTGCTCAAGAAGGTGCCCTTTGACCCCGCCCCCTTCTCCCCCATCTCTGCCTCCTCCTCCGCAGTTCCGAAGCCAGTCACGTCTCTCCTACGGACAGGCAGGCAGGCGAAGGAAATTGACATCAAACGAAGTCATTAACACCAAAGCATTATGAGCAAAAGATATTAAGGAGGAATACGTGTGCACTTTCCCGTGATTAAATGAGCAAGAGTCATTAAAGGCTTTCAATCCGCTTTCCTTTAGACTCGAAGTTCTCAATGATAAGTCTTTCAATCATCTACCCTCTAACTACATTCCCCAGGACAGCACATCCCCCGAGAGATTTGGCCTACACTTTGCTTAGCAAAAGAGAAACCAAGTACTGACTCTTAATTAATCAGAAGGATATAAATTTTGACCTGAATAACATTGATAACTATGGATGAGATTTCTTCAGATCGTTATAGACGTCGACTGTTGGGGTACTCCTTCAAGAAAGACTAAAAGGCATTCAAGTTAGAAAGGTAAAACATTAAAATCTATTTTCAATGTCTATAAGACAAGGTTTTTTATCTAATTCACTAACTCTTCTTGAACAAAGGGAATTAAGGCAATATGTGACATTTAGTGGATAAAAATTAGATTTTTTCATGTCATAGAAAGAGAAGATTATAAGATTTTACAGCACGTTATGAACTCGATTAAGTTTTCACGTTAGCAGAAACATAACATAGCAACATATGGCTAACGTATAGAAGTAGATGTATGTACCACTGAAAAATATCAGGAATTTTTAGAAAACTATAATCGATCATAGTTAACAAATTAGCAGTCACCTTCACCCTAACATTCCACAAATAAAATCATGTTTATGCTGTGTTATTTGAGAATTATCAAAGCATGCCATTTTTCAATTCGACAATGCAGATAGGGTAGTGTGTTTATAATGTAAAAGATATGAGAATAATTTTGACATAAGTAAACATTTGCATCGTTCCGAGTTAGACGTAAGAGTAAAGAAGAACATTACATCTTATGATGTGGTGCTTTAAAGTGATTATAATTATCGTTTATGAACTACATTTTCCACCTCCCCGACGGTTATTAATAAACATATGCTAACTTGACTTATGTGAGAGTTAGTTTTTGGGAATAAATTTGATTGAAATCAAAAGAATTAAATAATTTTTCTTATTCTTCGCCCCACATATGACACTACCAACGAGTATGACTGGGAGATGATGGACTCTTTCCTGTAGTAAATATGTGAATACGAGGAACGTTTTTTAATCAAATAATCTCTTCATCTGCGTAAAAGCTAGCTGAAGCCATCGAGGGTTACCAGGTCTCAAAATGAATAAATCGATGAGAATTAAATCCTTACAAGGGATAGACTTTTTTGGGTCATTAGTGCGACAAGTTTCGTAAACACCGCATCACAGCATGTACTTCTACGAGAACAAAACATTAAATCGCATCGCAAAATGGACTCAAAAAGATTAAGTTACATTGGACTTGCCCTTGTTATTTCATTGTTCTTTACAGTCCAAACTGCCATATGTGTATGCGGAGACGCTCTTGAGTCCCGCAAGTTTAAACCGTTACACAATCACCAACAAAAACTCCATACGAGTTTTTTCTGCACTAAGAACCAAAAATATTGATTAGGTTCAGCAGATTTTTGCCCGTATCTTCGATATTTCTTCGATTCTACTGTCTAATACGTGTTTTATTTGGATAATTTCCTTGATGTCCTGTCAGTTCAGTTTACTTTAACGATTGCGCTCAGTTTAGATTCACATAATGTGGGTACTGCCTTTAACATACATGTATGTCCGATTTTTATTTTCTGCGCTTTCCTTACTTTCGTCTTCATCCAATTTTAACAGATGTTCTTCATTAGCTTTTCAGTATTCGCTGAATTTTCATCACCAAATAACTACCAAGGATTGAAATAAATATTTATGATGGGCGATTTTATTAAAAGCTTGAAATTATTACCATTTCAAACATAAATTCTTATTAATTTTATACACCGAAGCGCATCCTCCCAGAGGCTAAAATATTGTACGGAGTTACCTGGTCCCTTGATGCTTTTAACCTACCTTTTTTATTTATATATTAATTTCATTTGCATATCTCATCATTGCCGACTACGTAGAATCTAATCAGCTGACCAAGAGTTGGTATTCGATGGAGAACAAGACCATAAAACGCTGACCATAAACATCTCCGATGATACCCAGCTCCTTTCGCATGCTGCCCCGAAATTCGGTGTCATTAAACAAGGGCGCTTAGTCATTCGATACGAAATGGAATAATCATACGATTGGACCCCCGTAAACAGTCCCTTACTTGAAGTTTCTACATGGTACTTGATGGCTCCGCGGGGTGAACCTATAACACGTGGCAAAAGGTGATTTACTTAGAAAAAGACGAACAGCGGAGGGGACGAGAGCCAGCGAGAAGTTGCAATAATATTGAATAACTAGGTAGGAAGAAGCGTAGTCAACATAGAGCAAGGAACTAATGGAATGTTACTAACAGAGGTTCTGACGGACAGTTCCTTCTCTCCCTTGAGAAAGGTGGTTTGGCCACCAAATATTGGGAATGCGTGTGAGTTTCATTTGTGTGTGTTTCTCTGTATTTTTGTTCGCTAGCGCTATTTCGCTTCTCCGTTTACCTTATATATATATATATATATATATATATATATATATATATATATATATATATATATCTATATATATATATATATATATTTATTTATTTATTTACGTTTCGGTGGACATGTCACCTTCGTCGAGTGTCGAAGAATCCTTCATTCGACCTCGTATATTCTGATGTGCAGTTCCGAACTAAGGAGATTTTTCATTGTCTTTTTATTTATGTATATGTTAAAATAGTTTCTTTAATACGTTCAGTTTATCTGTTTTTATGTGTGTTTATGTATATATATAATTAAGTAAGCTACCGATTAAGGATACTACCTTGATCAAAAAGTTCCCGGAATTTATTCAGAAAATTAAAAATACAAGTTTATTCATCTAAATCTATATTGTCCCCTTCAAAGTAATCCCCATCGACTGCAACACACTTATGCCAGCGCTTGATCCAATCCTCGAAACATTTTTTATATTCGGTTTTCGGTATGTCCATCAGTGCTTCCTGCGATTTTTCCATTACTTCCTCTCGGCTGCTAAAACGCGTTCCCCGTAATGGTTTTTTAACTCGATTGAACAGAAAGAAGTCACAGGGAGCCAAATCAGGTGAATTCGGTGGCTGTTGGATGGTATTTGTTGCATTTTTCGTCAAAAAATTACGAATAATGATAGTGTGCGACTGTGCGACGGTCTCGACGCACTGTGCGACGATTTCTGGTCTCTTTCGGCGAATTGCTTCACGCAAACGTCTCATAACGCCCAAATAATACTCTTTGTTTACTGTCTGGCCTTCTGGCAAAAATTCATGATGCACTACACCGTTGTAATCCATGAAAACCGTCAGCATTGCCTTCTTTTTTGACTGAAAACGACGTGGTTTTTTTGGTCTCGGCTCATTTGGTGAACGCCATTCACTTGCCTGATGTCTGGATTGCGTGTCGTACTCATAAACCCACGTCTCGTCTCCAGTAATGATCCTTTTGATGAATGTGGGATCGGATTCAGCCTCGCAAATCATGTCGTTTGCGACGTCAACACGGTCTCTTTTTTGCATGAAATTGAGGTCTTTTGGCACCAACTTTGCTGCTACACGACGGAAACCCAAACCATTAACCACAATGTCTTGGGCGGATCCATAGGCAATGTTCAAGTCCTCCGCTATTTCTCTGATGGTTAATTTGCGGTTATTGACCAACATTTCTTTTACTTTATCAATTTTTTCACCGACTTTCGATGTCGATGGTCTGCCACTGCGTTCATCATCTTCGATTGACTCACGACCACTTCTGAACCGCTCGTGCCACTGGTAAACGACCGTTTTTTTAAGAGAATCGTTGCCGAAACACTTTTCCAACATTTCCAACGTCCGTGCGCCACTAAATCCGTTTTTTACGCAAAATTTAATACAAGTTCGTTGTTGCAAATTTAAATCCATTTCTGCAATTGTAAAAAATCGCCAACACACACAGAGATAGATGTACTCTTGGCTACGTAACTTTTGCAAATGTCAAGTTATGACACTAAGATTTAAAGGGAATATCAACAACAGATGTACCAATTTAACCAAAAAAACAGAACTCAAATCGGAACGATGGGAGCGCCACACGGCGGGAACTTTTTGATCAAGGTAGTATATACAATTCCCCAATATACAATGAACCCTTCTTCCATTCCTCATTCTTCCTTTCTCCCTTTTTGTGTTCTCCTATACCATCGCCAATGAAAAAGTCCTGTATCCATCAGTCCTGTTTTCTGTTTATTTGTTCATTATTCAATCATGTTGCAAAATATATGTGTATATATTTTCATGCGGGTCGCAGGTCTGGTCTGACCTGAAGAAGGCCTCGGAGTAGGCCGAAAGCTTACATCATCTACAGTGTGAGTGTCCTTTTAAGTGTTATCTGTTTTATTCTGTGTTCTATTGTGCCGTCCAAAAGTTATATTGCTCTCGTGAGTACTTCTGCATCATCGATATATATATATATATATATATATATATATATATATATATATATATATATATATATATATATATATATATATATATATATATATATCGAAGCGGGTCGCGGTGGTCTAGCGGGTAGAGCGTTGGACTACTGACCGAAGGGCTTCGGGTTCGATTCCCGGGCAAGGCACTTTGGGCACCTGCAGCTCCACCAAGCTAGTTGATTTTTCGGGTACCAGATCTTCCTGGGAAACCATAACCGGCAAAGGGAAAGGAACTGGCCCCCCTACCCTGATGTGTGAATATTCACACGCCGTTGGGCTTGGTACATGGGTGAACTCTACCATCACCTACTAAACCGACCTTCGGGTTGATTACTGTGTTTATGGTTTATATATATATCGATGATGTAGAAGAACTCACGAGAGCAATATAACATTTGGACGGCACAATAGAACACAAAATAAAATAGATAACACGTAAAAGGACACTCAAATTGTAGATTGTTCGAGTTTTCGGCCTTCTCTGAGGCCATCTTCAGGTCAGACTCTAGAATATACATACAGGGAAAGGAACTGACCCCCCTACCCTGATGTATGAATTTCACACGCCGTTGTTCTTAGTACTACTCTTACCTATGAAACAAACTATCGGGTTGATATCTGCGGTGATTATATAGGGTTATTACCCTTTCTATTATTCTTTCACGACATTCCATTTTGACGAGCGTAACCGCAGTGCAAATAGAAAACGAGAGAGATGAATATTGAAAGCCGGATGGTGGGGGTAAGAGCGGATGAGAGGGTCGGGGGGGGAGGGGTGGTAGTAGGGGGGCGGAGAAGGAGGAGGAGAAATGAAGTGGGGGAGGGGGTGTGAGGGATGCGATACTTGGCAGCCACAGGGCTGTAATTTTCGTCGGCTTTTTTCCGTCGATATATATCGCGCCACCCCGCCCCAATGGGTCTTTCCAACCTTTCCGCCCTCCCATCTCCCCCTTCGGACCGCCCCTCCTCCCTGGCCTCCTTCCTCCCTTCCCACCCCATCTTGAAACCTCCTGACCCCTCTTAACACCCACCGACTCCACTTCTCATCTTCGCGTCTCAGAGAGATCGCATTCCCTCCCGTATCACTAAGCGGGGCTGGGAACGGATGATGCTATTGATAAATGCGTTCTCTTCATGTATTAATACGTACGTATATGGATACCGTACCTAAAAACCACCTGCAACTGCACCGCCTGCCTCTTAGCTCAATTCATCGACTCCTAGATCATCGTTACGTACCCCAAAATTCCAAGATGTATTTCAGAGGTTGTTTTTGTATTCATGCATTCACAGGCACTCTTTCACCGACTTGGGTCTTCGGCAGGTGATGGTAAAGTGTGTGATGGCGAAGTGTGAATCATGATGTGATATTTCTTTACAGATAAGTCAAATGTTTGAAAAAATCACCATCATTATTTAATGTACCCATTTATCATTCAGGTAAGAAGGAACAGTAGTAAGTAATCTATGGGCCAAATGTGCGTTTTAGGTGAACCGTGGAAACTATTACAATAGCGTACAATAATTACTAAGGATGACAAATTAAACTACGTCTAAAAATAAAAGCGATAAATATATTTATATGTATATATATAATGTTATTGGACTAACTAGTCGACACAAACACAGTTCTGTTACTAATTCCTCTTGAGAAAGGTGGTTGCACCACCGAAAATTCGAGAACCTGTGAGTCCCTCTTTTATATGTTTCAGTTTCTGTGTTTGTGTCGACTAGTTAGTCCATTTACATTATTGTTCACGTTCGTGAGATTTTCAAGAAAGTGACTATATATATATATATTTTTTTTTTCTATATATAACGCTAAATCATTATTTATGTGACGATATACATGTACTCCCTCTTTCTACATGATTGTAAAGTTCTAAAAAACAATATTTTCCTGTAATTTAGGACTTTTCCCAAGGTTTAACATAATGACCGAAAGAAATAATAGAACGTCAATGGAGGAGAATAAATTCCATATTTATGATGTGTGAACTTCTGGAACGTAGAGGTTATTTTCGATTTTTAATGTAAAACTTTTCACAAGGTTTAACATAATGACCGAAATAAATAATAGAAAAGCAATAGGCGAGAGTAAATACCATATTCATTATGTGCGGACTTCTAGATGATATACATTATATTTCGCTTTTTTTCTTCTGAGTTTCGAGCCTATAGAATCCTCCCGAAAGTTTTTATTAACAGAAGAAAGTCCATACATAAAATTGACACGAAAATTATGTCGGTTGCGGTTGCCGATTCAAAATGAAATAGCCTCAGTAATCAATCCGATGGTAGTATAATATAGGTAGGGATAGGTCTCGGTTCATATATTACTAAAGCTAACGGTTTAGTATGATATGAGCTGAGATAATTCCGATGGGATAGAGCAGGATCCTTGATTAATAGGATATTCAAGTTATTAAAGGATTCAAAATGCCATAGTCTTCGTAATCAAACTGACTGTTGTATACAAAGGATTTCTGCTCAGATGCTACTAAAAACTGACTACTATGCTACACTAAACTCACAGCCTTACCACGATCTCAGCTGAGATTCTGTTGAAGTGGAGTGGTGACGGATTCTTTCGTTAATGAGAAGATTCATGTTGTTAAAGGCTGCAAACCCAATGTTGAATTTGATCGGTGTGGGTATCACAGCTCAAATGGCAATAATTAGTGTGGCGGTATAATTAGTGTGTATTTACAACAAGTTATTTCCGCCTTGATGCCAGAGTTTCAAACCCCTCTTCCTCCAAAGTCTAGACATAATTACGGATATTCAGGAATCGAGATGTGATGTGTGTATTGCGATATAAATACGTGATTCGAAGCTATGTTGGAGCTTGGTTCAATATAGCGAATGTCAGAGAGTTGTCCTCTGATGGCCTCGTTGTCAGTTTACTCAACAACCAATCGACGTACCAACATGACACATGTTTGATGCTTCTGCCCAATTTCTTTTTTTGCCAATGGCAGTGACCTCGCACCACTCCAAAATCCAATTACATCAAATAAATCACTATTACTATTTCGAGGGACTTACGTACGGTGACGCTGGACCCGGAAGAGCGCATAATGAAGATTTTCAGTAGAACTGATGGCAAAATTTATGTCCGAATCGTCGAAAGAAGATAAATCGAGTGCCCTTAATGTGTATCCTTCCTGTGGGGAATATAGTATAATATCGAAATTTATTGACTTCAATGGGGGAAAGAAACTGATGACATTCGAGGAAAAACTGGCTATCGTCGAGTGTATCAATAATCGAAGATGGCTGTCGGGTGTGGATATGCTCCACCTGCAGACCTTGGCACGATGATTTTTATAAAGAACAGTTTCAAAGACATAAATATTGCAGTTAACTTTACGCAATAATGATAAATGAATTTTTACACTATCGTAAAAAAAAATTTCCGAAACAACCAGGTGCCATATCTAGAGATACCTCTAGTAGCTAGGATAATTTGTAGTTAAATACAAATAGGAAAGAAGTGCACAGTAGAAGATTCGACATTAGGCACGGTTGATATTTATTCTCGTTGCGTCGTTTATTGTAAGCTGCAACGGCTTCCCACCCCGAATTTCCTGGTTAGAATCTCCGAGACAGTTTTTCCAGTTGTATCTACTATGTGTGGGAGAACTTCAAGTGGAGTACGCTGGCTAAATAGTGGGTCCCTTGTTGTCCTTCGCTAGGTGTGAGCTAATGCCGGCGATGTGCTTCTCTCCACACTTAACAAATTACCTTAAAGTATTACATCTACAAAATTACCGACCTATTCCTACTGACGCCAATGACCTTAGTTGTCAGTTGACTCCCTTACTAACTGATAATGTAACTACTCGTGGACTGAATTGACTTCGAATTGAATTGGTTGGCATTATATATTGGCCACGGCGTCCATTCCCGAGGTGAGGTTCAAACCAGCTTCCGGCGAGTCGGGCACGAAACACACGTGAATCGAAGTGCACAGTGTGCCGTGAGGTGGCGCCTCCGGCGGGATACAACGAGCGTATATAGCACGGAGAGAAGATGATTGAAACTATCATTAACCGGATTCGAAGACCAAAACGCTTCGGACCATTTTCCTCTCAAACTACAGTAAGTTTCAACAAGCGTTTCAGGAAAAGATTTGATGTATATGCCTAAGCCCACTCAGTCAGTTTTATTTTAGGGATCGCCATATGCCAGGGGTTCTTAACTTAAGGGAGGGTGGGGAGTGAATTCCACCCCTTGAGGAATTTTCGGATTTCAGGGGTGAATTGGGACTACGACTACTTGCATCTACTTAATACCCAGCAAGCCGCCGCAAGGGCGTGTGGTGGGGGTTTTTAGGGCACCACGCGTAATTAAGAAAAAAACGCATGCAAAAGGTACAAATTTATACAGTTCACAAACAAAACATGGCATACATTCATGCAAAAACCCGTAAACCCCACACATATTCAAACACACAAACTACCAACTAACATACGCATACACCTACAGATACACCTAATAACTTTGCAATGTTTAATTTTGTTCCGACTTGTAAATTCAATGCTTTTACTATTTCAAAAGTGACTTTGGTTTCTTACTATTTATGAATGTCGGGGAAAGAATGAGTATTTCTATCTATCTGTATTAGAATCTATTTCCCTTATTTTACCTTTGTGGTCTGATCTACCTAAGTAGTGTGGGGCCATTATAACTCCTTTCGTGCCATCGTTAAACTCATTGGTTCTGAATCTTGCTAAAAGTGTAAGTCTTGCTTGTTCTCTTCGTATTTCGTATTTCGTATCCCAGCCTTTCCAGTTAGTGTGATTTCCACTATATTGTGTACGAACAACACAATAATAATTCGTTTTCATTTTATTCTGCGACATTCAGTAAAGTTTTTTGAATGCCATGCATTAAAATAAATATGTGCATTATAACTTAAGAAATTAAATATTATCTTTGCTGTCTACAGAAATAAAACTTTATTTGTCGACTAGTTTCGTTTACACTGTAACATTCTCAGGACTAGTAACGAAACTAGCCGACAAATAAAGTTTTATTTCTGTAGAAAGCAAAGATAATATTTAATTTCTTAAGTTAAACATGGATTTCTACAATGTTGAGGCCTCAACCATTCAGTGCATGTGCAATATATTTGAAGCTCATCCTTTGAATTTTACCGCTTGTTTTGGAAAGAGGGAGATGAAATTGTGGATTATGGCTAACGGAGCAAAAAAAGAGGGTGAGAACTACTGGAAACCAGAGAATGACGATGGATAACTACTCGTAATGCACGATTGCCAATCGTACAATCTCGAACGCGCGGATTCACAGGACGATGGATTCGACCACCGAAAAATGCCTACATGGAATCTATGTTTGGAGGTATTGACTCGTGTGCACCGTATCTGAAAATCACTCTTGAAGGCGCCCAAGAACAAATGCGATAGAATTTAGATAAATACCGGAAATGAGAAAAATAATTTGTCCGGGGATTGTTGAATTTCATTAGAGAAGGCTCAAGATACTGAGAACCATAAAATAACGCATACTTCTTCCTGAAATAGAATTTCATGCCAACTCTTTCAAACCCAATACATTTTAATCTTTATTGGCACAGAATGGAAAGTGAAGATCAGTGTTATTATCTTAACTTCAAACATGGATTTAATTTTATAGATTAAAAATGAATAAAATTCGTAGGAAATATGCATGTTAAACCATGATACGTGTAGAGATGGGAACACGGAGGAGTGTTTCCAAAATGCCGATGGAAATGTCAAGAATTACTCAATGACTAATCCGTGTTTCTAAACTAGAATGGAGAGAGAGAGAGGATTGACATTCAAGTTTCCAAGATAAATTTCGTATTCCAGATAATTCCATTGAATCCTTTGCAAGTGCAGAGAAAAGAGTGTAGGGAGGGAGCAGTTTGGCTCATCGTTTACGAAGGAAACTCTACACTCCAAACGACGATCCAACTGTGTGGGTACACTTTCATGTTTTAATAATGTTTTCGCCAGGACCTGACCGCGCAGCTGATTGGTTTTGTCGGCGCTGGGCACGAGGTGGACCGTGGGTCTGTCGAGTGGGCGGGCGGGGAAGAAAATGAACAAATGGAGGAGGACTCTGTTCATGAGAAATAAAAACGCCCGGCATACTCCACCGCCCGGCTCTCTCTCTCTATCTCGCACACACAAACGCGGGGCCCATTCTCTTAAATATTTATCTGCGTCTTCCTACCTACCCTCCTCCCCCTCCCATCCCTTTCCCTTCATCCCTCCCCCCATCTACTCCTCCCCTTCTCTCTTTTCCTCAGGAACACTCGAAGCGATCGCATACCTTCCCACCTCCCCACGATTCCTCCCCTCCCTCCCCATAAACACTCCCCTCCCCCGTTCCGCAGAGGGTGGGAAGCAAGCAATCTGATTATTGCCATCGGAGGAGGTGTGTGTGTGAAAGGGAAGGAGGAGGAGGAGAGAGGCAGTTCGGGATGATATAGTGGAGAGATAATAAACTCCCAAGTGCCTTCATCTCCTCTTCTGACTCGATTATTTTCGTTTTTTATCTCCAAAAGGGTTCCGTTACCTCTAATGCAAATTGTAGACTCTAATCGCCATAGGATATTGTTATATATTTTCTATTACCGTTTTCCAGAACTGGTCCTCTCTCATTCGACTTCCCTCAACCTCCTCCTCTCTCAATTTCTGTCTCTCTCTCTCTCTTTCTCTCGCTCTACCCATCTTAAGCCTTTTATCAATGCCTGATGAACACATTAGGAGCACGCATTTGAGGTTCCGGAAAGTGTTTCTCAACTATTGGTCATTAAGGACTATTGAGCGCTGATAAGTTAAGCAACCAAAAAAAAATATACAAGAATTTTCGGCGGGCTCGCACGATTGTCGTAACGTAGTGAGTTTTCAGAATACAATCTCATCAAAACATTTCGGGATAGAGATTAATGGAGGCCGGGAGCCTGGTTAACATCTCAGCAAAATATTTGCGCGCCGATGTATTTGGTGTAGCGACGAGTCTCCTTAGTTTGGCTGACATGTTTTGCGATTTTTCATGTTCCTCTGCTCTACATAAATATGCCCATTGGAAATGATCTTCGCACTGGACCAAAGAAATAAACGTCTCTTTTCCCTCGAGATTATTTTAGAGAAAAAAATGGAAGTTGGAAGATTGGTGTATCGACCCGAGAACCGATTCATTAAAGGGAGTTTAGAGAAATAATCTCTCCGATTGATCACTGGGGATTCATGATTCTTCAGTCAAAGATTCATGAAAATTTGAACTTAAATGTCCGCCGTCTGTGACAAAGATATTGGGACTGCCTCCTATCTCAAACATTTGGATTCCAACCGAGTAATTTATTACATCATGCACTACTATTTATTGCAAGTATTTTAAGAGTTTTTAGATAATTTTCTAAAACCTATAGATAGATAAATTCAAAGAGGTTTTCACTTGCCTGTTTCATGAATGAATGTCTTCATTTCAATGAATAACCTAGTAGACCTTAGAAGTCGGTACACAAATTTTCGAATCTCGCCAAAGTACTGCTACACATAGTAAGTACGTATTAGGCTCAGAACACGCCATCCTTGTAATATTAACTGGATTCCTCTGGGTAGACCTACAAGAAGGAAACATTTTAAGAATAATATTTCAATGAAATTTTCATTGAATCTAATTCCAAATTGTCTAAAATTAATTATTAAATTTACTTTCAATACATGTGAAATATTTTTAGAGTTACAAAGAATGCCAATAACTAAATTAGATCACAGACATTTTATCATTTATTAATTACAATAATTTAATATGTTTCGTACATATATACATTGTAATTACTAAATTATTGTGTTTTCTATTATCTATATGATGATATGATGATTTGTGAGTGCCATCGATTACGTCTGAAACCAATTTTCTGTCCTGGGTTGAATGCAGGATATTTTGTAGATCAGGAGTGGCAAGGCTTGTCAAGACCTGAGACACTCATCAGTTTTCTTGGTGATTAGGATTCACATTACTTGAATGGCACACATATTCCATTGATTATTTCGACGCATAATGGGCTATTACATCATATAAAAAATCATTTCAAAATGCCGTAAAATTTGGTTTCAGATTTGTGGTGTGATCACGCCTGGTGAGGATACTGATCACATACGGAGTGGGCTAATTGTGTAATTGAATTCATGCTCGGAATATTATCCGTGTATATTACTTACGTCTTACTTAGTACTTTTCCTCTTTGGCGATTACGTGGGAAATATATTTCTGGCAAATTCTGACCTCTTTATCCCAAAACCAACTTAGTTGGAATTAGCTTCTGGCAAAAAACACTGGTTCATCTTTTACGTTTAACAAGTACCATAAATATCTGGATTAGTTCAATATGTTTAATATACGAAGTGTGTTAAAAATTAACGGCAATTTTAATTTTTCAGACAATAACATTTATTTATTTTTGTACATTGATATTGTCACCTTCAAAGTAGTCCCCATTGGAGATTATGCACTTGTACCAGCGCTTCTTCCAATCCCCGAAACACTTCTAAAACTCTATCTTTGAGATAGCCTTTAGTTCTTTCAGCGATGCGCTTTTAATGTCATCTACCGCTGTAAAACGAAGACCCTTCAAGGTTCTCTTAATTTCTGGAAATAGGAAAAAGTCACACGGATATACACACGGCCATATCTGGTGAATATGGAGGCTGGGGTATCGTTACAGTATTGTTTTTGGCCAAAAATTCACGAACAAGCAATGGAGTGTGAGCTGGTGCATTATCTTGGTTCAAAAGCCATTTTGGAACGAATTTTGCTGCCACGCGTTTCATACCCAAAACAGTGGAAAAAATGTTATGACATGATCCAATCGATATGTCAACATCATCAGCGACCTCTCTAATTGTGATTCGGTGATCGTTCATAACCATTTCTTTCACTTTTTCCACGTTTTCATCGATTGTTGATGTGCTGGGGCGTCCAGGGCGTTCGTAATCTTCAAGGTCTTCACGGCCTTCTTGGAAACGCTTATACCACTCGTAAACTCTTGATTTACTCATAACCGACTCAACATAGGCCTTTGTTAACATGTCGCACAATTTGTTACACTTATCTTCATTTTTTACGCAAAATTTGATACAAATTCTTTGATCCATTTCTTTTAACAACGAAAATCGCCGAGCTCATAAAACACGTCTAACCTTAGTGGCTGTCACAGACAAAGTCCACAATGAAAACAGCTAAAAGTTTTATCACACTTCAGGGGCATGCATGCCAACATAATAAAAAAAGTTTGACAATCGGACATTCCCGCGATATAAAAAAGCTCCAAGCCCGCGGTATAAAAAAATTCCCGTTAATTTTTGAACACACCTCGTTTATGAAATACTTTATTCTTTATTGGAAATACCTTCATTGCTGGGAACTCTAAAGAACGAAAAACATAAGTTTAATATCGAAAAAATAATTAAATGATACACTCTGACATGGTTCCGTTAATGCACTCGTATCATACACTTGGCTCTCTATAATATAAAAAAATATCCAAAAATAGTATCCATTTTATGTTGTCGAGAAAATGAATCTAGTAATGATATTAACCAGGAGTAAAGTAGTCAACATACTCTAAAACTAGCACTGACAGAAATTATAGCAATCATCTGGAATACTGGGACCATCGAAAAGTTTTTACCGCGCTCTTTATGCAATGCAATATTCATCTCACCGATATTCTTGCCGCTAAAATGGGTACACTGACTTGTGAACGGTACATCAACCTCTAGATAATAGGTGTTAGCTGCCAAATAAGTGTATGTATTCGATGAATAAACCGTGGTGGGCAATAAGCGGTGGAATGCGGAGGTTGCTCGGGTCCATTCATTGGCAAAATACGTTTATAAACAATAAGAAATCCCATTAAGGTCCCATGACTCGGCGATGAGCTGCCGTCAAATAATAACCCGTCAACTACCTGGAGAATCGGGAGCAGCCCTCCTTCATACCAGAGAAAGAACAAGCCAGCAGAGTAACAGTCATTTTGTAGCACACGTTGTGTTAAAATTACTTTATCGACTTCATTACCGCCAGGTGGAAGGCAAGAAGAAACCAAAGCATCAGTTCCGAAGAGCAGCATCTTTCATTAATGCATTTCATCAACTAAAATCACAATGGGAACATCTCGAAAAAATGTGCCATAGATGAAATAGTGCTCCGTCAAAATCTATGGGTTGAGGCTACGTGAGAGGGTTCAATGCTTATTTACACGATACTTATTTCAGTACTGAAATATGTAATAAATTCAGGATTGTTATTAGATAGACTAGTAGAGAAGGGAAAATTGTATTCATCAATGAGCTCAATTCTCTTTTAAGCACTGAAAAGATAAAGGAGAACGATACTTATTTTCTATCCGAACTTTCGATACAGCCACCAAACACGGATGAGCAGTGGTGTTTCAAGAGGCTACCCACTGTGGCGCTGGAATCCACATTGTTTTCTACGAGGCCTGTTTTCCTGATATGCTGATGAAAAAGTTCTCTTGGATGAAGAAGCTGCAGCAACAAGATTGAAACATCTTACCATTTACAATTGGGGGACAATCGTATGCTACTTTTTCAACTGCCAATGTGTTGCAGTTCATTGTGCAGAATCGTCAATATTCCATTACTGGTTCTTATCGTTCTCCGGCGAATCAAACTCTCTGCCCAGATTTACCCATTTCGTTTTCAGTATTTTAAACTTTAGTAGTTAGATTTACAAAACGTTGTCATGATAAAATTATTAGCATGTCTAAAATATTAGAGGAACTAGGTTGGGAATCACTCACGGAGCGAACCTACAGACTAAATCTCTTGCATAAATTGGCAGGACGTCTCTTTTCATTTTATGTTGAAAATGCATTATTAACTCTTTCGCACCTCGGTAGAAGAGATCATGTCAATGAAATTATAGAGATTAACAGACATAATTTTTCCCACGAGCGATTAGGGTTACGAATAAGAACAGCGTTGCCCGACCTCGCTAGGAAAGGAGGAATGCTTTGGGCCAAAAGTAGTCTGGTGTGGAATCACCCCTTACCACACACCCTAGCGGTGGCTCACAGGATATCATATAATTAAAAAGTATGTTATATTAAACGTTTGACAAATAACATTGCCTCTAATTCCAAACCCGTTTCCTCTTCAGAAATCTGGATGGAATTTGACATGAAAGTTCTTAAGTGCTTGTTGGCATTGAAGCGTAAACAATGACGTCGATCAAAAACACAAAACAAAAGCAAGCGCGCATACGCAAAAATCGGAAGTCGTAAGGACAGATTACGCAAAAGGATTCTTTCCGAGACTTAGCACCAAATTCGCATCCAATAATGAATATCCTAATTTTAATAGTAACACCAGTAACTGAAGTAAACATCGCGTAAAACGGGCTTTAGTCTAGGGTTCATGAAACGATAGTGGAGTAAAGTTCAAATGAAAAAGAAATGAGTGGTGTAATATCGTGTTTGTTGGACCGCACATTGAGTACGCGTCGAGTACTTGGGACCGTTCACAGAAAGACTTAATTATGGGATAAAACAGGAACTACAATGATTGCTACCATAAAACCAAATAGGAGAAATTGCAGGGACGTAAGAGCGATCTGTAGTCCACACCAAGTATACACAGATTCGGCGATCGAATTCAGTCAACGTAATGAAGACACAGGAGTAATGGACGTAAGGAATGTGATTTCCAGCTCATAATTTTCAAAATTTATGTCAAAAAACGGCATAAAATAAGTATATAAAACTTTTATTCGAGCGTAGGGGTACTCGGAGACAATCTCTACGCCTCGCTTTGCTCTTGATAATGTTGGATTAGAGATGTACCTAAGAGGTTATGACGAGATTTGTGATACACACCTAAGTGATCTTAATTGAACATATAATTAAGAAATTTACCCTTAAGTTAAAAGGAAACTTTGTCACTGGATTGGTTTAATAAAAAGACTTGGTCATTATCAACCTACAATTAAAACCGATGCAAACACAAAAAAGATGATGCAAAAAATATGGTCAGGTAAAAAATTTCGCTGGAAGGTGTTTACTAATGATCAGCAATACAAGCCTGGAGGTGAGAAGGCGCTTCAGTTATGAATGGCTATACTTGGTGTATTACCACCGATTGAAGTTAGATATAAATATTGACGATAACAGCAGAAACGATAGGGATTGTGGTGCTGGAGCAGAATGGTCTAGACTAAATGGGCTGAAAGTCATGCAAAACGTGAGGGAAGAAAGAAGCTTTTGGGCGCCATGCGTACGCAATTAAAAATATATGTTATCTAAAGATCTATACTAATACCATGCTAAAGATGTCTCACGGATTGATTATTAGACAGAAAAGTTGGCGGGAGGATTATGAGAAAGAGCATAAATAACTAAAATAAAGTAAATAATGAGATATTCAAATGTACGTATCCATGAAGGAAGTAAGAGAAGAATCTGAGAAGAGAACCGCCGACGTAAACCATATTTTAAATGGCAACTAAAGATGAAGACACACGTAAATTAAGACGGTTACGAATTCTGAGAGTTATCAACTTTAAAGATCAAGAATACATCATAATGCAACCATTTCAGAGAGTAAAAATCATTCGCCTTGACCGGGATTCGAACCCGGATCCCTCGATATCCGGCCGAGTGCTTTAACCACTTAAGCTACCAAGACGTCCTCTTACACTCTGAAATTTTTGGGGCTTTAAAGGAACAAGATGTTATAACATTTTTCACAAATACAACATTTTCATAACACAAAATTTCAGAGTGTAAGAGGACGTCTCGGTAGCTTAAGTGGTTAAAGCACTCGGCCGGATATCGAGGGATCCGGGTTCGAATCCCGGTCAAGGCGAATGATTTTTACTCTCTGAAATGGTTGCATTATAATGCACACATAGCGGGTGACTCCGTTAAAGTTACTATTACAGTTTCTTGAAATTTATCAAGAATACACCCCCAACTATTGCGTCTCGTCAGACTTATTGTCATATGCACTCTCACTAATAAATTTGATCTTATTTCTTTTTGCATTCGATCATTAGTTGAAACCCATCCCAAGCACTTCTGGCATCTTGAACATTTTGCTCCATTTGATGTTGTCGAAAGTCTTCTCCAAGTTTACGAATATCATACTTGAACCTTATTCACGACGATCATTTTTTCGGCCAGTACCCTCAAGTTGTTTAATGCCTCTCTTGCTCCTTGGTTTTTTTTTCTGAATCTGAATCGGTTTTCCGTCAGGCCTTCATCTGTCTATCCTTCTATTCTTCGGATATTTATCCGTTAAATTACAAAAAATAATAATTTAGCACCCCCCTTTGACTTTATCCTTTTTATCTTTTTTCCACAAAATTAAACATTGGAAAGATATTAGGTATATTTATAGGTGCATGTGTATATTAGTTGATAGTTTGTGTGTTTGCATGTGTGTGGAGTGTAAGAGTTCTTGCATGAATGTATGCCATGTTTTGTTTGCGGACTGTGTAAATTTGTGGCTTTTGCATGCGTTTTCTTCTTAATTACGGGTGGTGCCCCAACACCCCCCGCCACACACCCTTGCGGCAGCTTGCGGGTTATTAAGTAGATGTATCCTTTCAGTCCGATTATTTATTGGTTAGCTTGAGACAGTTTTTTTATGTAAAAACAAAACGCTTATGAATTAAACAAACTATTTTACTTGACATTGCATTTCACTTTAAAATTCTCTGCTAATGAATCGGTTAAGTAACTAATTGCCGATGTTTCAATTCTATTCTATTTAGTTCTATTGGTAGAACACTTAATCTGGCTTCAATTTTCTCATGAACACTTTATTGTGACATATTTTGACACATAAGTTAAGCAGTTGGGAAAATATATTCAAATTAAACCAAATTTAGGTAATTACGACTTTAAAATATATTTTCAAAGCACTCCGAAAACTTGGGAAATACATGTAATAATAGCACACTAATATATTCTATTAGAAATGCGGAATTCCTCGCGTCATATTTTTCCCATGACAATGGGATATGCATTAAAAATGTTTCGTTACTTAAATATTGGTAAATTGAAACAGTTGAAATTCACAATTCCAGTAGTTTAGGGGAAATTAAAATCACCAATCATTACTTTTGTTTCTAAATTAAAAGTTGACGCGTAGAAACTCATTCTATTGGAAAGGAAGGATTTTGAGGTGAAATCGTGGACGGGACTTCGACTATGAAAGTGACGTCGTGGCATGGTAGGATGGGTCATTCGCTTTTCCGAGTCTGGATTTCGAATGGCGAATTACTCACATAGCAATCAGTCATAAAATTGAAATCATACTGATAAGTGTTGATGTGTTTCTATTTACGCAAAATATAAAAAAGTACAAAATACAACGCACTTTATCTTATTGCCTCTAACTCGGGAAAAAAACTTAATTTTTTCCTAAATTTAATTAAGCCAATTTTCTACCAAATGAGGGAAATCGTGTTCAAACACTTATTTCAGAAAAAGACGAGGAACTTGACGGAACCACACATAGAAACGCGGAGAAAAGAAAATTTATTTCAAACATTTATTCCATTCAGTGATAATATGTCAGCCGCAATAAAAATTCGGCTGCCACGTAAGCAATTTTCGCCTGTTAATATCAGCAAAAATTACCTGCGGTGATGAGAATTTATGACTATCGTGAGTTCATGAGTATCTGACTCTTGTTCCCTTAATCGATCTTCCTCAAACGATGATCGCAAATGAAAATACACTTTTCCAGTTCCAGGTAATGAGTAATGGTATTTGATCGAGCACGAGGAGGCGATTCGCCACAAAATGTTCGTGCGAGAAAAAAGAGAACAGAGATACCGAGATCGTTTAGGCTCGTGGAAAATTTTCAGAAGCAGCAAGAGCATCCGGTCAGGAAATCATAAAATCGACATCATCTCCACCTAATGCCCCCAACCCCGACGTCTCTTTAAACACGTCTCTCATCCCCCGCAAAAGAAGAACCCTATACATTTTCTAATAACCCTTTAGACGCGTAAACAATAATTATCGATACCTAATGTAATGAAAAGGAGTTTGGGTAGTTTTACGGAGGCGGAGATGGAAAGTATAAGTTAGTGGGAGGGCCGGAATGAATGCGGAGGGTGGGAGGGAGAAAATGTAGAGGGAAGGACGAAGGGGTGAGAGGTGTTGGGAGATTCCACGGTGACCGGTCGCCCGGCCCGCTCACCTCCGCCCGAACGCCCCTCGGAAGAGAACGGGACCGAACATCCTCCCCTGGGGCACGCCATGCAGAGCGAGGCGCAGACTACATACATATATCGTATTAATCACTTTGGGCGCTCCGCCCGAAAAACTCTCGCCTCTCTCTCGCATAATTGAATGCGACCGGCTCACGATTACAGGACCCGCTGCCTACATGCACGCCCACCATTCTCGCCTATCTATACACCCCCTCCCCACGAAAACCCCTCCGCCTTCCCGCAACAACCCACCCCTCCGCCGGACTTGCCTTTTTGCATTTGGAATGAGGCGAAGAACCGATCGAGTGTGGGGGGCAGAGGGGGGAGAAGGCTGTACCCTCCTCATCCCGTTCCATCCATTCTCTCCATCCCATCCCCTAGCTCGGTTCACGCACGACCCCTCCCCTTGCCTATATCTCATGGGAATCGGAGACCCGTCGAAAACTCGCAGCTCCTATGCGGCGGTAACGCTATCTGCCGAATATCCAGGGAGAAAGGGAGGGAGGAGGGAAGCTGTTTTATCCCGGTTATATGTTAATAGTATGTAAAACGTTATGTAATGCAGAGGAGCCGCTCAACTGGTTAAAAACTTACGGGCACACTCGTTTCGTCTCCGCGGCGCGATCAAACCAAACGCCGAGCCACAGGTGCGGTTAGTGCGAGGTTTAGGCCATAAATAAGTCTCTTAAAATTCTGGGTGCGATTAAAGAGTATTAAGTTTGATTTCCGAGCGAAAAATGCTGATGAAAGGATTTTGAGTTAAAAATATATTCCCCGGACAATTCAGAAGCGGATCGTTAATTCTAAATAGGATTTTTCCCTGCATGATTTGATTACTGCTATTGAATTTTAGTTAATCAAATCAATAATCTAAACATCTGCAAAACCTATTCACTAGCACTCAATACAATCCAAATGTAAATTCGAGGGAGTACATTTTCGGTCAAAAAATTGGTGGACTACAAAAAAAGGAAGCACGTGATTAACAGTTTAATCAAATAAAATGCTAAAAAATATCGTACTTCCTCGCACATAACTTCGGAAGAGAATGAAATGTGGATATCAAGAGGGATGTAGTTAGAAGGGGGTCATTTTCGTGACTACCATCTTAGACGCGAGCCGTTGAAAATCGGTGCGGGCATGAGTTTATTTCATACCATTCAGCACGATGTAAACACCAAATTCCTGAATTAAGTTAACGACAGATTAATGTATTAATAGATGCTTAAAATAACCAGAAGTAGTTTACATTTCGCGGTGAGCAAATGAATATATATGTAACATGTCGTGGCGAAGAATGAATAATATAATTTGAGCAACCCCCATTTAAATGATTCTTGCATTGACGTCTCCTAAAAGTAAGGCTAGCTAATGTATTTCTGCAGGAAACGCACCGTGGATAAGGGGGATTAATGGAGTAAGTCTGCTGGCCGGAAGGTAGCGAGTTCACACCCGGATTCAGATCCAGTTCAGTCTCCGGTCACCGCTAGATAAGATCAAGTTGCGTACCTAATCTCCTGGGTAGCTGAAATTTCTGGTGCAAGGAAAGAAACTCCGTCCAAATCCTGAAAACGTGAATTTCACGCGCCGAAAAGTTTCGTGAGGGCGATGACTTAGACTTATACATATGTTTAAATGAATAACTATATGTTTTTATATACATATATATGCATATATACATACATTTTTATAATATAAATACATATATATATATACATACATGTATATATATACATATATATACATACGTGTATATATATACATATATATACATACGTATATATATACATATATACACACACACATATATACATATCGATGATGTGGAAGTACTCACGAGAGCAATATAACATTTGGACGGCACAATAGAACACAGAATAAAATAGATAACACGTAAAAGGACACTCACACTGCAGATGATTTGAGCTTTCGGCCTACTCCGTGGCCTTCTTCAGGTCAGACTGCTCTGAAGAAGGCCACGAAGTAGGCAGAAAGCCTAAACAATCTGCAATATGAATGTTCTTTTACGTGTTATCTACAGTAACACACAGTACGAGAACACATAAAAAGAACACTCACAATAATATATATATATATATATATATATTATATTAACAATCTCCCTTCGGAAAGCAATGCAGATGATTGGAAGGAAGCACTGGAGAGCAGTTTTATATATATATATATATATATATATATATATATATATATATATATATATATATATATATATATATTCCGAAGGGAGATTGTTTAATTGGTGTCTTCTATTATCTGCCGCACGAAGACTCTTCTTCGACACCAAGGAATAACGAAGAACAGAAAAGGAACAGAATTTAGTGTATATTACATTTATCACTTGTGACGTGACATTTGAGAACGATTTTAATGTTAGAAACACGCTGGACGAAATAATTAAGAACAGGGAAACCAATTTTCGCACAGCAATGAGAAAACATCCACAGTTTGACGTCACCAAGTTTTTAGCATCGTGATGAAAGGCTTCGCATGAGCGACCTAATACCAACAACTCCTACTTGACACCCCATGCTCGGTTTTATGAATAAACAAATTCGACACCGTATACGGACGAGATTAAATGTATCCCCCGCGGGACGTGCGAAAGGGGTGAGTGGCTCTCGGTCGCCCTCCTCGATCTAACGGGGAGAGAAAGACGAATGCTTTCGGCGACCACGAATTATTTGTAACGAGTTAACAAGGAGAGTTATTCCCCGTGTTCTCATGACGATCCTAAGGTAGGTAAAAAGCCGGGGAGTGAATATTAGTGTGGAAGGATACTACGGGGGGAGGCAGTTCGACATCTGCTGCCCTCGGGACCCCTCGAGGTGTGGGGAAGGAGGTTGGGGGGAGCATCACCCCCTCCCCCTTCCTATTCCTCCCACTTCCCCCCTCCCCCATACTCTCTCTCTGTACTCTCCCGAGCCACCCAAACATCTCGTTTCCATCGCTCTCTCCCCCTCACACCCTCCTCGAAGGCTCGTTTGTGTCTGATTTACGGCCGCACCGAGTCCACTCTTTCAGCGATTCACTTTCACGCCCCCAACACCTCATTCCACCCCCCGCCCTCAAGGGACCGACCCAACCTCCTCCCTCTCTTCCTCGAGGCCTCCCCCGCCCCTTTTATGACCCAACCCCACCCCCCTCAGCATCTGGAGAACCTCCAAATACCGACCGATTCGAAGCTCAAGCTCTTCGCCGCCTTCGATGTAATGGGTGGGGGGAGAGGGAAAGGGAAGCCAATCTCCTCCGAGTGTGGGGAACGAATATTATATACTATACACAGTGTCATTATAATCAACGTGTTAAAAGGGAAATATACCTACCCCGTGCGAAGACTATTACGGCGTCACGGTCACTTCACGAGAGGGACTGTACGAGATGAAAATGTTGTTCGCGAAGTAATTGGGTCGCATACGTTTGTGTAAAGTGTTTGTTGTAACAATTTCTGATCTTTTTCAACTGTAAGATCGTTAAATATTTAGTCTCCCTCCTTTTCTGCAAAAAAGATCCACTTAAGATATGTTACAAATATTGAGAAGAATATCGCAAAGCTTAAACCTTTTATGGGCTACTATCTGAATACGGGCAGAAAAATCTCACGGGAAGGAATATCAAAGCATCATCAAGAGTGAAGTAAAGGAGCGGATAATAAAGATTGTGAAGGCGAGAAGCCGTGAAGACATAAAGGAAACAATTCAGATGACGACGCGGTGCAAAAGTTCAACCAATCCGGTCGCAAGCAATCAAGGGCAGCGACAAACGAAGATGAATTCACGAGGTTGTTAGTGACATCGAACCCGCTAATTTGGCCGCTTGGAAGCGCTCAGCTAATCGCAGGCCGAAAACTAGATGCCCTCAAGTTCGAGGCCAAACGAGCTTTCGTGACTGCTCCCGCCCTTGACTATAGGTAACATCGAAGGATGAAGACAGCAGAGTTGAGGAATCAGCAACGAAATCCGTTGATGAATGGAACTAATTCATAAATTCCAAGATATTCAAATGTAATAAA
This sequence comes from Hetaerina titia, assembly GCA_037158775.1. Classification (NCBI taxonomy): domain Eukaryota; kingdom Metazoa; phylum Arthropoda; class Insecta; order Odonata; family Calopterygidae; genus Hetaerina; species Hetaerina titia. Next base: position 36,644,110 of record CM073778.1, read on the forward strand.
CAGCAAAGTTGAATAATTTGATTAATGAACGAATAAACAAGTTTAAATCGATGGCATTGAACAAATTGGCCACTTTTGAAAAAATTAATTAATTTCTTAAGAGTATTTTTAATGTGGTTTTAGGATTTATCTCCACTGTGAAATCTTTCAATGGTTAATCGACGCTTCCGATGATCTTTAAATTTATGTTTTAAGTTTTCCTGCATAGGAATGTCACCCGGATTGAAAAAAATTGGGACGGAACCTTTCTTCTCAATTTCTCATAAAGTTAAGAAAATCGTTCATATTGGCGGTGGTGACGTCATTCACTAGAAATTTCACACTAGCGAAAATGAGGGTCGCACATTAGTCCCATAAAATTCGTTCCAGCAACACTCACGAAGTTAGGGGATGGCTAATACTCTCTGTGTACTGCGCCTCAATATCTAGATTTATATTCCGCGATAACCCTATGGCTGAACACCTGTTCGATAGTTTCCCTGGGATATACCCTCACGTCGTAGTCACCAGTTTCCTATATAACGTATTGGCAGGTAGCACCTCTTTCCTCTGAATCCCATGCGAACCACTGGCCCTCGATGGTCTGGTGGTGGTCAAGTGGAAACCGGGATCCATATTTTTTGGAAGTGACAGATCCAACGATTTCGCTCAAGAGATAAAATATGTAATCGGCATAATATTTCAATTTTTTTTAATGCCAAGATACGATTCCACACTTAAGCGTCAGCTAATTTAATGATTATTACCAAAGCTTTCATCACGGCATTATTACTCTCCAACCACCGTAATATGTCGCTCAATTCGAACCTCCCCAACCTCCACGAGCATAATTGGACGCCATTCGATGTGCTTCTTCCACGAGCGTCAATTTGGAAAAGATAATACAAATCGCTTGGGTGGCAAACTTCAGTATTCTGCCGTCTTCACTTAAATTCATTTCTCGCCTAATTTAAGTCAAGAAATCCATATGACAACAGTGTGCTTGAGAAATCCTAAGAAACTACCTCTTCATTACTCAAGTACTCAGATACCATACTTTAACGCCGCGGTATCACATGATTTTCCTCTTCGCGTAACATTTCATGTTGTTTCAACTTGTGACAAAAGGGCTCCGGTATCTGAATAATTACGTTGCCTCCTCCCGCCCCTCCTTAATTTAAAATTACAATATAATTGAGGAGCCAACTCATTAAAAAAAGGGTGATCGCCCGTATTCTTCGGGAATAAAATTCAAGGGAAGAAAAACACAAGGTATATTGAGTGACTGAACCTCAGATTTCTCGCGTGCTAAGTGAATTTCTACACAGATTAAATCACAGAATAATATATGTCACCATAGAATTATCTTGACGAATTTAACTCGAGTATTGTAGTGTGATCAATTTTCTCCTGATTGTCCTATCTGAGGCTTACCCTTCTATTCATTGGAATGCGTTGTTCCTACGCATCAACTAACAAATATCAAGAAACTGTAACAGTAACTTTAACGGAGTCACCCGTTAACCCGCAACCATTCCCATTCAACCATCCCGGTCAAGGCGAATGATTTTTACTCTCTGAAATGGTTGCATTATAACTAACAAATAATTGATTGAAATAATCCCGAATCCGCCACATCAACGAAGTAAGCTTTTTTGTAACGTGTAGGCTGATGAAATTAAAGGCAAATATTCATTCCAAATTTGTCGAATCACGGAGATGTCATAGTTCGGAACTATCGATTTGCTCTTTTCAATGTCCTCTGTCAATATCAACTGCCTCCCCTGACCATTTACCCAACTGTGATCACAAACGTGGGAATATACCTCGTCACGAACGGTACATGTCACGATGTTGCGCCGGAAAAACCAGCTTCAGTTGATGAATGAAATAGTATAATCGTTGGTATAAAATAATGAAAGCTATTCCTGAATTCAAATGTGACGAAGTCTTGGTGGTTATCAATAAATAATGTCTTCACAACAACGTGGAGACAATTTAGAAGCTGGAGTCGATACAACAATCCATTGATGTGAACAAGGCGAGTGTTAGTTTTTTTATTTTCCTCAATATTTATTTATGGTATAAAGCCATAGAAAAAAATTTAGGGAATTAACCTTATCACTATTACAGAGTCACGCTCAATTAAATGGGAACGGGTAGATGGGCGTACATTCATGTGCTAATATGAAATGGTGCACATGCCCTTCCGTTATTATCGAAATAGCACTTCACTTATGATTCAATCCTCTTTTGCAATCCAATAAATCCCCGCGACATATTTGTAACTTTAAATAACACTTGGGGGAAATCTTGAAAAATTGAGAGCACAAGGGTGGCCAAAAATTCATCGAAATCTTTTTATCCTACTAAAGTGCACGAGAAAGTTTTTGCACTCCATCAACTTAGTCATCAAATTTTCACACCACCGCAACAGATAATTACTTTCTTACTTATACGTGTGTGATGAAAGGAACCATCCTCTGGTGTGTGAATTTCACACGCCGTCGGGTTTAGTACTGGGTAAACTCTACCATCACCTACCTAATCGACCTTCGGGTTGATTACTGTGCGTAATATTCATAGATAACTAATGCGTAATATTTCTAGATGCTATATTTTACTACATGCGCCTCTGTCCAAACAAAACATCAGCATAGGAATTTCTCCATTCGTTCGCAATCTTTACATTTTTATACAATCAATTAAACTATAATGATAATATTCTCCTGCCAATATATTATATACAAAGCTTTAGCATTCGCAATAAATATGGGTTTATCTATTTTTATTTTTTATGCGTTTCTTTGGACTTAAGTTCTATTTTGCCTTATAATAAAAATACCCATCTCTGAGATTCTCTTTTAATATGACATTAACTACTGTATTGATGAGATGAATGTTTCCTTTTCCTAACGCATGGGCACACGATTGCAACATTAGTTGACAGTAATGTGATACACACGTATAAAACTTTAAAATACTCTTTTGGGGTGATTATTGTTTGGAAACATCAGGTTTAACTTTATTGAACATGAGAATTTATAGACATAATTCTTTCTTTTCCTTTTCTCGTACGTCCAGCTCATTTTTTTTATCCATCCATGCATATTTAATAACCCCTTCCCTTTGGTAAATATAGTCGTTAGCCGACCTCGGGTCTCCAAAAGAGTTTTTAAAAAGCCATTATAGTCTCCTCAAAATCTCAAGTGAAGTCCAGCCGTCATGCAATTAATATTTGAAGGGAAGAGGGGAGCAAACATTTCAACAACTCATTTCGTTTTATTCCAATTGGGGATTGGGGAATCAATTTGATGACTTCCACTTCGTTTCCCATTGTTTGCGGAGAAACAGAGATTAAATCTAGATTATCTTTGGTGACGGCTACACCGGCTTAATTCCCGAGGGTTCTCCAAGGAGATCCCTAATATCCCCCGCGGGGACACTTACAAAATCGGTCCCAAAAATTATTGAAAATAACATAATCGTCTTTTTCGAGTGAAAAGGCGTTATCCGCAATGAGTTTGTGCCTCAGGGACTGTTAGTGAACAGTAGGTTTTACGTGGAAGTTCTCGGAAGGCTGCGGAAAAGAGGAAAACGCGTCAGGAAGGAGATCTTTTAACTGAAGGCTGCACCACGACAACATCCCACCTCTTTCCTCGAGACAGAGTACTTGTACAACCATTAAGGTGGCAACACTGCCCCATCTTTGATGTGGTATCGCCGGACATATTTTTGTTCCCGAGAATAAAAAGGAGCTTGAAAGGCAACCATTTTGGAACGCTGGATAACGTCAAGGAGACCATGACGAAGTGCTCGGACGAGGTTCTCGTCTACGCTATCTACGAGGAAGCGTACCGCGATTGACAGAGATCTGGAATCGTTGTGTAGGTCCACAAGGGTGCTATTGTTAATAATTTAAGTAATTTTTGGATTTGATCTACAATAACATTTTTCCCGGATTTATTCTACATATTTGGGACAGACCGTCAAAGAGAAAGCTAAGGACGGCAAATAAATTGAGTTGATCTCATCTCCCGAGTTTTGCTCACCGACCCCCATTTTCTCTTTGACAAAGATTTCCCACCCATGACGAAGGGATACGTTCACCCACACTGTGGGAAAGGTCGATAGACTTCGTGACACCTGGAAACCGCTCCTCGGGATGCCCAGGTTTAGTTCGCCGATTCCTTCGCTTCTTGCACGCCGTTCACTCCGGTCGGTCGTCTCATTAATTAAAACGGCCCTTCTGTAAGGTGCTAATGGTTTCGCTAGTCAGACACCCCAAAAGCAAAGCTCCCGCTCGTGCACGCGAGGGAAAAATCAAATTTCGACGAATGCACGGCGAATGGATCGAATCCAATTGATGGGCGGCTGGAACGCATGGATCATCAAGTTTTCGGGTCGGGAATTATTGAGGGCACGCGATTCAGAGAGTAAAGGTCACCGACCTTTTTGAATGTAAGCGGTGGAAGAGTTGTTGGGGGTGTCTCTGCCCTCACATCCGGGCCATATATTAGCCAGCGAGGAAAGAATGTCATAGATACTTAAGATTTCACCAATTTTCTTTCCCTAATGTTCACATTCTAGCTATATAATATTGGGGAATTCTTCATAACTAACTAGTAGATAGAAAATTAAGAGAAAATGCAAATTATGAAAACGTAAAAAGGAAAACTGCCTATTATTTTTAAAACAATTTATCAAAGCACTGGAGAACAATAATGCATTAATTAATCTTGAAATCCACGTATTGGGAAAATATTCTTTATATAACATTATCTTAGTAAATAGAAATAATTTAAGTGGTAAATACCTTCGAGAAATTTACTCACGGCTTAACTAAGCGCTCCCCTATGCTGACGTTACGGAAGGTCGAGTTAGTGAAAGTGATATCGGTTACACACCTAGGAAAAGAAAAAGGTAGACCGATAGCTTTAGTTTAATCAATGTAAAGAAGCAAGTAATTAAAGAAAACAATGCTGCGGCCAATGGTTACCCAAAACGAAAAGCCAAAGAAAAACTTTGTGGAAAAAATTGCAATTGAAAAGTATGCATTTGTCTTCTTGAACAGAATTAAAAATTTCAGTTTTATGGCCAAATCTTAGTTCAAGTCCCCAAATTGTGCGTGGCTGAAACAAAAGTAGTTAAGCAACCAAAAAAAAGGAAATACTAGATTGAATTACATTATTAACTTAAGGAGTTGAATGCCAATTTACAAAGAATGCTGCTGTATTTGCTTCGATAGACAAAAAAATCATGTTGTACCCACCAGTATACTCCACAACAATCTTTCTTCCAGCTTCCACACACCTTTGAAATCCATTTCAACATCTTTCACTAACACCTTTTCAAGATACATGAGCCATTTTCTTTTTCGATTCTATCATCGCTTGAACTCGTTAAACAGTCACTGCTGTCATTACTCTTAGAAAACGCAATTACTTCGATTTTGTTGGCTTTTACCTCAATTCTATGCATTCTGATAGCAAAGCAGAAGTTATTCAAAACCCCTAATAAATACGTTAGGTTCTAAATACATGTGATAACCCCTAGCTAATTTATATGTAAATAAAACGTTTTCAATCTAAATTTTTTTGAGAATATAACAAGTACCGTTTGTCAAATAACAGACAAAACGAATTTCAATTGACTCTTTCCGATATAATTTATATCTTTATTCCGTTTCCGAAGTACCCAACAACAAACATTGTGCAATTTTACCTCAACACAATTAAAATGGTAAATCATCGATAATCGTGTACGTTAAGAGATGAAGAAAAATTGACCTTCGACACCTAGTTATGGGCACTGAGAATGATTAGCCTACTATAAATTTATCAGTTGCATATGTAACAATGTAAGCCTAGTTAATGAAACTACTTTTACCGAGTCAGAGACCGGATAATTGGTGAATATGTCAATGCTACCAATGGAGCCAGACATGCATATACGAGTACATTCGTACGTTTCATCTCCGATGCATAATTTAGAGGCACATCCTTAAAGATTTTGAAAGCAACCAAGCAAAACTTCTATTACCCGGAGTCGAAAATATATTACGCCTACATTATTCTTCACCTTTAATGATTTCTTCGGTGTGGATTACAAGTCAGACACGATCGCATAACTAAATGGATATGATGCAGACGTAGGGAAACACTTAAATTGCGGGTGACGACCGCGAAAATACTTAGCCAATCAACGGCGTTTTACCGGTATTTCTGGATCTCCACGAAAATAAATATCGGCGGCAGATGCACGTAATTGGTAGACTGACATCTCGACGCATCGGTACTTTAAAATTGATCGTTTTCATGAATTGGTCTCGGGACAAATATCGAATATTCAGATACATTGATATAAACTGCCCCATCCCCTATGCGTCGCATGTTTCCATCACTCCGCCTCTCGGCAACTCCACCCTTCCGTTTATCCTCACACCCTCCCGTCTTTCAACCGCCAACCTTCCCATAATCCTCTCCCCCAAACACAACGTAGGGGAAAAAATACCCCCCTCCCCATCTCTTAGCATTCACTCATCGCCCCTTTTACCCTTCAAATTTTATTACTATCATCTTCTATCTTATTGTTATTAGCATCCATCGCTATATCGCCATCCTCCCCCCCCCGTCCCAACCTCCACCGACTCTTCATCTCCATGTTCCCCCGTGCCCTCCTCCCATCTCGGTCTCCCAAGGCTTTTCATTTACCTCCGCGGCGGCAGACCGACACCTCCTAACTCCTCCCCACCCTATCCTCCTCATCCCCGCATCCCAAAGCTACCCCCCCCTTCCGGGCCCCCTTTCCCCACGCCCTGTAATCACGCTTCCTTTCCCACTCCCTCCCACACCTTTCCCCCTCCCGCCCTCAGCCCGGGCCCTCTCTTTTGCTCGGGACCGCCGCTCATCCCCGTCCCGCCACCTTCCCGCCTTCCCCCCAGTCTCCCTCACTCTCCCCCCCTCTCCGACCCGTCTATCGCAGGCCCAGAGGGCGTGTCCGCTTGCGTATGCGTGATGGGGATCGCGCGCGGAAAAGAGAAGAGGTTGAAATCCTCATAAAAATCCATCGCCGGCCTGAAGACGACGGCGAGGGTCTGCGGCTAATCGAATCCGGCCGGGTACCCCGCTTCCAATTGGTTCCCCCCTCCCTCCGGGTCCGCCGGCGGATACCTTCCCCTTGCGGATCACGGATGGGGTGGAGAAGAGGGGGGAATTGTGCTTCGATTTGATTTGATACTTGAGGAAAAGTTTGGTGAAAACCTATACGGAGTGTGGGGTACGGTCGTGAGTCTTGCGTACGGCTCGGAAACTTGGTCCTTGCGGCCAGAGGATGAGCAAAGTTTGGAGGCTTTATGTTATGTGGTTGTTTGGAAGATCGGAGAAAATAAATGGCACAGCATGGAAAACAAACGAGGAAGTATGATAAATGGTAGTGGGGGAGAGAGTTCTCTTGGGAGAAATTCAAAGAGAGAGTCGAAACATGAATTCAGGGAGTATACATTGGGGGACAGGACATGCTGAAGATTGTTGTAAATGTTGCTTAAGCAGAATTAAAATAAGGGCAAGAACAAGCGTTTCGGACGTAACAAATGAAGGACGCGGAGTAATAAGAATAAGATGCATCGGAATAAACTTAACGAAGTGATATTTTGGTCTGAATGCATCGATTCCTTTCAATGCGATTTTTATGTGTACAATTGCGTAATAATTTAAATATTTTAAACTCTGCATTGTTTTCATTAAAGGTCGATTTATAGACCTACCGAATTTACTATTCCATTGTACAGCGTATAAAACATCCATGAACATAAACGACGTGACAGATAGTTTGTAAAAATTAGGATCTTGCTAAAAGAAGTGTGAATTCCACTAAAAACAGAAATAAAGCAGAGTAAATGCATCGATTCTTATAAAAATGGAAAATTTCACGAACTAAATAGCTCACTTTGGTAGCATAGTTGTATATTTATTGAAAACACATTAAGTTTAAATCACAATAATTAATAATTTATTCAAAATTTAACTGACAGCATGTTTATATCGTAAACTCTACCGATGCACCAAAAGCTAAGTTAAGTTTTCAGGGATATATTTTTTAAATACCTGGATTAAACACATATATTGCAGGTATCCATAGCTAAAATCCCCCCTCTGTGCCCGTCTTAGTATGCAAATCACTCCCACGAAATCGGGACCCAAGGTATAAAGCCTGTATTTTTAATCAGTATATTCAAAAACGATCATTCTGTAGGTAATAAATTGCACAAACAATACCGATATATCGGTGTCATTTCCTATAAAAAATTCTGATATAATGACTAATGCTACGCATAATTCAAAGCTATCGTTCAGTTCCTTTTCTTGTGCCACAATTCGGTTTTATGCGTTTATACAACAATCGGTAAAATACCGCGGTTGTATTTTTAGTTGTGTTGGTCTGAAGTTGTGCTTGTTCAAGGGAAATGAACTCGTGATCCACCGGTCTTTAGGTAAAAAATCAACCATCAGGATCACCAGGCTATCACGGTTCCTATTGGGACATCTTCCCTTTACCTTAACCAATCCATTATTTTCTGAAAATATGAGGTGCTTATTAAGGAATCAGTCACAACAGGTTAGCACTTAAAACAGGTAGAGATATATGTCCTAAGTTTCGTAAAATTCAATCGTTGACGCCAAAGTTTTGAAGCAAAAAAAGATACTCTGTGCACTACTACTTTTAATCTGATCAAAGAAAAAAATGTTGCGTTTTTTAATAGAAATTCGTCCAATGACAGTATGAGACAGAAGGGATGCAGTTTGTGGAGGATGTAAGCTTTTTTGCATGAATGTATACAATGTTTTGTTTGTCGAATGTATAAATTTGTGGCTTTTGCAAGCATTTTTTTATTACGGGTGGTGCCCTAACACCCCTTGCCACACGCCCCTGCGGCGGCTTGCGGGGTATTAAGTAGATGTAGATGTAGTTAATCGAGCTCTCGCCATAAATGGCAACTGCATCAAGGGTTAGTCATCATGTGTTGCACATTTGTATTCATTTGATTTTAGAGGTACCACCGACTCTTCATAATTATCGTCTATTAAAAATAAACCCAGATCTGTGTGCTGCTTCCGTGAAAGCAAGGATTTGGATTTGCCAAAATATTTTCTCGTTTTTCGGCCATAATGAAGGCGTAACAATCAACTACATGAACTATGTAACACATATATATACCAAAGTAGATACTTATTGAAGAGCTGTCCAGAAAGTAACCTCCGTTATGCTATAAAAAATACATTGGAATAGATACAGAAAATTTATTATTATCATCTCAATACTACACATCTCAACTATTTTTATACATATTCGCCAAACTGATTTAGACATTTACCATATCTTTTAACTAGTTAACGAATTCCTTCAGCATAAAATTGTACCGCATGAGATTTCAGCCAACAGATGATGGCATCTTGAAGTTCCTCGTCGAGACGAGGACAAAAAAATATGGCAACCTAATGCAACCATTTCAGAGAGTAAAAATCATTCGCCTTGACCGTGATTCGAACCCGGATCCCTCGATATCCGGCCGAGTGCTTTAACTAATTAAGCTACCGAGACGTCCTCTTACACTCTGAAATTTTTTGGGGGCTTTAAAGGAACAAGATGTTATGACGAAATACCGTACATACAATGTCACAGGCATTCGTAGCAAAAGGGTCGTAGCAATCTACGAAAAACTTTCTGAGGATTTCAGATATCGTAAAACGTCGGCTTTCAAGTGCAGTTCATTGTTCACTACAGACGGGCGTCCAATTCCGGCATCATTAGAATCGCTCTTAAACAAACGACAACACTAACGCACAACTATCGTCACTCATCATATTTAGTCCGTTCAGGGCACAAATTTCCCGATGAGTGTCAGCAACTTTGAATTTTTTTTCAATCAGTAAAAACCTTATAACCGAACGGACTTTCCATTCGGCGGGAATTTCAATTGTGCTGTTAATTTTGACTTGCTACTGTAAACAAACGACAAGCGGCGCGACCTTCCAAACACTGCAGTTCGAGGCGTACTGACCTACTGTGTGCGTCAATACAGCGAACATTCGGCTCTCTCCACTACCTCTCACGTTACACGAAAACAAAGGTTACTTTCTGAACAGTCCTCGTGCTTTCTCTCCAGTATCAGTCGCCATTCGTAGATTCCAGAATTAATTATTTTATTTCAAGATGAAATCAGCTCATGAGTAATGCTAAGGCAAAATATTCATTATAATTGTCAATTATGCAATTTTTATGGACTAAATATTATGCTAACTAACGCCACCATTCCTAGCTCGAAATAAAAGCTATTTTACGAACAACTGGAAGAAGTCATGCCATAGTAGGTATACTCGTATTCAAGTATAATGACATTATTAGTTACCTCTATTAGTGGACACGAGAGCATTTCAGAACCTCCGCGAATGATTACTATCCTTGTTTCAATATCGAATCGATCGAATTATCCAATGGCATTTGATGATATTCAATAAATGTATGAATAAGAATACTGTTGTCAATAATTGAAACTAAATATTCTTGGGCTTACGAAGACCTTTCAAAAGTCATCATGCCTTGTTAATTGTTAAACAGTATCTGAGTTGAATATATTTGAACAACATATTTATAACATCTATGGAAATATATCCTTGTATTCCTTAACTTCTAACAAATTCGCCATTGTTTGAAATGTCACGAGTGGACAACTTGCTTTTAAATAATGATATAAAGGGTCCCGGAATACTCCTAAAACGAAGCTCATCCAGGAGGAGTAATCGCCATTATTTCTGTTCCTAATTCCATAGGTGACATGCAGTATTTGTTGTTGTAAGCTTGGGTCATCTTCCATTCCGAGATAAATTTTAAAATCCTTCATGACAGTTATCGAAGGCAACTAATTCTGTCGCTCTTAATTTTCCCCTGCAGAAACATAAATATTACCAATCCCATTTTTGAAAATTAATTATCAGCTCCAGGCGAGGTCGTTTTCAACTCCGCAAGAATAAATACAATTAGTGTTCACTTTTGTAAACCAATAATTCCGTGCTGGCGTCCCACACCTCTCGAGCCTCCCAGCTGCCATCACAAATGCAGGCGCACTTATTCATCCAAGCCACGTTTGGACTCGGAACGAATGAACTTGGATACGCGAGCTGGAACCGCGGTGACGGGCATAAGTAACCGTCAACGTGTTATATATATATATATTTTTCCCGAAGCCCATTCCTCAAATGTTTGAGAGCGCGGTCCCACCATCTCCGCGGGTACTGCACGCGCCTCATCGAAGACAAAGGACGTCGAAGAGGAGTCTCGCTACCCGAGAAGAGGCCTGGACACGACAGTTGTGGAAGGACGGCGATAGTGCTAATGTGAGGCCTCAGATACGATCGCTATTCATTAAGTACCGTCCGCGATAAGGAAGTCAACGTCCCAAGTTTTTGAATGCTGGAGCCAACGATCCATAAACATCTGCGGTCCAAAAAGCAGTTTATTTCCATTTCGTGACTTAATCGCGAGGAGGAAATGCTTCAATAAAGAGTTATGGATCGGGTAATGTTTCGAACAATCGCGCCCACGGGGCAACACAAAGCCCTTTGATCTCCTGCTCTTCGTGCGATATTAAAACAATGGGTCGGCATCACCTAATGAAAATGGGATTTCTTTTACCTGCTTGACATCCCGAATGTTCTTTTTACAAGAAATCGTAAGATATTTCAATGTTCCAAGCTATTAAATACACAAAATCTGATCATGAACACACAAAAGCCCAGCCTTAAGTGCGACCTGACAAACATGACTATTTTTAAAAGACGCATAAATTGAAAGGTTCCTAATTTCTTCAAGACGTAGGGCGTTGGTTTGAACAAAATGCCTTAAAACTTTTTCCCGATTAACCGAGCACTTACTGGCCGAGAAAAGTAGTTCATTAAACCGGAACTCAGGAGATACCTGCACGATGGATATGGTACAATTGATATTAAAGCAGGTACGTATCGAGTGAACGAAAGGAATGTTAATTGCAGATTATAAATAAAGTGCGTTACAAGGAAGCAATTAAGTAAATTTATTAATTCCATTTTCAAACATATATCCTTTTTTCAAGTAATATATGCGTAAATAATGTTTGTGCAACCGAATACATACATCTACATCTGCATAAATACCCTGAGAGCTACCAAAAAAGGTGTGTGGCGGGGGGTGTAGCACCAGGAGGAAAGGGTAAGGGATGAGGGGGTTGGGGTTTACATAAGATGTATTCGGATGCACTTTCATTTCAAGTCCATCAATCTAGGGCTAAACTTCCTATTTAAGAAACCATTATTTCTAATGTGGGATTCAGAGTGAGGATGCGGAAATCACAAACTCCAGTACATCGTGATTCGGTGACATCTGTTCCTCAAGAAAACAAGTTTAATTGAATTCACCTATATACCGCGAGAGTATGGGGATTTTCAACACTCGCAGAGATTTTGTCAAGTTTTTAGGAAATATCAACCTAATAAAATCTTAGAAAAGCCAAATACAAAGTATGGATTTTCTCGAAGATGGAACGTTTAAAAATAAAATTAATAGAAAATTAAGGAAACCTGAACGTTTTTTAAAGCGGGTTACGGGAAGCAAACATGCATGAAAACAACAATGAAATAAGAACAGGGTAAAAATACCTTTACTCGGATGTTATTTTATGAAACAGCGAAAATAATGGCTCGAAGCGAACATGTGATACAATGAGCTTTTTAGCGGAACAGGGTGGCTAGTCGATCAAAAGATGTTGACCTGATGTTGCATGTCGCATCCATTCTTTGTTCTTCCTATTTGCTTCTCATTTTTCCCTCAAGTGGTTTAAGGAATTACCATCGACTAGGGAATAACTGAAACCTACCCAGCTCAATAATCGTCCGATTGAGTTCAATTGACTATTATGATTTACATAATGCAAGGCAATAAAGAATTATCCATATATCTATCGGCACCCCGATGCGTAAGCGATGACTAGGAAGAGATTTATGGAGTTCATAAATTTTCAGCTCATTCCTGTATAAGAGGCCGTCAGGCTGAGGCGAGAAGGAAAGGTTTGGATGCCTTACCACATTCCTTATAGAGACACCTCAGTGTACCTATCTGCCGGAAAACCTACGCCAACCTCCGCTTCGAGAAAAAAGTGTTGCCTACATATCTTCGACCGCCATCATTTACATGGAGATATCCTGGCGAGGCGTATGCTACACGCGCCCAGCTAGGGGATGGGGGAGAAGAGGATGAGGTGGGAGAGGAAGCAATCCCTAACCCTTTCCTACCTCGGGTCCGAGCGAGCGGGCTTCGGCCCTGGAGGGAGCAACCCATTACACTCCGCGAGAGTACCTCCTATTTCAAATGAGGGGCCCTTAACAAGCGGGAGGAAGGGGAGGTGCGGTTGGAGGCAGAGGGGGGGGGGGCGAGAGCTGCCAAAACGTCTGTGGGGTCTCCTGCCCTGAGGGCCAGCACAGGAAACCCCCAAAACCAACGCCCGCCCCGAACGCCCAAATATTCAATTATCCGTCCCCCAGGACCGCCGCCTCCGCCCCGGGGGGTTCCCTTCAACCCCCTGCCTACCTACTCCCCCTTACCCTCCCACCCCCGCCACACCCTCTCCCCGACACCATCCCCGCAACCGTACCGGACCATAATGCCTGGAAAGAAACCATTCTCTCCCTCCACCCACCCTGGCACGGTCAACAAAGCGCCCTTCCCCCTTCCCGCCTCCTCCTCCCCGCCCTCTGCGACGACCGCGCCCATAAAACATCCATCGACACTCCCAGATGCGGCCGCGGCTGTAATAATACGGTGGAGGTGAGAGTTTTGAGGAAAATTTCTGTATTAGCCTAATAAACCCGTTATTGGAGCAGATGGTGGCCAGCGCACCTACCTCCATCCCTCGGGTCGCTCCGGCAAATGCAAGCTAAGAGAATGTCGAGGACGCTACCCGACGACTACGAGTAAAACGCTGGGAAAAGTTACATCGGAGAAAAAAGGTGTTAACTGACTGGGTCTTCTTGATCAATTCCTTAAAATGCATCGATGATTTCGACGTGAAGCAAAATCTTATGACGAGAAAATGAAGGAGACGTGGTATTTTCCTTTAGTAATGCCCCTCAGAATATGTGGCGAAAAGATGGGATCCATCTCAAAAAACGAACCTCTTGTTTGCGAAAAATTCGTAAACAAAGAAACAAAAAAGAGAAGAAGAAAAAAAGAAAACAAAGCGTCACACATTCAGCTCAAACTCTGGGATGGGAACCCTTAGATATGCGAAGACTCAGAGCAAGATGAAACCTATTGCAAAGATAAGTACCAATCGAGCGGTTTTGCACCCGATATAGAAGATGTAATTCAGCCCTCAAATTACACGAACAGGACAGACAATGCTCATAAAGTAAGAGCGAGAGAGAAAGAGAGACTGCCGAACTGAAAGATTCAAGTATTCGTTTTTCCCGAGCACTATTTACGATAACCCAAGGGTAAATACTAAAACGGAAATGGGTACCAGCAAGAATAATTAGAAACATACAAGCTTTATTCCACCTCAATCTCACTTAAAGGCCATAACGTCCCCTGCTACTCACCCTTGGGTTGTTATTTCCATTAAGCAGTTGAAAGAGCCTGAATTTCAAACGTTATTCTAGGGTAGGGGGGCCAGTTCCTTTCCCTGTTATGGTTTATACCCTATATATATATATATATATATATATATATATATATATATATATATATATATATATATATATATATGCGGTGGTCTAGCGGGTAGTGCGTTGGACTGCTGACCGGAGGGTCCCGGGTTCGATTCCCGGGCAAGGCACTTTGGGCACCTGCAGCTTCACCCAAGCTAGTTGATTTTTCGGGTACCAGATCTTCCTGGGAAACCATAACGTAAACCATAACAGGGAAAGGAACTGGCCCCCCTACCCTGATGTGTGAACATTCACACGCCGTCGGGCTGGTGAGCTCTACCATCACCTACTAAACCGACCTTCGGGTTGATTAGTGTGTTTATGGTTTATACATAAATATCTAAGGTCGGTTTGGTAGGTGATGGTAGAATTCATCATGTACTAAGGCCGACGGCGTGTGAAATTCACACATCAGGGTAGGGGGGCCAGTTCCTTTCCCTGTGCCGGTTATGGTTTCCCAGGAAGACCTGGTACCCGAAACATCAACTAGCTTGGGTGGAGCTGCAGGTGCCCTAAGTGCCTTACCCGGGAATCGAACCCAGGACCCTCCTGTCAGTAGTCCAACGCTCTACCCACTAGACCACCGCGACCCACATATATATATATATATAAATCGAAACCGGTAGTGCTTTATTTAAGTTTAGTGTGAAAAAATACAATGTTTACTCATTCAGTGATCATGAATTTTTACAAAGTAGTGCCTGAAACCATTGGATTATTATAATAATTGATTTAACTGAATACTTTTCTTGACGAATCCTATGGTTTTCGGCTCAACTTGACGGAACTTCATAATGAAAAGTAAATAATAGTCGATGATGTCGACTATTCGACGAAACCGGTCGTTTTAAGATAAAAATTAGTGAAACTTACAAAGTTATCATTATTCACTATGCTTGACTGCTGATTTCTCATCGCCAACGTAATTATTACTTCACCACATTACCAAAAATAAAAAAATGAACTTCTCCATCAAGGGCCTAAGGAGAACATAATTCTGGTTTTATAGTAATCATGCCATGATGAATGTCTTTCTTAATTCCGAAGTGCCCCAAATGGAGTCCATTAATAGGTACTTATTTAATTTCTTTCCCGCGTTTGAAATGTCTTAGCCCCTCAGCCCTAATTAGCTCTTCTGCGCAACGAAAGAATTTAAACATTCTTTTCCAGGTCGTCTCGTAAAGAAATGTAAATGTTTCATTTAACTCTTTCTCGATGAAGATACAAAGGACGCTTTACTTTACCCTTAATCTATTGTTTCAATCCTTGTGAGAGTGGTATACATGTGTAGTTTGGGCCGGATTATTAATTTTTAACCGGTTCGTTGTCTCACGCTAGCCTTCACATCAACATTGGAAGATGTCGATGATGTCATAAATGGAGTCATTCCCGACATTGGTTGTAATGGCGAGAAAATGTTGAGGTACGCACCAGCCGTACGGCGCTGCGGTCCGGCTGGTGGCCGTCTTACGAGACCATTGCAACTGGGGAGCTGCTTACGTACGAGGTCTGTTCAGAAAGTTTCGCGAGTTTTGAATTTCCGCGAAATTTAATGCAGATATTTTGATCCATTTTTTGGAACAGGCAAAATTCGAAGACAAGCCAAAACACGTCCAAGCAAAACAGCTGTCAACAATTAACCGAACATTCAAAATGGCCGAACTTTTCGGCATAACTGAGAGACATAATACTAACATAAAGCCACAAAAAAATGGGAAATCAAACATACGTAACCCGCGGAAATTCGAAATTCGCGATACCTTTTGAACCGGCCTCGTATGTTGCCCTTCGGCATTGAGACGACTGAGACAAGCTTTTTGTCTCCTTTTTCCATAACTCCCTGAAAGTGAAACGAAGGAGATTAAATACTGAATGCGCGCTAGAATAACGTTTGAAATTCAGGCTCTTTCAACTGCTTAATGGAAATAACAACCCAAGGGTGAGTAGCAGGGGACGTTATGGCCTTTAAGTGAGATTGAGGTGGAATAAAGCTTGTATGTTTCTAATTATTCTTGCTGGTACCCATTTCCGTTTTAGTATTTACCCTTGGGTTATCGTAAATAGTGCTCGGGAAAAACGAATACTTGAATCTTTCAGTTCGGCAGTCTCTCTTTCTCTCTCGCTCTTACTTTATGAGCATTGTCTGTCCTGTTCGTGTAATTTGAGGGCTGAATTACATCTTCTATATCGGGTGCAAAACCGCTCGATTGGTACTTATCTTTGCAATAGGTTTCATCTTGCTCTGAGTCTTCGCATATCTAAGGGTTCCCATCCCAGAGTTTGAGCTGAATGTGTGACGCTTTGTTTTCTTTTTTTCTTCTTCTCTTTTTTGTTTCTTTGTTTACGAATTTTTCGCAAACAAGAGGTTCGTTTTTTGAGATGGATCCCATCTTTTCGCCACATATTCTGAGGGGCATTACTAAAGGAAAATACCACGTCTCCTTCATTTTCTCGTCATAAGATTTTGCTTCACGTCGAAATCATCGATGCATTTTAAGGAATTGATCAAGAAGACCCAGTCAGTTAACACCTTTTTTCTCCGATGTAACTTTTCCCAGCGTTTTACTCGTAGTCGTCGGGTAGCGTCCTCGACATTCTCTTAGCTTGCATTTGCCGGAGCGACCCGAGGGATGGAGGTAGGTGCGCTGTGTAGTACCATTGTATTATATATTAGTATTATTGTGTAGTACCATCGTAAAATACTTAAAAAATGGTATGGGATATTGTGAGGCACCGAATGCCAATGTGATTTAATCTTTATGACTAATTCGCCCATAAGATAGTTCATACTTTGTCTTACATGGAGACCGTATAAAATTTTCGTGCGATGAATGACAGAGGCGAGTTTCTTTCTGAGGCTGATCTTTCGACTGCCACGGCCGAGGTTAAATAGCATTCAGCCGAAAATTAAGCAGCCAACAGTTTATAACTTTTGGAAAAAAGCATGCGAAAATCCCAAGTAAATAATGACGGTAACCTATCCGCACTTTAATCCGATGATAATAATCAGTATGTTGATGACACTTATCTGTAATACTGATGACATGGTCTTAAAATATATTATCCTAGGAGGACTTCTACAATGGCGCCACATTAAATGAGAATTTTCAAGAAACTGCGGGAGATGCCGCAATAGTAACTTTTAATGGAGTCATCTGCTACGTGTAGCATTACAATGCAACAATTTCAGAGTGTAAAAATCATTCGCCTTGACTGGGAAGGTGAATGATTTTTACACTCTGAAATTGTTGCATTGTAAAATGAGAATCTTTTAAAACGAAAAGGGGAGCATTTTTTGCATTGATGGCGTGAGGATGTATGAGGTTACTTGTATGAGGAACATGTAAAATAAACCAGTGTAAAATAACTTTTACTTCGCCATCGCCTTAGTAAAAATTCGTCAAAATATATCCGCTCGATTTTGGATGTCAGGGCTGCAGAATCTCAGGTGTAGAAACTATTCTAGCGCAAATATAACTGAACCAGGAAGTTCCTGAAGCATTCATCAATTTCTTCCCACGCTGAAATGTTCTCTCTTCACGGAGTTTCACCTATCATGCATGATTAAGGTGCACGAAGGCTCATTCAATTCGACGGCCGTAAAATCTCTACCATCCCAATTTTTTTCTATTCATTGTCACCTGGAATATATTCTCAACGCATGTTTCAACGCCTGCAATTAGCATACGCTGCGCTGGTACCGACTGACACTTTAAGAACCGGCGTGTGAATCACACGAAATGGGCTGCACGGATGATAAGTGCTTCCGTCCTCATTACTAACGCTCCTTAGAAACAGGTTTCCTTGTACAAACATGGACAACAGAAGTTCTCTAAACGGAGAGGCACAGCACGAGAGATCACGATTAATGGGCTCGGGATGGCCTTACATTAGTGCCCAGGTTTGGCACAAAACTACCTGACTCCCGCTTGTGGTGTGATGTGTGAATAAACCAAAAGACGACGTTCCACTATGACACTTAAGGCTTCGGTGTCCAATGATAATTGCTTGGGTATATGATTAACAGCTAGCCAATGATCAAAGATGTCAATGGGTATTTTCAGCAATGAAATCATCTTACGTCTCGTTTGCAGCTAAATCTTCTGTGTTGTTCGCGAATCTTCAAATTTTGTATACCAAAATGCTCAAATTAGTAGGAGAGTAGAAGAATTGTGTTAGGGGAAGAAGCTTTCACAATGCGATGGGAATGGGTGACAACGATGTGAAGAAGAGATTAGTGAACATCTTGATTCGGAGCGTGGCTTTGTACGGCGCGGAAATATGGTCGTTGAAACAAGATGATAGGCGGAGATTGGAACCTTTTGAGAGGTGGGTGTAGAGAAGGCTGGAAAAAAGTTTTAATCTAGCTTTTTATGGGAAGCGACCGATAGCTAAGGTCATTTGCACCATTAGGGATAGGAAGGGTGGAGAGAAACCCGGTGTCGGTATTAGCCTACTCTTGTCCAAAGGCGCCAAGGGGTCCGGAGTTTAACGTCAATGGATGTCGTACTCACCTGAAGTACTCTCCACGAAGCACCTCAAGCCGGGATCGGGATACCACTAAAAATATTTGTTTTCTCCAGGATTGGAACCCGGGCCCTCTCGGTGGGAAGCGTGTAGGTTAGCCACCGCACCAACCCGATCCGAAGTGATATGGATGGTCAGGAAAACAAGCAAAGAGGTTCTTGGCATGGTGGGGGAGGAGAGAGGATAGCTCGGAGAAGAGGCGGGTATGGACAGCTTTTGGCTGGTAATGGGATGTTGAGGACTCAGATAGAAGGAAGAACGCTAAGTAAACGAGGGAGGGGCAGGGAAACTATATGCTTTTTGGACGGAATGGATCAAGGAAGGGATATGCATAGTTGAAGAAGGGTTTATTTTAGAGTCAGATACCAGTTTGTGTTTTTGTAGGGGAAGCTAAGAAGTGTATCGTTGTTCAGTCTGTACTCAGCCAAAACTTTTCTTTAAAGGTACGTATATTAAGATGGATTTGTAAATAATTTTATTGTACCTTCTGAGATGTTTTTAAAAGCCAAACACGAAGAGTAAATTCATTAACTAACCATATAACAGCCAAGAAACAACAGATCAATCCCAACACCCATTCCCACATATCCGGAATGAGAGGAAAGATATTACATAATCGGACGACGCCGATATACTCCATCTGACAGATCAGTCCCGAAGGGGAACAAAACCTATTGCCAATGTACCAGTGGCCTAAATCTTTAAGATCCGATCTGCCTAGTTACAAGCTTCATAGAAGAAGACGGACCGAAAGAATTTCTACAACGTGCCTGAAACATCTGTAGATATTAATCAAAGTGTTACATGAATAGCCGTGTTTCTGAGCTTGGAACATGTTTTAAGGAAGGGAATACACTCTTTTGTGTCGTCATGTATGGCGTTTGCGTGTTGCGCACAGAATAGCAAAATGGAAAGCATTGTACCAAGTGGACAAAGTGGTTGTAAGGGTGCAATGCAGACGTACAACCGTATCTTTTACGCATATCGTGAGAACATTAACCAGATAATGGAGATTACCTGAGAGTGAAAGACAAATATTTTGTTCGACATCGAATCAAATATTTTGAAAGACAAAAATTTGATTCGATCTGTTTGAATTGTGATTGAATTGCATTGACGTTGAGAATATCGCTATTTTTTTAGGAATGTGAATTAGCCATGTTTTTTTAACCTAAGTATACCTTCCGCATAACGTTTCAGTATGAGATTTTTAATGTATACTTTGTCATAAAAAAGGGCGGTCTACTAATGTATCTACAAAACACCTGAACATACTCTTTTGGTCTTTATTTGTTCTCCCTATTTTTCCTTTGTTTTCAGATTAGAAGAGATACAGAAGGTCACAGAAATATCAGTGACCCTGTTGATAGGATTCTAAAGAATGCCGAAACGTTTTATTAGCTTGTCCATACGTCGAGTTTGAACTTATTTCTTCTTGCAATTCATAACCGTGCAGCTTGATGGTCGAGTTCTTAAGTAGTAAACGAGATTGGATCTTTGCAAGCGTATGGGTTGCATGAGATTTGGACTGTCGAACCCGTCACATCGACTCTCGTGCGAGCTGTCCCGCTGGCTGCCTCCATTAATCAGAAATACTGCACTCACAGATTTGATTTCGTGAGGACAAATTCGAAGGGAAAATCCGTACGTGTGCAGCTAGCTATTAATTGTGAATTTGGTAATATTTCACTCGAACTCTCTGACCCCATCATTGGCCTTGGCGACTTCCTGCCATGCAGTCCATGAAAATTGCTTCTAAGGGTTGTCTCCGTTTCAGCCCTGCGTTCTGGGTCTTTATGCCATTCATCAACACACGTCTAGACGTTAATGCGCTAGCGACCACCGAACTTTGTAATTACGACGGTAACTTTGCATTCTCCTGCGTTGTTCTGGGTGATTTATTCTAAACGGAGCACCATTAAGCTGTTCACAGCAGGCACGTGAGTGAAAAGGTTTTTTTTATTCTCTCAAGGTGGGTGAAAGGAACAGGGAAAAACTGTGGCACCCGTGAGAGTATGTGTGAAATATGTGGCTCAATGGGAACAACAATTCCACCGCGGTGGAAATATTCTCCTACTCTTATCTTAGGCGAAAGCCGAAGTATAACCAAAGAACCTGGAAACTCTTTTCAACATAATAGTGAGATAGCCATTAGGTAACTGATATCTTTTTCATACCTTCAGAACCAGCGAAGCTTCTTTTCGAATAGGAATACTCTCTCTTCAACATAGTCACATATGATTTAACCGGGCTATTTTTCGATTTCATGCAAGAAACGATCGTAATGAGACAGGAGTGGATTCAATGGAGGCATAATGAAGGCGATCCATGCACTCTGTATACAGGGTTCGTCCGGAAAATAATTGTACTGATTTTTTCCCGCCGCTCCAGGCGCGCCCAGCACCGCTCTGACGGGCTGCGATTGGAGGGGGGTATGTTGGCAAGCGACGCTGAAAAAGGCAGTCGGCTCTGAGCTGTGGTGTAGTGAGGAGCTCTGTTAACGCGAACCTCCACGCTCGACCCACGTCACGAACGCGATGCCGAAGTTTTTGGAGCAGCGTTATTCCATTAAATTTGCGGTAAAGCTTGGGAAATCGTCTACCGAAACTGTCGGTATGATTAACCAGGCTTACGGGGAGTCAGCCATGTCCAGAAACATGATCTTTCGGTGGCACAAGATGTTCGTGGAGGGCAGAGAAGAGGTCGACGACGAACCACGGCCTGGACGCCCATCAACGACACTCACCGACGAAAATGTGCGAAAAGTTCGCGATGTACTGAACTCTGATCGTCGTCTTAGTGTTCGGATGATAGCAGAGCAGTGTAATGTGCCAAAACAATAGTGCACGAGATTATTAGGGACCAATTACAGATGCGAAAAATTTGTGCAAAGTTGGTGCCGAAAGTGCTCAGTGATGATCAAAGACTCAATCGTTTGGAAATCGCGACACAACTTGCGGATCACTGCACTGGGTATTTGAGTTTGAGTTTGAAAGGAACGCGATACGGGACTTTGGACGCCGTCAAAGAGGCCGTGACGACGTGTCTTCGAGAGGTTCCCGATGATGCCTTCGCGGGAGCGTTCCAGGAATGGGAACGCCGCTGGAACAAGTGTATCGACTCACAAGGGTCCTATTTTGAGGAATATTAGCTTAAGATATGTAAAAGTGTAATAAATTTTTTTTCCTGAGCTCAGTACACTTATCTTCCGGACGAACCCTGTACTTTTGGAATACAGAGATTGGTCTCAGTAAGCGGGCCATCATGCTACTTCGAAACCGAATTTCATCACGTTATACGAGTAATGAATATTTCATGAGTTAAAACTCTGAAAAAAAATTGCTCACTGAAATTAATATTTTAATGGGATTTAAGACTCGAACGTTGTGTTCCAGTACCATCCAACTTACGCGCGGATGAAAAGGTAAGAGAGTTATGGAGACGGCAGGAAATGGAGGGAAAGCAAGGGGAGAAAGTCATTGAGTCAGATTTGTGACTAAAAAATCTTTATTTTTCCAGCTTGCGAAAAAATTCAATGATTGGTTAGAGAACTAAGTCATCAGCGTCATGTGTGAGGTATTAAAGTAAATTTATGAAAAAACAAAAGGAATGAGGTCCTCAAGAAATAGGAAAGCTAAATTGAACATTGAAATAGGAGGGTTTAAACTAAAAGAGGGCAGAAACCTTCACCTACGAGTACGTAGGATGTGTTTTAGACGAATATGAGGAAATTATGTAGCAGGGACATCTAAAGAAGAAATAAGTTAAGGCAAAGAAGCTTTTACGAAAATTAGAGAGTTGATAATAGGAATTCGCTAAAATTAGTAAAAAAAATTGAATGAGGAGCATAATTTTGTCTAGTTTAGAAAATCAGTCACGAAACGATAGATTAAGCGTCAAACCAAGCTTTTTGAGTTAGAAGTTTGAAGGAGAATGGGGAAAATTAAATGGAAAGGAATAAAAACAAACGAAGAAGTGCCAGGCATCGTTAGATTAGAGAGAAGATGGTTGAGCGAAAATTGAAGGAGAAAAATAAGTGCATGCTTTTAATTAATTAATGGTGTAATGCTGCAGAGTGTGGGAGTTGGGAGGGTGTTTTGTAAGCGGGGTAGACGGAGGGAAAGCAAAGGCATGCTGGACAGGAAAAAATCTGGGAGAAGGTATGTGGAGTTAAAGAACAGTTTATATAATGGTTTAAGCGAATAGTTTGATCTCGGACGAGACTTGAAAGGGTATGATTGCGTGTTCCTTGGCCTAATCTCAGTCAATATTGATCAATTACTTAATCAAATTAGTCAATCTCTTAATTAATCTCTCCACTTGAAAAGGCTTATGTATCCTCAGCAATCGGAATAGTAATTTTTTTGTATAAAATAACGCGTATACAACTATCTAAGGTTATGTTCATGACACAATCGCCCCAACAGAGTTTACCAGTAAATATTCATTTTTTAATACGGGTGTCCAGCAGTGAATCACATTTCCTGCAAAAATACCAGAAAATTTTCCGGTAAACGTGAAACATTTTACAAAGAGTTTGAGAAACCTGACTGTTTGATATATTGTTCGGATTTACCCTGATGATCCCTTGGATTTTTTAAAATTTTTGAAATTATTTCATTGCATAATTTTATTGATTTGTGGGTTTGAGAATCTGTATGGATGCCACATCAAAGTTATTATTGTCTTTCAATTTATTTATGAATAATTGATCTCTATCCATAGATATTTTTAATATTTTAGTTCCCTGCAAGCCACCACTAGTGCGTGTGGGGTAGGGTGTAAATACACACCAGATTCATTTTGACCTGATTTCACCCCTAGCGCGGTTGGACAATGTTATTTTGATACCACATCGTTCGTGGACAAAATGGCATCTTAAATCTATCTGCTCTACCCTTAATCTCTCTAATTTTATTAACATGATCTCTCCTACCGTAGTACGATGGTAGTAATAATGCATGTTTAACGTCACTGCTAAAGATTTTGGATACGCTACTAAGTTTATCATACCAACGTTTTACAAATCTAGCTCCTCTACGCTGCACGCGATCCTATTCGGCAATTGATCCAACTTCGAGAGGATCCCATATATTTGCAGCATATTTTAAATGAGGCTTAACCAGAGAAAGATAACATTTCTCTTTGACCTTTTCATCACATTAACCCAGTGCTCTTCTGATAAATCCTATTTTTCCATTAGCTTGTCCACATATTCCCCGTATTTGTTCCATTCAGAAGAGTTCGTGAGTGAGGGTAACGGCTAAGTATTTAATGGAGTCTACACATCCCATTTAGTTGTTTCCGATGCAGTAGACGTTCAGGAGGGGATTTCTCTTTTTCAAAAAATTCATCAATACGCGTTTTTTTAAGTTAAATACTAATTGCCAAGTGTGTATATAACGTTTATGTTATCTGATTAAGCTGATATACAATTACGGTAAATATTCAATTGACTTTATTATGGAAATATTGAATGAACGTAGCTACGGTCGTTAAGCAATGAAAACGAGATAGCCGAGACCAAGAACTTGATTGGAATTTTGTTGTAAAGGGGGAAATAAAACAAAGTTACGAGTAAGGGAACACACAATAGGTCACTTGGGTGTGTTTGAGAAACAGTAACCCACATATATCTCAATCACACACAAAAGGCAAAATTAATAATAAAAAATAAAACAAACTTTCAGCCACTCGATCACTAGGGTGTAAGTGATCTAAGTGTAAATCAAAGACGATATACGTGCGAAATCATAAAGGAAAAAGGAACACGAGAACAGTCCGTATTCTTAGGGAAAAACTAAATAGTCAGCAAAGGTGATGAAAAGAATAATTTTACAAGGAAGACCGAAAACTCTTCCTTTGCTTTTCCGCAGTCTCCATTATTCTCTGCGATCTCCCTGGGATCCTGAAAAGGCGCATCTGGGTGCTTTCCCATGCGTGGAGAAACAAGAGTCACACACACATCACCCATCATCTCCTGGTCAGGGTTCGTATCCCCGACCTTGGGTTAACCGGCGGGCACGTTACCCATCAGAATGATAGCGTCAAACATGTTGCTTCCAACATGTTGTTGAAGAGAACGAAGTTTAGTGCAGAAACAATTATCTTATGAACACAATCTTCCGCTCTTACTGCATATGAAAGCTATACTTCTTCACATCCGTATCTCCTCAGTTGATTTCTTTCATGTCGCAACCATTGTCTTTCTTCATTAAATTAAGAACACAATGTATATTTCTACTGTTCAAGATGACGCCTAAGCGTTGAAACTAGTTGTACGAGAATAAAGAACAGTGGATATGTACTTTGTGTTCTTAATTAAATGAACATGAACTTGCACAAAGTTGAGCCTGAAACAATAGAAAGCATTATCTTTCTCTTGGAGAGTAAGTAGGTATAAATTGCACGTGTACATGCGTAACGCTTGCATGTAGCGTACGTACGTAAGACTTTCCCAATGACGGATGACAGTGTTGAGAAGGCTACCGTCGTCAATTTCTGCCGTTTCAAACATCTCGGATCACTCTCACGTCGTCGACTCAACGATGAGAGTCAAATGGGACCGTAAAGGCATTCACGATTTCCGATGATTTGGGGCGGGTAGATGACGTCAAGTCGACAAAAATGTTTGAATCAGACGGAAACCACGCTCCCGAAAAGCCATCGCTAGGACGGGAAGAGTGGGAGAGGTACGCGGAGGGCCGGCGAGCGTGATAATAACAATAATACATAAAATACAATTCCGACGGCACACGAATGAAAGATTATCCGTGAATGCCGTGCCACGACACATTCACTTCGTCCACGGAGTCGAAAAATCCCACCCAGCAGAAAATAAAAATGGATAGGAGAGAAATGATCGACGCGGGGAACGGGGGAGTGGGAAGAGAGCGGTGAGGTCACGACAGACGTCGTGTAAGTACATATTTATATACATAAATCGAAGCTCCGGACGGAGGCGCAGGCGGGCAGGTACTATGGGCGCATGTAAGTATACTTACACACTCCCGCAGGAAAGGGGGCGAGGGAGAGAGCACTTTTCCGGCGCAAATGCGATGGGGGAGGGAGAGGTGGTTCGTGTGCCCGATATTCAATTTCGAGGGGAAAGGGTGAGAGTCGGTCCTGGGAAATGACTAGAGGGGTGGGGTAAGGGTGTGGGAGGAAGGAAAAGGGGTGCAGGGTCGAAGGGGGAAGGAAGTAAGGGCGTGGAGGCGGAGGGAAGGGTTTTTTGGGGGAGAGGATACGGATTCGGAGGGAGGGCGGGGTTGAGAAAGGTTTGAAGAAGGCAGAGAGAGAGAGAGAGGGATAAGGGAGAAAGGGCGGGCGAGTGTGTGTGTGTGTCGGAGGGAAGAAGTGGGAGTGGTTGTAAGCCATCGATCAAAGTAACCAGTGTCAGGGTGTGGAGAGTGAGGCAGGAGGGAGGGGAGTGAAGGGTGGGATGGGAGTAATGGAAGGTGTTGAGAGTGGAGCGGGGAGCGACGATGGAGGAAATGAAGGGGCAACAGTGTTGCCATTTCAGCACTTATGGCGCTATACTTGCCACCCATTTTTCTTTTTACATAACGCCTGTTTTATGACTTCAACGTCACGGTGCTATTTCATCTCCTTTTGGTTTGTCAATTTGCCAGCCCGGTCCCAATTCAAAAAGAAAAATACATTTTTTTCCCTATTCGTGTTTCAGTCCATGCTTTTGAATCCACGGAGAAATTACGTATGGCTAGTTTTTGACTAGTTTAAGGCATTATCTCACGGAGATTTGTATCTTTAAATGAAATGAATAAGTGCGCCACAATGATGGCTTTCCATGGAAATAATTCATCTGGTAAAAGCCGTTCGCTGGAAGTATTACAAAGCATAGTAGATAATCGTCTTGGGATACACCTCTGAGGTCTTATTTTTGCTACCCCCCAGAGTTAACATGCAGAGTCGTATATACCACGGGCCAATTATCCGATCGGTGGATTACGTTCGGGAATACAAAAACCTACTATTTTCAGATGCCAATTTAGTCATAAAATGCATCCACCTTATGTCTAGATGTTGGAGATAATTTTCACTGTCATTCCCATTTCTTTCATCACAATTACCCTCGAATTCTGGAATGTATATCTCATCTCATAAGTCTTACCGATTCCTCACATGCAATTTTATGATTTTTTGACTTTCGTTTATCCATTAAAAAATCAAGATCTCAGTGAAAAAAAACAGCAAGTTCAGATCTATTCAATTTTACTGACGATAAAAAGGAACTCAGTCAGTTGCGGAATATTACAGATTCAAATTTAATTTTTATTCCTCATGAGTTGATTGTCATTTAGATTTTTTTAAACCATGCAGTAAATCATACGGGGATCCACGGAATATTTGTTATTTTCAGCTAAGACGCAAAACGTAAAAATATAAATAAAATTGCATTTTGCACACAGGTCATCAGTTATGTGGAGGTGTGAATATGTGTTGGCCTTAAATAAGATCGAATGACTTTTCCTACAACATTGACTAAATTGACTTATATTCTTCGTCGGGATCTTAGACCTCAGTATTCCTTCTTCGAGTTCAATTCTTCTTACAAACGCAGCTGCGGATGTTTTCATTACCACAAATCTTTCGTAACTTCAAACAAGATTTACCAACCTTCTTTACCTCATCCGAATGCTATTGTTTTCATTTAGATTTTCCTCATATTCAGTTATACAATTTACATGATATGTGACGGCAGTTAAGTTAAATCTGTTTTCAGATTATCATTCGCACTGCGTTCGACGAAAATCGCAACCTCTGGATAGTACATACCACCGGCAGTATTCTCTGAAACATCGTCTTAGGATTACCTTTCTTCTGGAGAAAAATAAACATACCCACTCTTCTACATTTACTTAAGACCTTTCCAAGGTTGGTAGCACGGCCCAGAATACACTTCGTATGAAGGTTACATGAAGGAAAACTAAATAGAGTAGCAAAAATGCAAGCGATGGGAAACGTAATTAAAATACTGAGTGACTGAGTAATTACCGAGGACCATAGACAACAGGAAGAACTCACAAAGAAGACCAATTGGTACTCTAATTAAAGGCGTTTACAAAAACTCATGAAGACTCCATATAGAGGACAGAATTATATAATTCCAAAATTTCGTCTTTGAGGAAAATAGATGAGGGTAGAAGTGAGCATTTTGAGATACGAATGGAGAAATGGTGCCTCCGTGCGAAATTAAGAGGCAGAAAAATGGGTGGAGAAGATATTGAGAGACACTGTGATGAGGGGACATCACTGGGAAGATGTTGTCACAATAAAGCAAGAAAAGATAAGAAAACTAAAAAGCCTAACTGCCGAGGACTTCAAAGGGTGCTTTAAAAAGTGGAAAAGAAGATGGGACAAGTGCATAGCAACGAATGGAGAGTACTTTTAAAGGGACAAAATCGATAGTAGTATTGTTGGGGAGGCGACCGACAGCTCAGGTCATTTGCGCCATTAGGGATGACATGAAAGGATGAAGGGTGGAGAGAAACCCGGCGTCGGCATTAGTCTGCTCTTAATGAAAGACGCCAAGGGGTCCGCAGCTTAACGTCCCATCCGACGGACGGCGTACTCACTCAAAGTGCCCTCCACAAAGCACCTCAAGTAGGGATCGGGATACCAGTTAAAAATATCTGTCGCCGCCGGGATTCGAACCCGGGCCCTCTCGGTGGGAAGCCCGTACGTTAGCCACCGCACCAACCCGATCCCCAAAATCCTACAAAATCGATGTAGATTAATCCAAAATCCCGATCCTACAAAATCGATGTAGATTAAATTAGGCAAAATAAAGTTTTTATGGCAAGAGTTCGCGTATTTATTGGACATGCATCGTGTGTCCCTTTGTTTTCTTAGTGCAAACCTCCCTTTCATTTTCCCATCTGTTATGAAAAATTGATCATGTCCAAATGATGACCCCAATCCATCTGCTGATTCATTTCCATACTCTGTGTCGACTCAGTCCCTTCTTCCCTTTTGACTTCCCCATCTGTCCATTTGGCTTTCTGCATCCACCACCAGCACCGGGCTTCGATGGTTCATTTTCACTTCTCTGATCAGAAATGCCGAACGTCCGTAATTCAGATCCATAGACTGTCATACATGTGCTTTATTTAGTATTCATTATTTCCATGATTGTAACCGCGTATTCTTGGAACATAGAAATTGCCTCTTCTTCATGTTTTTCCTAACTCGAAGCTTGACGCATTGCGACCGCTTAATTATTCTACCCTGTATATTGTTTCCTTTCCGACACTCTTTTATTCCTTCCCTTGTGCGATACTTGATCTTCTGCGCTCCAAATATTGAGATATGAGTTCACATACTAATGATTTTCACTTTGTAGTCTTGAAATACTCTATTTAAAAAAAAAGGTAGGATCCCTTTGGTGGTATATCTATTTCGGCCTTCTTCAGCTAGTCTCCGTTTTTTTTAATACTTTATTGTGGTGTATATTCCTTCATATCCGAAGTTATGAAATTTTAATGATGTAACTCACATTTAATGAAGATAGTCAAGCGAAGAGACTCTATTTTCGTAGCGAATTTCATTTCTCTTATGGAGAAATGGTGAAACGTGATCCCAGTGGTACACGTATCCTTTCCCCAATTACCTATTCATTATCAAAAATGGGGTAATGAGGCTGAAAAAATAACACAACATAGGGAAAAAATTAAGGAATGTAACATAGTATTAAAAAATACACCCTGTAGAACTTACCGATAAGGTTTCATGAAAAAATAGGTTATGGCGACAAATGTATGATTTTTTCCAAGACTTGATGACACCACGCACAGGAGGAAAAACCGTGTAAATATTGTTTGCATAGGGAGAACATCTGTACAACCCTCAAATTAATTCGCATTTGAATTTAGTTATAAATTCACTTACATCATCTCCTTAAAAATCAACCTCTGGGGAAGCTATTTGACGGACATACGGTCCTGATGATTTAACGGTTAACATTATGATGCGATGCACTCAAATATCTAATATTTCTATGATTTTCTTTGCTAAATCATTGATCTTAAACAGCAATATATGATGGGATAAGTCAAAGTTCAGGTATTATACAACAGTTATGTGATATTAATTGTACACTTAATTTTCAATGATCACTTACGTCATAATAAAATACAATGTTTTACTAACGAAATAGAAAGAATTTTTTTTCAAAGATAACGTAATTGAATGTTACGTGTCAATTTGAAGTTAATTTCGGACACGCAAGCATTGTTTATTTAAGTTAGATTCAGCTACTTTATGATATTACGTTACGAGTAGGCGTAGTTTACAAGTTACAAAGACCCTGTCTCCTACCACAACTATTCACACTTGTTTATGACGTTAATGTAGGTTTTTTTGTTTCTCCTGCTGGAGTCTTTTTGCCTTAAAAATGTTTCGCGGCGAAACTCTGCCTTCGATCTTGGAATGTGTTCAACGGGTCGCGAGTACTTGCTGGAATGAACCGTGCAAGACTTGCACACGCAAAACAGGTGAAGAGAAAAGGGTCAAACAATGGGAAGCGGATTAATACAACCAATTGAATAATGAAGAAAGACGACTGAGATGATAAAGATGTTTGAAAGAAAACGTTCCGCAATGAAGAAACACGTGAGACCAACCCAGGCACTGCGAGAAAAGAGGAATGGAAAGAAGTTAATTAAGGAAAGAGAGAAGATTGAAGGCGTGAAGGTTGCCGTTATCATAAACAGAAACAGACTGCGGGTAATAAGAGGGAAAAGGCAGGACATTGATTCAACTGTGGCACTCAAATCTTCATCATCGCGTTAAGAAAAAAATTCTCTCTCACAATAAAAGGTAGATACAGGAAATGAGACATGCATCGTAATTCTAGAAGAAGTCAGACAGCACGAAAGTGACAGTGGAAAACAAACGCACGCGGCCCAATTTGACTAATCGGCCAGTAAAATTAATAAAAGATAGCGTGAACCGTTGGGTCCGTACCACCAAATGTGAACAGTTACTATACGAAGGTTTTTTATCCCTCCATTCATGGTCTTATAAAAAGTAATTTTATTGTAATAGAGGTAGCATGGAGATGATTCATGTTGATGAATGATGACTGTGGGGTAAATTCGAAGACCTCACGGCACAATGTCGAAACATTTTAAAGTTATGGTATGTTTCTTTGAACTATTCTCGGCATTCCAAATCATTTACAAAGCCCTGAATCATATTGAAGTACTCAGGATTGAAATTGAAAAATAAACAACTTGGTTTTTCCACATAGAACATTTTTTATTCAATTCCTAGGTTTCTTTATGGTATAATATCTTCAGGTGATGAAGAAGATATTATACCATAACGAAACCTAGGTAATGAATAAAACATTTTCCATGTGGAAAAGCCAAATTGTTTATTTTTCAATTGCAATATGAAGGTTTTCCACCAAGTCACGCCAGAAACTGCTTTATTTATGAAGTACTCAGGATTCAAAATGATGGAGAAGAGTTTTGGAGAAGGATTGTTTGCTTGCTAATGTACCTACCTACCAAGAGAAAGAGGATACGTATACGTGGGACAAATTATTTCTTCAGGGGAGAAACGATACTTCATGGGTGTGCATTTCCTGGGACAAAGAGTAGTTGCGTTTATACCGACGACGTAGCCTTCGAGAGAAATAGTAGAATGTGAAAATAACGTATGCGAACACAAGAGAAGGTGACGGAGACGTCTAATCTTAAGATAAATAAAATATACTTTTGGTCATATAATAAAATGGAACAAAGAAAACAAACGATAAAGTTCCAGGCATGGTGAGAGAAGAGAGACGGCTCTTATGAAGAATTCGTAGGCAGGGAAAGAGGATGCAAGAGACCCTGGGAGGCAATGCAATTCCGGAGACGTAACGGAGGGGAGAATTCTGGGAAAGGGAGCTAGAGAGAAGAAATGAATC
Organism: Hetaerina titia; assembly: GCA_037158775.1. NCBI lineage: Eukaryota > Metazoa > Arthropoda > Insecta > Odonata > Calopterygidae > Hetaerina > Hetaerina titia. The sequence continues at coordinate 36,676,288 of CM073778.1, forward strand.
GACATTTTTGATGGAATTTACGGAGGTAGAAAGTATGAAATGATAATGAATAGTTTTGTAATTTTCAGCATGGAGTATAAAGATATTTTGTGTCATGTAAGTTAGGACTTAAGTAGGAGTAAATCAGTGCGCAGTCCCAAGACCCATCAAAAACCTACCCTGACCCTGTAGATGTCACTGGTAGAAAATCATAAGGAAATGCAGGTATTAAACGGGATCAAAATCTATAAGAAGAGGGAGAGTTTTGCTATGTGGGATGGATTGTCGAAAGAAGAAGCAATAGGAAAAGATTTGATAGGATAGGATTTTTTCCTAGCAGAAAAAAATGAACTACTGGTCTGATTATAATAAAAAAACGAGTCTAATAGGCACTTCGTCATTACGTACATTTGGATGGTGCTTCTCTACGGCATACGATCAGCAGAAATTGATTGGAAAAGTAGTGCGACAGGGGATAGACGACGAGCAAATGGACGGATTGGATAAATAACGAAGAGATTCTGCGAGAAGTGAGAGAAGGAATCTCATGAAAATTTTGAAGAGGTAAAATAGGTGAATACGATAGGGTACATGTGGAGACACGATGGTCCGATGACGATGGTCGCCGGAAAGGGAAAAGTGGACTGGGACTACAATGGAGGAAGACTTTGGATAAGGTGAATGCTAAACAAATAATGACATTCGTCAAAGAGAAGAAAAGTGTGACAAAATCTGTGGATTGATTTATGATGAGGATTGTATGATAACTGATGCAAATATAAAATGTGTACAATTTCAAATCTAGTAAATATGTCAAAAACCGCAGTTTAAAACTCAAATTCTTCAATTTAAACATGGTTCTATTTCAAATACGTCATCATAGCTGTAATGCTTAATAGGTACAACCGTAATCTACTCGTGAATCGGAATTGATAGTGTTTAACATTAATGTAGGTGACCATTATAGGACATACTAGTTCCTGCGACAGGGCTTCAAACTACGAGAAAGTAAATGTAAGCGCATAAAATAAAAAAAGACAAATATTTATAAAACGGTTGCCATTATTTTTAGATAAAAGCCTTTTGCAATATCAAAGCATTTTCTTAACAGGTAAAAATCGATGATCTAATTAATCATGCGCCAAAATTTCAACTCAACCAATTAGTCACTTGCACTAAATAGGGAAGTGGAGAGAATATGAAAGTATTCCGCTGTCAAATACGAATATATAGTATTAAGGTGCCATTCTAAAGTGAGAAATACTGGAGCATTAGGTGAAGAAAGCCTTGGATATTAAGCTATAAGGTGGCCGAATTTCGAAATTGGATTCATCTACCCGAATGAATGAATGTCGTACTCAACTAATACTTTTAATTCAAACTTCAAAAATTTAAGAAATACATGTTTATATAGATATACCCTTGCGTTTTGGTTTTGTGGGTATTGCTAGTTTTGGAGTTCTAACTTATGACGCCACGGGGGTGGAGGGTAAAGGCAAAGGGAAGGATCGCATGGTGAATATAAAACCTGTTCAATCTCCACAGAATCCATCTCTTATTTTAACTTATTAGAAATTTCATATCTGATTTAACATTTTTTTTAATTCATTAAAATCCCATCACATCATCCAAAATCACTCATGTCACGAATGACCGAGGCGAACGTTAGAAAGGAGGGAATTAAGTAATAACTAAGCTTTGAGTGACAACGTTCCCAGTAGTTAAAAGGTTCACAATCCGGTTAATCTTCCAGGGAAAGCTTCATTTTTCAATTCGCATTTACCATTCATTAAGCTTGTCCAAATATCATTTTCCAATTCTAAAGTTAAGGCACACACAAACACTTCTAAGAATATAGATTCGGTGTGAGAGAAAGGTGAAGTCGATACATATTAATGATGGCGAGGGTGTCCTGTAAAAATTAAAAGATCTTTTCTTAATGTCTAAACATTTTAGTTTCAAGTCAAATTTCAATATTTTTATATGGAAATTGAGAAAAGGATAGCCCATAACAAAACTTAAATTTCATTAATGGTAATCCCTTCTTCATGTTATTCAATCCTGGGCCTTCACCTGCAATTACTTCCCCCCATGGTTCATCTCATTGAAGGAAACATGATGGAGGAAGAATTGCCCAAAAGGGTCAAGAGTACTAATTACGAGAAACGGAAGGTGCTCGAAAGCACCAGCGCTAGAAACTGTGACGAAATGAAAAGATTGATAGGTCAGAGAGTTTCTATGACCACCAATACTCATGATCGATGATCGGTATTGATGATATTTCACTGACTATCGTTACATGTTATGAATACAATCCTTAGAAACGGACAGTAACAGATAATAGTATAAACTTAGAATATAGTATATCAAAACATTTATAGGTCAGCGGCATCACTTCCGTCTTGACACGAATATTTTTTAATTACCTTCGTTTACCTGATCCTTCGGCGTTGTTTTAAACATTACATCGACCACTACGACAGCCAAATAACGTTATAGCACCCCTCCTAAATGAGGGAGTGGTGAATTGGGGATCTGTAGCCACAAAAGTACGTACACGCTAAAAATGTTGGAGGAAGGGAAAGTGATGGGAAATCGGATAGGACGGAGGAACAGGGAAGAAAATATGATCATTGCATGTATTCAAGAGTGGAGGTGAAGGAGGAACGGGGTAAGAGGAAGGGTTGAAGGGGCGGGAGGTGGGTGGAAGGAAGGAGGGAGGAGAGGGTATCAAGGGGTTAATAACGGGCGGCAGTAGGAAAGAGGAAACAAATGAAGGAGAGAAAGAGTGAGAGAAAAGGGAGATTGATTGATAAAATCCTTTATGCGGCGATTAGGGGGTTGGAAGGGGGTGCATTTGAAAGGGGGCAAAGGGGGTGCGGGAGGGTGGTGTTGGCGGAGAGGGCATTGAAAAGAGGGTATCCCTTCCTCCTCCTAAGGGAGAAAGAGAGACTTATGTCTTCTGACCTTATTGTGTGGTTCTTGCCTGCCCAGGGATAGAAAAGGAGGATATACCCACAGCGATAAATGCCGAATGACATACCGAATAGTGTGATATAGCGGTCTTTAAGTATCGAGGGATAATAATGGATTTTTTTCATTCAATGAACATAATAAAAGATTAGTTCCAGAAATATTACGATTTATATCCCCGCCAATAAAGCAGAATATTTTCATCTCTGAAAAAATATGGAGCATGTTAAAAATCCATATCAATGCCAGCATAAATAATTTTAAAATAAGCACCTTATCCAGCCGACGGGTATGCCACGTACAGTTTATCGATCAAGGATTTAATTGAATATTAAAAAAATTGATGATTACCTTCAACTAATACTATCTCCGTCATCTTTGAAATAAATTCCTAAAATTCCGGTGAATTCTTGATTTTACTGCGTAAATTATACATTCATTTAAAATAGTTAAATTACATTAGTCTCAAGCGTACACGTTTCATATCGACAACTCTTCCGCGAATTTAAATTAATGAATCGCTAAAGGTCCACTTTTGTGAGTTCATTACACATTCATAAACACACTCCCCTAGATTATCGATTTCACTATCGTATATGTGGAGGAAATGATTAAAGAGGCATGGGAAGAACTGGAGGTTGGAATGAAAGTGGGGGGGAATTCGTAAAATCGGTTAGGTTTGCTGATGACCAAGCATTAGTTGCTCAGTCAGCCAAGGGGTTGCAAGCATTGTTGAGTGAATTGGAGGTTCAGTGCGATAAATATGGGATGAGAATCAATATTAATAAAACAAAGGTTATGCGATTTTCCAGAAAGAAAAAGGCTAAGCTAAATATTAAAATAGCAGGGGAAAAATAGAGCAGGTAGAACAGTTTACATATCTCGGAAGTGTTTTGGACCAACACGGTCAAAGTGGTAGGGACGTAAGGAGAAGAATTGCGCTAGGCAAGGAGGCTTTCTCAAGGAGGAGGGAGTTGATGACGGGGACGTTGAGTAGGGATGTTAAGACAAGACTCGTAAAAACTCTGATATGGAGCGTAGCTATGTACGGCGCGGAAACGTGGTCGCTGAAGCAGGAGGATGGACGTAGATTGGAGGCTTTTGAAATGTGGGTGTGGAGAAGAATGCAGAAGGTGAAATGGACCGAAAGGAAAACAAATGAGGAAGTACTAGAAATGGTGGGGGAGGAGAGGGGTTTGTTGAGAGAAATCCTATGGAGGCAGGAAAAATGGATGAAAGGCGTATTGAGCGGTAGTAGAATGTTGAAGAGGGTAATAGAGGGGAGAATGTTGGGCAAGCGAGGTAAGGGTAGGAACAGGATAGGGATGTTGGACGGGATGAAGGGAGGAAAGAAGTACACAGAGATGAAGAGGGACCTGAGGTAGATTAGTTTGCTAGGTGGGGAGTCACAAAATGTTTATTTGATAGTTGTGTCCATCCAAAAACATACCTTAACCGGTAGATTACCTAATAATAATATCGACAAATAACCCCGGGTTCGATAACGAAGAATGAAATTACCGCCGTCCTCGATGCCGACATCTAGAGTGTTGTTTCCATGACATCTTCGTTGTTTCCACGAAGTTTTTGTTGTTTCCATAAATTTTTCCACGGACTGGGGAAATGGTAAAGAACACACTTTTTATTTTATGCATTCTTCTCCCAAAAGATAAAATTTAAATTTATTGAATAATTTAATCAATCTCCTATTTGATTATCGGTAAATGTGAACGATTTTTGAAGGCTATTGAGATATGGAAATAGATAAGAATGGATAGATAGAAATTAATTGGACGGAGAGGAAGACTAACGAAGAAGTTTTAAATATGCTGGGAGAAGACTGGATGGAATTCTAAAAAGGCAGAGAAAGTGGATTGAGGAGGTATTGAGAGGCAGTGGGGTGCTGAGAACCGTGATAGAAGGGGGGAATATTAGGGAAGCGGGAGGAGGGAAGAGAACAGACTTTCTAGAAGACATGAAGGCGGATAAAAGGTATATACCGGGAACTGGAGACGAAAAAATATGTTGGGCAAATAAATAGTTTGGGCTGGAAGAATGTAAGGGAGCGGAAACCTACCTTTTTTTCCGTAGACTACCTACGCTGATCAGTAATGAATTCAATTCTCGGAGTAGTTTTAAAGTACTTTCAGCTTGGTTGTTGCCGTTACTATCTTGGGCATGGCTTTGAACGTTTAAAGATGATTCGCCCCACGAGTTTAGTCTACGGCATTCAATTCCATAGATATCGTAAAGTTACGAGCCCACTATACCGTGTATCTGGTTCTTTCGTAACTGTATCGATGTATCAATCAATCGCACTGGATCATTTTGAGAAAAGAAGAGCCCATTCGAGAGTTATCGAGACATCGGCGTGCCTCCGGTCACCGGAAACGGCTGAATATATCGCGCCACATGCGGGAAGATGTTAAACAGTACGACAATTTATACATTGCAATTTGCTGAAAAACAAGTCCTCATACTACTTGATTAAGAAGACATGCATTAGATAATCGAAACTTATAGACCGATACAATAAATAAGGTTTAGAAGTCAACTGATGTAAAAAGAATATGTGCTGAAGTAAAAACTGCAGGCATGGAAAGGGATTACAAAATTGCGTTTCATCATAAAAAGTGTATTTTTCACGAACACGGTTTAGTTACTGTGTAACGTCATCCAGCGTGAAATACATGAAGCTCATCCTTCATACGCGTACGAGGTGCGTTCAGAAGTAACGGGAATTTTATTATTTCGCACAGTACATAGTGCACCATGAGTTCTTGCCACAAGGTCAAACGATCAATAAAGAGCACAAGTCCAACGCTGTTTGCGTGATTCAATACCAAAAAGACGCCCGTGTTTGTGACGAAACAATTTACTATATTGCGCTCGCACCACCACGATAATGTACCTGCTGACAGTTTTTTCGTATATATTTGGCCAAAAACAGCAGTGTGATGTTCGGAAGAAAAGGCCACGATAGCTTAACTGGCTAAGTACTCGGCCGGACATTGAGGGATCGAGGTTCGAATCCCGATCAAGGCGAATGATTTTTTTCACTGTGAAATTATTGCTCTGTAATGATGCCCATATTCGCCAGAAATGACCGAGTGTGACTTTTTTCTCTTTCCCAAAAATAAAGAAAATCTTAAAGGGCCGTCGTTTTACAAACACAGATGGGATTAAAAACGTATCGCTGAGAGAGCTAAAAGCTATACCAAAGATAAAGTTCCAGAAGTGTTTCGAGGATTGGGAAAAAACGCTGACATAAGTATATAATATCTAATGGGGACTACTTCGAAGGGTAAAACTTGATGCAGACGATAATAGAAAATTCTTTTCAAGTAACTCAAATTCCCGTTCTTTATTGATTACACCCTGTATATTCATTTCGGGTGAAGTTGATGTACTAGTATTTCTCCCAGATTAAGTTTTTCTCTAATGAAACCATTGTCGTGAAAATTTTGTTTTTGCGGCATTGCAGTTTTGTTATTCCTTTATCACTTAAAATCTAGGTTAACTATCAATCAAGTAAGTTTCATTTCCAGGCATGGAATTGGGAAATGATATAAAAAGAAACACACATAACAGATTGGTGTGTCAGTGTGGTAGAATTTCAACAAGATATAGAAACAGAAGAGAACAGAAATCAGACCAGAAAGAAGAGAAGAAACACTTTACGAAAAGAGGGAGCAATGAAAAAAATAAAATATTATTTGTACAATAATGAAGTTTAAAGAAAATAAAGTTTAATAAATACATACAGTACGATCCTATTTTAGATAAAGACATGAAAAATTAAGGGAACAGGTATCAGAAACGAATTGCAGCCCTGGAAATGGATAATTTCACAAGATCGTTTAGAAACTCGTTAATCAATAACAAAGGACACCGTTAAATGAATGATGAAAATATTGAAATCGATAATTAGGAATATTCAAAGAAGAAAATTTCTGGTATGGCCATAAATATACCACCCCGCTATTCCCCAACTCAACACAGAATACCTAATGGATATCCGTATTACACACCACACCAGAATTGGAGTGTATTGACTGTGGAAGGCAGAATGGTTATCTAGAGTGTGTTTTGGAAGAAGACGAAAATATTATAAGGTACTCCGTCACCGCTTTAACCACAAAGCGCTAATGTCAGTGATGCGTCTAGCAGTGTTGTTGAAATGTGATGGTCGCGGTAGTCCAGGGGGTAGAGCGAGACAGGAGGGTCCCGGGTTCGATTCCCGGGCACCTGCAGCTCCACCCAAGCTATGTGATTTTTCGGGTACCAGATCTTCCTGGGAAACCATAACCGGCACAGGGAAAGGAACTGCCCCCCCCCCCCCTACTCTGATGCGTGAATTTCACACGCCGTCGGGCTTAGAACTGGGTGAACTCTACCATTTCCTACCAAACCGACCTTCGGGTTGAATACCGTGAAAATGGTTTTTTTTTATGGTTGAAAATATATTATTACTCCCATCGTACTACGGTAGGAGAGATCATGTAAAAAAATTGGAGAGATCAAGTGTAGGAAAGATATATTTAAGATGTCACTTTTTTTCCACGCACGATAGGGGAGCATAATAATATTGTCCGAACGCGGTAGGGTCATGTTCTGGTCGAAATTAGTCTGGTGTGTATTCGCCCCCTGCCACACACCCTAGCGGTGGCTTGCAGGGTACATAAATAAATAAATACATAAAAATAAGTTAATGTTTTCTTGCCTTCCCCGAAGAGGAATTTGTCCTAAAACGGGGGTTTTAGGATCGTTTCTTTGCTTTATAATTTATTAATATTTTTATTGTTATGAACTGAATATGATCGCAGAAAGAAATACCTTTAAAATTGAATTGTGGAAAAGAATGGAACAAGTAAAAAATGAGGAAGTAATATTAAGCATGCTAAAGGAGGAGAGAGAGTTTCTGGGAGAAGATATTCAGAGGAGGCGGAAGAAGCGGCCGCAGCGAATTTCGATTGGCGATGGAGTGTTGAAGACTGTGATAGAGGGGAGAGATTTTAGGGAAGCGAAATAGGGAGAGGAGGAGAATAGGAATGCTTGGCGGAATGAAAGGGGGTATGCGGAATTGTGGAAGGGTTTGTTTTGGTTTGGTTTGTCAGGTTGTGTCGCGTTAGGTGAGGATTGGAAATATAGCGATGGTTGGCCTCAAACTAACCATGGCATACCATCAATATCGTAATCGACACGGCACGTCGATTAAGTAGATTCACTCAAAACTCATTTTCAAAAAGTCCTAGGCGAAGGAGGTCGGTGGAAGGCATCCACCAGACATCCCTGCCACCCTTCGACCAGAATCAAAACCAATGAGTTCCATCCAGGAGGAAGCTCCACGAGTGCGAGCGTGACTGTCCTTCGCTTCCGCCCACCCTTGAAGGCGAAGGCGCACGACTTGCCCAAGGCGCGGCAGGCGCACGGATCGCTCGGAGGGATGGAAGCCGAAAGGTCGGTCGATCTGGGGGAAGAACCCGACCGCAGAAGACTCGAGTGCCCTTTCCGTTTGAGAGGGAATCGAAGGAATTGACTCACGTGGAAGTTTCGATGAAACTCCTCTGTGCACCGCAATGGAACCCTGAATCACTCACGTGGAGCTGCGCATGAATAATATCATCATCTTCTAGAATCGGATCAATGACGTTGCAGCCATTGGTCTCGGTCCATTGCCAATCTTTTGAGTTCATGGCAGATTGTTACTCTCATTGTACTTTTTATAGCATAATAATTTTATTTTCCTTTTCTCCATCTCTTGTATTGAATTCTTTTCCTCTTTAATTTCCCTCAATACTTTTTATATTGCCTCTCTTCTCTGTCCATCTTGTTCTTGTTATTCTTCTCCAAAATCTAATTTCCATTATTTGCAACCGAGCCTTTTCCCTATTTCCCAATGTCCAAGTTTTTCATCCAAATAATAATGCACTCCAATTGATGGAAGTGCTTGATGGAAGATTATTGCATGGGAACAAGAGAAGGAAATGCAAACTGGGAGCAACTGAAATGAGAAAGTCGGGAAGATGCGTGCTGCGGTGGCTTGTGTATTTTGGGAGAATGGATGAGAGTCGAATCACCGAACGGAGTAACTACATCTGTATCTGTCCGTTATCCAGCAAGCCGCCGAAATGCTTTAAGCGAAGGGTGTTGGGGCACCAGACATTCATGCAAAAACGTGCATGAATCCAAATATAAATATAATTGCAAATGTGAATTTACATACCTATATGCCTTATCTGCACCGCACGACAACGGATGTGTTAGAGTAAATTACTAAATCTTGATCGTGATTTATGAATGTAGGTCTGACTAAGTTTTATTTTTTATTATTGTGAATCGTCTGAGGGAATAATGAGTACTTACATCGGTCAGTGATATAACCTTCTCTCTTATTTTATCCCCATGTTCCAATATATGAATGTAACGTGAAGACATAATAACTATCTCGGTGTCACTGGACAATTTTGGTATTCAGTACCTTTCTGATAATCTTAGTTTGCTTGGTTGCTATCAGATGAGAGTGAACAAGTGAGCGGAAGGATGAGATCGAGAAATTCTTAAGTGAATGTGGTCGAAGGGACTAACGAGGTGAGCAGTATTCGAAGAATCTAGGACAGAAGGGCGTGTAAGGAATATTATAATTCTTAGGAACGGAATAGGAAGGATGAAAACACATGACTTTATCGAGGGAAAAGGAGCATGGAGGGGATCGGGATGGTACGGTGGCTAATAAAAGACTTCCCACCGAGAGGGCCGGGGTTCAAATCCTGGAGACAACAAATATTTTTCAGTGGTATCCCGATCCCTGCTTGAGGTGCTAATGTCGACGCCAGGTTTCTCTCCACCCTTCCTTTCCTATTCTAATGGCGCAAATGACCTCAGCTGTCGGTCGCCTCCCCTAATACCTACTACTAGGAGCATGGATTAATAGAGCAGTAGGAAGATAATTAGTAATAAGAGGGTGTTTATGTACGTTACCTAAAACCAGGCGTTTCTTTACTGAGCTATCTCTGAAAGCGAACGACTAACGTGAAGATGTGTGTGTCTTTAACAAGAGAAAAGGAAATGTTTAGAAATCTGAAGCCTTTGGTAAACGCAATCTGATGGTAATGCTTATTAAAACTGCTTATCATTGAACTCGTACTAAGTTCTTGTCTATATACAAGGCTCTAATAAACTCTAATGATATAGTTAACTCAAGATAGCTACTTGACGTGTGAGTGAGCGAAGAAGTATGACTTCGTCTCCCTTATGCAGTTTATACAGCTTAATATGTGCTTTTTAATATCTTTCTTAAATGAATGGTAGAAAATATGTTACTGTAAAGCCTCTTAATAATAATAATAATTCGGTTTTATTAGGGTGAGATTGAGACTGAGGCAGTTCCTTCTTCCATCTAACCCATCGTCAAATACATTCAATGAAAATATAATAACATTTTAGTGCTAAATAATATAAAAAAAGAACTAGATAATGGCAATCGATTTACAATGAATACGTACGTATGCATGAGTACAAAGTGTGTGGAAAGATATGCAAAATTGGGGGAAAAACGTAAGGAATAAGATTTTTATCCTTGACGAAGAAACTCACCTCAGAAAAACACCCACACATGAAGGAGAGTGTGAAAAACCTGCGAAAACCTCGGCCTCAGCCTCTTGAGAAGTACACCATAAAAAAATGGCGAACAAGTCAACATTCACACTTAGATTGTACTGCCGACCCAGATTTCAACACAAAGGTAAAATATTATTATAACGGTAAAATTCATGGTTAGCGAGTTCTTTTTTATGCCAAGAGCTACACCTGAATTTTACGTTCGTTCAGAATATTTTCTGTAACCATGGCCAGTAAGTTGAATAAAGCTTGAGAGTTGAATTTCTTTTGTCATCTTAAAAAATGAAGATCAGAGATTCTCACGGAATGAGGCCCGAGACACCAGCCTACCCTATGATTCCCGTTGGCAGATTGTGACTTGATGGTTTTTCGGATGCAACCCAGACCAGAAAATGGTACGAGATGAAGTTTTCCTTTTGGGAGGATATGCAAATATATTTCATTTGTATATTTTTATATTTTTCGTGCTTCAGGCAACGTAATATAAACGAAATCGAACCACGGTAACATTCCGCCCCTCGAAATGGGCCTTTGGGGGCAGAATCTTGCTCCCCCAAGGCTCGTAATTCCGGGCGAATATCGGCTCCAATCATTAATCTTGATTCCATGTCTTCAGTAATGACTGCTGAATCCAAATGGGGTACGTTCTTCAAGACATTGACCTAAATTTAAAATGACTTTAAAACTGAACTGCAGAATTTCGTTATTTTTAAAAAACTTTTTGCCCTCTTACTCTGTCTAGAAACCTATTTTACGCTATGGCGATAGACTTAATAAAAATCCTCTAAGTAAATGACCTTGATAATCATATAATGTGGCAAAGAAGGTGATTATGTATATGCCATTCTAATTTTAGGCATACGCCCCACAATTGCAGCGAATTTCACACGTTACTTTCACACATATATTAATAGTGTGCCCACAAGTCAATAATTCCAGTAACTATGTATTATGATTTTTCATTTGAACGGGACACTTACTTTTTCACACTTTTGCAACGAATGAGTTTTGCAGTCCGTCTTGCGAAACACATATGACACTCGAGAGCGATGCATGCTGTGCAAGAATGTCTGAAAATGATCAGGCCATAATTATGTTTCATCTTCACTGGTATGAATGCCTAAAGCGTATTTCTACAGAAAGAATGCCTAGCAGTGTTCTACTATGGCTAATCTTTAATCAAATTACTAAATCATTGTTTTCTTGCCAGAACCAGAGCAGTTAAGCAAAGAAGATTTCACGATGAGAGGGAACTGATGACAGGATTTTGAAAACTGGGTGTGGAGAAGGATGGAAAGGGAAACCAACGAAAAAGTGCAAGACGTAGTATTAGAGGTGAGAAGATTGTTGGAAGAAATCCAGGAGGAGGCAGGAAGGATGGATGCAGAGAATTTTAATTGGAGATGAAATGATGAAAGCTGTAATACATGGCAGGACGTTGGGTAAACGAGGTAAGCGGGGTGAAAGGATAGACATTTTGGACGGAATGAAAGGAGGCAAAAAGTAAGCTGAATTAATGCTGCTTTGTCGGGTGTCAGATAGTGTTTCATTAGAAGTAGCTAAGAAATGTAGCGATGTTTAGTCTGTGTACATCCAAAACTTATCTTCAACGATAGAGTGGTAATTATCATTACCATTGCATTATAACTTATCCATGTGAATTTTCTGAACAGTTGGCACTGGAGACTAAGAAAAGATTTTCAATCATGGAATGTATTTTTGTTGACAGATCGTGCATCAAATCTACACGGAAGGAATCTATGAAGAAGTTCCTCGGAGGAATCTCATACATTTATTAGGATATGTGAACCACATAGAAATCCATGAATATTTTCAAGGGATGGGAATACGTATTCGGTTTTAGGCAAACAAATCGGTATAAGAATGTGGAGAAACGTTGAAAAAAATTGTCACAAACAATTCAGGAAAACAAAAAGTCAAGGATAATTGGGTATTTGATGCCAAAGGCATTAATTACCCAAGTAAGACTTAAAGAACAAAATGGACGACGACTCCTTTGATTCGTTTCTGATAAACGAAAACTCTCCTCCAACCACACGGCGAATATGGTATATTTTCCGCTATGAGCGTCGTCCCCTCGCTCCCGAATGCGTGATGGCGGCGAATGAATCAACTTCCCCTACCGTCCGCCCTTCTTTCCCGACGCAAAACAATAACAAATGCGATCGTGGAATCGTATCCGTTTCCGGTTTTCCCGTGCGCATTTCAGCCTGCCACCCAACACCCTGGCGTTAATAGGCCTCCTTCACGGGAGTAGCGGGCGGAAAACGGATAATTAAGGCCGACCTATCTCGTTAACTAGACAGCGGGACGATAAATTAAGCGGCCTTTGTTGCGCAAAATTGAAATTAATCAAACGGGAGATAGGAAGCGTCAGCTTTTGAGGTGAGAATGTGATTCGAGAGATAATGAAATTATAAGGTAACAGAAGCACGCGCGTTAGTGCAACGTGCCGCGGAGGAATGCCGTGCATGGTTACGAGTGCATCTTGGAGATTGAAAATGATGCAAACAATATGAAAAAAACACAAATGGACTGCCGACAAAAGTGAAGTTTCACGTGCAGGTTTCAAAGGAGGTCTTCCACATCGCTTTCGTGGCTTCGGTTTGAGAACAATAAGATGGCGCATTAATCGGCGAGAAAATCAGCGACCCCAGTCCGATCGACGAGGACTAACTGAATAGATTATGATGATGTGTTGACCACATGTCGGGGCGTAGAACTGGCAAGCGAGTGCATGACAGAGAGGGAAACATTTGACCTTTACGGAGATTACTGCATTCTCCCCAGACTTAAACGCTCGTAACTTAGAAACCTTTCCCTTGAAAGGATACATTTCCTCCTTTTACTCGCCGTGACTAAGACTGCCCGTGTGCATGCCCAGGATAGACTACGCTAAGAATAGACATACCTGAAGACACTTGCCGATGTGAATCTAAATATAATGCATATATTTTTACGTTACGATGGGCATATTTATTGATATGAAAATTTCATCAATCGGATGCCATTGTCATTTTTAGAAAATGGTTTTGACCACTAAAATGAAAAGGGTAGACGCACTAACCTTTATGATTGAGTACTTTCAAGTGTTACGTTTTCATGCAAGAGGGAGGAACAATGCGACGGCCGTTCCACCAATCAGAGGAAGGGATTCATTCGGTCTCTTCGAGCGATTTTTAAGTCTTGTCGTGTCGCCTGTGTACGCGGGAATCCAGCTTTGGATATCATATCTGTGTTGATAACAAAATACAACTTTAAAACGGCGAACCACAAAATGAATGCATTGTATGCAAATTCACTCGCCATGTTATCAGTATGTAGTTTGCAAAATAAGCGATACATATATTTATGTTGAATCTAAAGCCATTGAACTTCTGTATTTTTTCTACTGGGGACTATACACCGCTACACTTAATCAGTGGCGTCGTCACGTGTAAGTTAAGGGCCCTCCTATCTTTTAAAGTACGATTCCACGAGTTCGTCGAGAACCGTTGACATTCGATATAAATATCTGGAGGAGATTATTCGGATACTTCGATCTAGACTGAGTATCGAAGATGGCTATATCTACCAGCTACTACCAATCCTCATTACCAGAAGCTCTTTAACTTCTCCGTTTTATGGAGAACACAAAAGTTTTATGTGAGACGAATTGTGAATTGAAAGCCGTCGCAAGGAAATTTTCTTCTCAACCTACAAGGGCAAATAATGTCTTTGACTTAAACTTTTCCGGTATTTTCTATATTCTTTGCCATAAAATCCCAGCTATACTCTCTGTCTTCCTCTCATTTCCCATCTTATCCTCTCCCCTCGTCGGTTCCTCCTTCCAGCAGAGGTCACTTCGTACATACAGGGTCCACTATAAAAGTAATGTGCATTATCCGGGAAAAAAAGATTTATTGATCGTGCCTGTACAACTGTTTCAAATTCTTCAAAATACATCTCGTGCATCATTTGTGGAGACGTGTCTGCCACGCCTGAAAGAACCCTGAAACTCCCCGGCGGGAATATCTCTCAGGAACGTTGTACCATGCTTTTGGATGGGAAACAAAAAAAATCGCTCGGAGCCAAGTCGGAACTGTAAGGGGGCTGTGGGCCTTATTCCCTTCTTACTTCCCGACAGTGATTTAATCTTGCTGTATAGCTCACCACTTACACCCTTCTTCTGCAAACTTTCATATCCTCGAACTGCGTCTGCCACCATTCTTCTTTTACTTTATTTGTGCCAGTCTCTTTTCAGTAGTTAACTCTTTGTACTTCCTTCTGCTTATCTCTGTGTTTACATTCTTCCATTTTCTTCTCTCATTTATCTTTCTAATCATCTCACCCGTGATCTTTGGTTTGGTTTGGCTTTTTCTCGTTAAAGGTTCTTTCATTTGCGTCTTTCGATAACCCTTTTTTTATATATTCCCATTTTTATTCGATAGTACTCAGCTCTTTACCCTCATCCATGATTTTCTCCACAGCCTGCTGATACTCCTTTCTTGTTAATTTATTTTATGCGTCTAAATTCTATTTCCTAGCCCACCGTCCCTGCCTTATCTTTTTAAAACAGACGCTACACTTCATAACAGCCAAATTGTGATCAGAGTCCGCATCCGCTCTCGGGAAGCTGTGCGAATTTACCATACTGTTCCTAAACCTGTGCCTAACCACAATATAATATATTTGATACCTTTCTGAGTCACCTGGCATTTTCCATGTATACCTACGCCTTTTGTGGCGTCTAAACCATGTGTTGGTGATGACTAACCCCATTCTCCGGCAGAACTCAATTGCTTTTTCCCCGCGTTCATTCCTCGTGCCTAACCCATAGTCCCCCACCTAACCATCATCTCTTCCTTTGCCTACCGTCGCATTCCAGTCCCCCATCACTATCAAATGTTTCCCTGCAGAACAGACGCGATTACATCCTCTAACTCATCGTACATCCTATCGACTTCTTCCTCCTTGTGGCTACTCGGTGGCATGTATACCTGAACAATGACCAAGTTTGTCGGTTCTGCTTTAACCTCTACGAGTAAGATTCTACCATTTGTTTGCTCTATGTTGACAACGCTTCTTCCTACTCCTTTATTTAATATTATGGCAACCCCACGTTGACTCTCGTCCCCGCCGCTGTATATTATTCTATAATTATCACTCCAGTAATCTCCGCTAACCTTCCATCTCACCTCGCATAAACCTAAAATATCTCTATTTCCTCTTTCCATCTCTCGGTTAATATTCTCTAATTTTCCTGTTCTCAACATTGTCCCAACACTTCAAGTTCCTCTTCTAACTAATTTCGTCTTCTTCTTCTGCACCTTCTGTCCTGCTGCTGTCGGTTTTCCTTTGCAAAGGTTTCGTGAGACGACCGAGGAAGTCTTGCATCTCCCGCTGCCGGGTATGACACACGACCGATTGGGCCGAGTCCCGCAGTTGCCAGGACATTGTGTTCATCATAGTAATATTGGTAATGATACTTGAGGTGGTTTTCCGTTGCCTTCTTCAATTGTGTTTTTAACGTGATACCATCACTTAATGGCTGCCCTACTGGGTCAGATGCCTATGAAGCCTCCTCACAGAGGAACAGACGCTGCGTGGACTACCTTTCGTCTGGCTCCTAACCTTCGACCTATCTGGCATGGGTGACCCTACCAGGAGCAATTATAATTACTCCCGCCAGCACAGCTCAAGGGGTCATCGGAGCGCACAAGCCCTTCCACTACGTCAAGGTTGTAGCTCATGGGAGGGAATTAGGCATTATGTACTACTAGGTACTGATAAATTTGGCCTCTCAGTCTTACATGTAGTCAAATAAAGAATGGACTCCTGAACATGTATATTTTTAATATACGCGAAAATACTCCTTATTCTCAACCTGCACTGGAATAAGGCCCGGTTTAATATTATATCGTAAAATCCAATCCCACCAACGTGTTCATTCGTCTTAAATACAAGTATGACCATATATATGGTCATATTTGTATTACTTCACTTACGATGGTCAACGCTCTCCAAAACAGAGACATGTATAAGAAAGGTCAACTGCTAACGTTATTTAAAGAATGATTATAACTTTAAAAATTAAAACGTCCATAAAAATTACCAGATGATCATTTGTATAAACGATGTGAAAAAACCTAGAAACCCATCGTAGTACAAGGGAACGACCTCATCGTACATTCCAGGCATCGTGAACAAATTATCATAACTCTTTTATGATAAAGGATATGTCAACGAAACTCCAAGGACGTAAGAGAGATAAACGCTCTTGCATACGTATTTAAACGCAGTACTAATTGGAAATATTATTACGATAAGTGTATATGCGTAATTGCAATGCGTTCATAATTTGGATATATTACTATGGGATTGAGTTAAGTTTCTGAATTTCGCAATTTCTAAATAAGCTATGATATCACTGAAATGAAAAAACTTACGATGTATCTTTCCACGAATTTTCATTAGGTACGACAAGTTTCAACGCATCGGCAACGCCATGCTGAAGTACTAGTACATCCTCAGGTTCGTTCCTGAGGATGACGCCGGTACGTTGAAACTAGTCGTACCTAATAACAATAAGTGGAAAGATACATTGTGTTTTTTTACTGCAGTGATAATGAATTTCCACAAAGTTAAGCCTGAAAAACATAGATTACAGCAATGATACCTTTTTACTTTGTTCACATTAATATTATGATTTGCTAAAAGGGACTTTTTGTGTCGAACCTCTGATTTGTAAATACTGATGTTTGTGGACTAAAATTGATTTTGTTGATAAAATAACACGTGGGGAATTACTAATTTTTAATTAATTCACAGTTGTCTCCAGGTTGTAAGAAATATTTCTCTTTTTCAACACCTGCCACAGTCTACCACTACTCAAGCGATCACACACTCTTCCTTCCTCTTATGCGCTCATCTAATATTCTGCTTCGCATCACACCCTTGAATGACCCTCATTAGCTATTTTCTTCGTATGTCCACCAACTTCCTAACTTCCTCCCTTCCATCAACTCAACACTTTTCCGTTTGCCTTGACCTCTATTCCACTGTATTCTTTCACCTTCTCCGGATCCCACTCCCTCCCTAAGTCCCTCTCCTAGCCGAAATTAAAACTCCGCCCATCCACCTTTCATTGTAGACGGAGAACCCCATTGGTCGTTTGCACGTGTGACGCCCCATTGTTTCTGCCGAGGT
Organism: Hetaerina titia; assembly: GCA_037158775.1. NCBI lineage: Eukaryota > Metazoa > Arthropoda > Insecta > Odonata > Calopterygidae > Hetaerina > Hetaerina titia. The sequence goes on from CM073778.1 coordinate 36,694,069, forward strand.
GACACGTGGAGCTATCCTTTGAAGAGGGCAAAATTACCATCGTGATACATTTACGTCAATAAAAGCCTCATATTATGCTTGGTTTACAGATAAAGAGGCAGGGGCTTTACGGACGAACCTTACTAATTGTCAGTCATTGTCTTTGACTCGTAGAGAGAGCTCTCCAGCATGCTAAACCTAATTCACACTACACACTTTCCTTGTTCTCTCCTGTTCTGAAGTCCTATCCTCCTTTCGTGTCGTACTGACGCCATTTTCTTTTTCTTCCTGCCGTCCGCGCACTCCCATAATCTCAATTATCCCTCATTACTTGAATGAGTACGCTCAAAAATGTTCGTCTTACTCCATTTCTTTACACCTTACGCCACCTACCCTTCTTCATATCCGCAAATCTGGTTGCCTTAGGTTAACCTAATTAAATTACCTAATGTTATTTCCGGCTCTTTTTATTAGCACTCCCCACTTCGTAAAACTGAAATCAGACAATTGGCTTTTCCATTAAAAATAAAAAATCGTACGTATACGGACTTGACAAAAGCTTTTTTTCAATGCGATTGCTGATCAGTGCAATTAAGTTGTTGTACTGGAAAAATACACTATCGTGCAGAGCAGTTTGTTTATTTTTATTTCAGTGATCTTAGAATAAATAATGAAAGAGGAACGAAGCAATCATTTAGGAAATATTTTGATTTGTTGATAAATGTTTAAACATTTGCCAAACAATGGTTAATTTCGGAGTTCATGAAAAATGTCCTCTTTGGTGATGGATGCTAATTGAAATTCAATATTCATCAGCAATGGCTGAAGCAATGTAATAATAAACCTTCTGTAAGATTCCTCCCCTAACCCTCCCTAGGGAAACATGATGGAATGCCTCCAATTTTATCACCCCCAAAAACCCTTTCGTAATTTTAAGGAGAGCCCCACAGTGTCAAGAAACAGATGAAGAGAGTGATACTAGTCTTGGGCGCATAATTTTTGGGATTTTTTGAAAATAGTATATTATGTATATCATAATGTATACGCATGTAAATTAATTAATATTTCATGCCCATAGATTCAGATATGTATATAGAAATAAGTACGCCTCGTGGTCTTTCCCTGCATTAGTATTGGGTATCAAATATATGTATAAATAATAAATGCTAAGAATTAGGTACTGACTGCATTAAAAAAATCATTTGGTGACATTTTAAGGAAGGATAACAATAAACAACAATAGTGTAATGAGTCATAATGATCATCTTTTTTTAATAAGTCCGTTCGTATTTATCGATGCTGAAATTCAGTATAATGGTGACATTTCAGAACAAATCAAACCAAATCAACAGCATAAAATATACTCACTGTTGAACTTAGCCTTTCTTTTAGAATACCATGTTTCCGAGCTATTAGAAGCTACAAGTGTCAAATACTATAGCAGGCCTCTATCCATTACAATTCGCAATTTATTGAAACATGATACCATATTTTTTCCTCTTGTATTCTCATTTTTTAGCATACCTCCATGGTGTTTCAAAGTCCAAGACGTCATACTCGGGTGCAATACCTGCATTATACCTGAGGTTGAAGCGTTGAACTTTGAAACGTATTGTTCCTTAGAAATAAATATGACAGTGAAAAAACATAATATCTTTTCATTTAAGTTTAAATAAAAATACGTCCCAAAAATACAGTTTAACAATCTTTCATTCAAGTTCATTCTTGAAGTCGATGTCATCAATTGCTTTCTATTCAAGTCTTTGATGCTTTTAAAAATAGAGAGTATTTAAAAGAGAATAAGTTGTCTATGCCTCTATAAACGAGAAATCTTTTAGAAAACATTTGACTTAAATCACGTGTGCAGTGAAAAAATTGGTGAAGCCATCTATAGGGTTTGTCCGGAAAATAAGTTTATGATGCTCATTGTCTTTTTTGACAAAAGGGGAGTCGACCACTACGAATTTGTACCTGAACGGCAAACTGTAAATGCTGCATTTTAGGTCCAAGTGCTCGACAGGCTTCGAAAACGAGTCGTCCGCGTCCGGCCAGCGATCAACCGTATTACTGACAACCTGAGCGACAATTCGCCGTCTCACACCGCGCTTGTCGTGTCGGACTTCTTGGCCAAGCATGGCATGGCAACGCTTCCGCACCCGCCCTACAGCCCGAACTCGGCACCACCGGACTTCTTTCTGTTCCCTAAGATAAAGATGAGTTTGAAAGGAACGCGATACGGGACTTTGGACCCGTCAAAGAGGCCGTGACGACGTGTCTTCGAGAGGTTCCCGATGATGCCTTCGCGGGAGCGTTCCAGGAATGGGAACGCCGCTGGAACAAGTGTATCGACTCACAAGTGTCCTATTTTGAGGAATATTAGCTTAAGATATGTAAAAGTGTAATACATTTTTTTTCCTGAGCTCAGTACACTTATTTTCCGGACCAACCCTGTACTATTTTATATTGCTGTAATTCTATCCTACACAGATTTCATTGAATTTTATCCTTCGAAATTATTACGACAGTAAAAAAAAGACAATAAAAAATAATTAAATAAGTAATAAAATACACAGTAATAAAAAGACAATTGCAGATTACAGAAATCCATTTAATGAGAAAAATACGCGCGTTTTCAGATCTGAGGGCGGAGATACTCTGTACATCTTTGGAGACTTGTACATCCACTTTCGCGCTTCCAATCATTTCTTAATGCAGGCAAAGTACAATCCACCAGATGTCCTTCTTATGCCTCGGTTATCTCTAACTGGCGCTACATTCAGGTGAGGCGAGTAGAGATGAAGTACCTACGCACATACGTCGGTTCTGTAATTAAATTATAATTCGGTCCTGAAATCGTTTTTTTTTTTCAAAATTTAACTAATTGCAGAGAAAATATCTATTTATGTAAAGCAACGCAATGGTATGTTTAATAATGCGAGGAGATTTCAAACGAACTAAGTCAGGAATTGGCCACAGCTCAAAGGTCAAATTATGAACTAAATACAAGGAATAAATCATGAACTAAATTTCTGTATATTGAGCAAATTAAACGCAGGTCTCTTTTCTGAAGAGGCGAAAATGTTGAGACATCTTCATCCTATTCCCTATTATCGAGAAAATATTCGTGACTGATAAGTAATGGAAATAGATTTTAGATACGTTCAAAATGCAAGTATTCCTGCGAACCATAAGGGACCAGAATAGAAGTAGTGGAGACTTTCAAGAAATTATTCGTGTGATCCAGAATTCCAGGTGAACATGACTTCACATAACTTCTAATAGATTGTGACTTTTTTCTCGCAGTTTACCTTACTTAGGAAACTAGTCTAAAAGATACTGTGTATATGAAGCTGAATGTAACCCCTGTCTCTCACATCGTTTGATTTTATTTCTCAATTGTTACCCAGCCTTTCAGGAAGTAGTAAAATATAGAGTCCATGTTTGGTTAGAATTCATACTCACCATATTCCCTCACGGGGACTGGAAGCCTTACTATCTTGAAGAAATACCTGTAGTATCCTCCACCCGTGGTTATATTTACTGGGTTTTATCTGCCCGCTGTGCGTCACACTCTGACGTGGTTGTCTCCGGCTTTTAGTCATTAATCACGACGTCATATGGGACTGCATGTTTCCTGAAGCCAGACCACTGGAAGGGAGAGGCATTTATACTAATGATATTATATTATTGTAATGTGTCAGAGCCACCACAAAGAAAAAAGTTTAAATTGCAATACAAAAAATAGCACGCATTGTCGTCGCACGGTTTTTTTCAAATAAAATACAATCGATTAAAATACTTTTTTTTAGGTGATCTACCGGTTAAGGTAGATTTTTGGATGGACACAACCATCAAACAAACATTTTGCAACTCCAAACAAAACCCAATTTAGCAACCTAATCTACATCAGATTCCTCTTCATCTCTGTGTACTTCTTTCCACCCTTCAACCCGTCCAACATCCCTATCCTGTTCCTGCCCTTTCCTCGCTTGCCCAACATTCTCCCCTCTATTACCTTCTTCAACATTCCACTACCGCTCAATACGCCTTTCATCCACTTTTCCTGCCTCCATAGGATTTCTCTCAACAAACCCCTCTCCTCACCCATCATCTCCAGTACTTCCTCATTTGTTTTAATACTTTTAGCATATGCTTTCCACAAACTTTAATCAAACTCATTCGGAGGTTAGAAAAAAGTTTTCATGCTAAAACATGTGTAAATATACGTACACGTTGCCGCTGTTTTTGCGAATGCATGCAAATACAACGGAAACGGGGACCGCGAGGAATTATTGCGATCTCAATTATGTCGTTCTGAGGAATATGTCAAAGAAAAGATAATGGAAACATTTACTCTATCATCAAAACAACTTTTAATCATTACAACTTCACCTAAATGCAATGATAGTCATGCTATCTTCAGCCCGTCAAAGAGGAAGTCGAGCAAAGAGAAATTGTGTCGGAAAATTACAAATGTCCATGGAACAGTTGTGTGAGCACTTGCCACTGTGTACGACAGGAGTCATCTACTATAAACCGGTAATTCTCAAAAGTATGTTGAGGACCCTTTTTTTGATTACGAGGATACACTTGACTAGTTCACCATGTGCTAAGGAACACGTTTCTCTGAGGCGGAAGTCCGAATGATTGCGAATAACATTTGCTTTACTCAGTTTAAGAGTAAAAATGATCAAAAAAAAACGTTACCCAGTTTATCATACTTAGTCCAAGTGCTCCGAAAACGGCTTGACATGAGCAAAAATAATTGGCAGAGAGCATAAGATGAGTGGAATGGGTAATTTTGGCAATGATTATGTCACTCCAAGGAAGTGCTTCAGGCGCCCAGACCGGATCTATCACCGCTTTCGCAAACAGCCGCTGGTTCAAAGCGCCAGGACAGCACGTGGTCCAACGAACACGTGAGAGAAGTGCCGACAGGAAATAATTAGGAAAAACTACGGCCATTATCTTTCGAACGGATATATATTTTTGCCGCGGGAGCACTTGGCCAAATGGACGTTCCTGTCCATTTACATGGGCGTGAACGACGACAGAATAAATGAAAATCGCCACTTCCTTCCCTCAAATTCACATTGGCTCTTTTTATAAGGGACGAATTTCGGGCAAATATGAATAATTATCGATGGTCTAGGCATGGCTCAATATTTTATCCCGCAGATTTGTAATGATAACGTTTTTCTATACAGCTAGTACTATCCACAGTAAAATCACTCCGAAATCTCACGTATGTGAATGAGCTACAAAATATATCCGTATTTGGAGTACGAGTAAGATTGATGCTTCAGTTTCCATTTACCTCCAATACCCCTCCTCACTGCTTATTGAGTAGGATATAGAGATACGCATATGATAATACACAAGACATAATCCGAAGCCCGAAGTTTTGGACCACTGTTTATTAAAGGCATTTGAAAAAAAATAGAAAATAAAAAACTTAAATAAGTGAACAATTATGCAATAGAGTGGAGACATTCTTATGATATTAATTAAAACTTGACCACTGACAGATCGGTATAAATGTCGGAAACGAAGGATCTTAGAATTTTTTCAAATTGGTAATCTACTGGTTAAGATTTTGGATGGAGATAACGGCTAAAACTATAACTATGCACAAATAAATGTCTTGTTTCTCCTAACAAAAACCAAAAACAACATCCTACTCTGCAACAAAGTCCCACTTAAACTTCGTATAGTTCCTTTCCCCCTTCATGACGTCCAACATCCAGATTCTATTCCTGCTCCTTCCTCGTTTGCCTAACATTCTCCCCTCTATTACAGCCTTCAACATTTCACTGCCGATCAATACGCTTTTCATCCATCCATTCCATCCAAACCCCTCTCCTCACCCACCATCTCCAGTACTTCCTCATTTGTTTTCCTCTCGGTCCATTTCACCTTCTCCATTCTTCTACACACCCACTCTATCGCAACTGGCGATAAGTGTGAAGGTTCGCTGATATGTCCTTAAATTATCTCAAAAGAGATATTCCGTCAAATACTCGAGGGATAGAAATGCTTTTAAGCCCACAGATACGAGTGAGCTACTTTATTTTTCGTGGAGGCTGTAGATTTTCGTGAAATTTCCTTTGAGGTATGTTGATAAAACATTTCATTTATATTTTCAACAAATGGGTGGATATTGTTGTCCGCGATGTTGAAAATCGTCGAAAATGAGTCATAGGGGTGATTATCGCGGTCGTTGCTGATTTGTTTCGAGTCCGACCAATTATTATTTATGACAGTACGCCGTTCATTATCGGGGTCTTTCGCTTTCTACGTCGGAATAATACCGCCCTTTTATTTTACCGCTATTTAATCAATGATCTCTCTGATACGACTTTATTTATGTATTTCCGTCGCAGAATCAGTGTTAGCGGACGGTGCGCACTTTGATCGCTCAGTTACCCAGCGTAATGCGATATTGTAATATTGTACCGGTCATTATTACCGATTCTTATTAACTGAGGAACTACATTTTATTGTTTATCACGCTACAACTGAATTCAAAGGACTAGAAACTCTTCTCTTTTTGCTTCCGGCTTTCATTAAACAGAAGAAATATTTTGTTAAAAAATGGACGCGTGAATTTAAATAGAAACATAAGCATTTAAGGTTTCCTGGGCATTTTTGAACAATTTTCCTAATTAATTCTAAGCGGCGGGCGTTTTTGTGGGGAAATTTATTAGGACTCCATGGGATCCAATGTGGGACCAGCTATTCTTTTAACTTCAGGTTAAAAGAGTAGCTGGTTAGGTAATCTACCGTTTAGGTAGGTTTTTGGATGGACACAACTATCAAATAAACATTTTGTGACTCCCCACCTAGCAAACTAATGTACTATATATCAGGTCCCTCTTCATCTCGGTGTACTTCTTTCCTCCCTTCATCCCGTCCAACATCCCTATCCTGTTCCTACCCTTACCTCGCTTGCCCAACATTCTCCCCTCTATTACCCTCTTCAACATTCCACTACCGCTCAATACGCCTTTCATCCATTTTTCCTGCCTCCATAGGATTTCTCTCAACAAACCCCTCTCCTCTCCCACCATTTCTAGTACTTCCTCATTTGTTTTCCTTTCGGTCCATTTCACCTTCTCCATTCTTCTCCACACCCACATTTCAAAAGCCTCCAATCTACGTCTATCCTCCTGCTTCAGCGACCACGTTTCCGCGCCGTACATAGCTACGCTCCATATCAGAGTTTTTACGAGTCTTGTCTTAACATCCCTACTCAACGTCCTCATCATCAACTCCCTCCTCCTTGAGAAAGCCTCCTTGCCTAGCGCAATTCTTCTCCTTACGTCCCTACCACTTTGACCGTATTGGTCCAAAACACTTCCGAGATATGTAAACTGTTCTACCTGCTCTATTTTTTCCCCGCCTATTTTAATATTTAGCTTAGCCTTTTTCTTTCTGGACAATCGCATAACCTTTGTTTTATTAATATTGATTCTCATCCCATATTTATCGCACTGAACCTCCAATTCAATCAACAATGCTTGCAACCCCTTGGCTGACTGAGCAACTAATGCTTGGTCATCAGCAAACCTAACCGATTTTACGAATTCCCCCCCACTTTCATTCCAACCTCCAGTTCTTCCCATGCCTCTTTAAACATTTCCTCCACAAAAGCATTGACAGCTAAAAAATAACACTGCAGGACGAAGAAAGCTCATGAATGGAAGTGCTATGTATTGTGGAAATTATCAACGAAATGATGGATTGACCCCATGGGTCATTGTGAAGAGCACGAGAAATGTTTATATGTGACTTTTCATTACATTTAATATTTGCACAAAAACAGTGTTTTTGAAATATAGACGATTGCCTTGAAAAAGGCGATTTCCTTTGAAGAAAGATAAAAAAATAAATACGTGACGTGTTCAAGTTCTAAGATCTTTTTCTTTTTTCCTGACCAAATACTTTGACCAGAATGATTAAACTTTTGACACTTTTCAAATTACTTTTTCTGAAGATTGAATCATTTTTATCAACATCGGTAGCATGGTTCCATAGCTGGCGAGAACACATCTGTAGCAGGTGTTTTCTTTGTGCTCACTGTAAAATTGCTAATGGTCCGTGGTCGAGGATTCTTGCGTTCGTTGTCACACGACCTTCGGCCGTCTTAGACTGTCACGCACCCAGGAACGAGTATTTTGTACATCAATAGCATCATCGTCAATGTACGATGGATTTTGACGAGTATTAAACTACGCAATTGAAGAAATCAGTTTAATACATGCTGTTCTTGTGCAATAATCGACGTCATTTACAGTGTTGAAAGCGCTTCACACTCTAGCGGCAACCATACGAACCTTGTGCACTGTAGAGTGCAGCCATCTATGCCTTGTAATTAAAATCATGCCGGAGTCTTTTAAGCTCAACTACTTAGTTAAATAAATATATATCGAGTCTCGTGAAAAATATTTTAGCATAATAATATTAGATATTATTTAGAAATCGAACGCATCCCATAAAATAATGCGGGGAATGTGACGATAGCAAACCATATCGTTTGGTCATCAGTAATGCAAGGATTAAATAGACTTTATTTTAATAAATTCAAGACAAATATATTTTGATGGTAAACATTTTCAATGCACTGCATTAAACGGTCAAATGATGTTCAATAAATGTGGACACTGATTCCCGCTTTAATATATTCCATATTCTTCTTCTGTTATTATTCCATATTATTTTTTCTTCCATATTCAAGGATAGGACACAAAAACATTCGGCAAAATCTAGATAAACACAATAATTTCAAAATGGAATTGTATTATTTTTTGCATCGTATTCGTCAAGAATTGAATTTTTATATGTTGGTAAACTCTTTTTAAAATAAGAGATGAAGGGGGACCTGATATAGATTAGTTTGCTAGGTGGGGAGTCACGAAATGTTTATTTGATAGTTGTGTCCATCCAAAAACCTACCTTAAACGGTAGATTACCTAATAATATATATATACGCACACACGTTTGATTCAGAGTAAGTATACGGGGATGTCTGAATGGTAGTATCCCCTATACGGAGCTCTCCGTTTCATCTAAGTCTTGGCACAGCCCTGTTGGAAGGGTGGTTGTGGGGATGGACGGTCGGCTAATGTTGAGGGATGACCCGTTCGTCGACCGACCCATCCCTCCCCGGTGGGAGCGTGCTGGAGGACGGCCATCGCCTCGTGCCGTCGTGACACGTGTGGTGCCCGCCTACTTCTCCCAGGAGGTCATACGACTAAAGCCCCCGCCTCTATTTCTCCCTCCGCCACCGTCTCCCCGCATATTCCCTTATTCTGGTTGTGCCTTCATTGAGGTCGCATGCAAGTACGAGGGTAATTGCATTAGTGCATCGCTGCGCCCTAAGGACACCGTCAAAGCCATCTGGAGCTTCGACCGGGTGAGACTGGAGTGGCGCATCGCTCATGACCGCCTTAGATGTGCCATGCCCCGACCATTGGCTTTGGTTATCCATTCATCGCATGAGAAATGTTTAGTCTAAATATTGTTACCTGCAAGTGATATTTGTTGCTTCGTACATTTCAACGGGTGCTAGATGAGACGATGGTTATCCCCTTTATCCCCGGCCCAGGTTTCTTGAGAGTTACATTTCAGTCTGAAAATATATTACTTTAATGCAATGGAGGAATGTAATTTTGAACATTGTCCAAGTTTTTTGTCAAATTCACATTTAAAATTACGTATAATTCCTGACGTTGTTTCGGGAAAAAGTAGTTGAAACGCCCAAGTATTATCAAAGTTGATCGCCCGATCTCAATCTTCCATTGAAGGTTTCCATACCGATTAGTGTATTCACTTTATAAATTATCGGGATTTACTGTTGAGTATTGGGCACATTTGCAAAAATTCAACGTTTCGTTCTAACTATGTCGATCGGAATTGAATGAAGAGTTCGTTCGGGAATTGTAAAGGTGCGGTGGATTCCCACACAGAACGCCGCCCGTCGGATGGGACGTTAATCTACGTACCCGTTGGTGCCTTCGGTTAACAGTAGCCCGATTCCGACACTGGGTTTCACTCCACTCCTCTTCCTTTCTCATTCATACGTAATGGTGCAAATGACCTCAGCTGACTGTCGCCTCCCCTAAAGCTACTACTACTTTTAAGAGTTCGTTCTATTACCAGTCTCCTGTCCCTCCAATCCATTCCTATTTTCTGCAATACACGCTCAATTTTTCCCAATTCACTCTATCAAACGCTTTTTCGAAATCTACAAAACAGGCAAAAACGTCCTGGTTGTATTCTATATTCCTCTCAATTAGTGATCTCATTACTGTAATGGCATCACGCGTACCTCTTCCTTTCCTGAACCCAAACTGATCATCCCCTAAGTAATCATTTGCCTTACTCTCTATCCTTTTGTTGATGATCCTGAGAATAACTTTAGCTGCGTGGGATATCAAACTTATTGTTCTGTAATCCTCACATGATATAGCCTTTGCCTTTTTTGGAATAGGAACTAACACCGATCTCACAAAATCTTCCGGCCAGATTCCTTCTTCATAGATACTACGAATCATTCCACATATTCTTGTTTCCACATTTTCTTAAACATTTCAGCAGTTCCGTGTAATATTTTTGAACACACTTTGATGCTTCGAAGACCGAATTTAATGATTTGTTTTTAATGATGTAATTGACCGTTTTCCACTGGTTCAATGTCCGACCGACTAACTTCTATGCGCTGAGTGATTAAAGAAGGCATTCCGTTTCCCGAAAGCCCATAAGAGCTCCAAAATTACGCACCCGGTCTTGGGGATGACATTGCTCTCAGTCAAGATCATATCCGTCAATGGCTACTTCATTTAACCTTATTACTAGTCAACTTTCCATCCTCTCTATCCTTATTTGACAACTTAATGATTATGTCTTTAATAATTAATTGAACCTAATAAATGGTCAAGAACCAACGGCTTCATTCTTTTCAGCAGAATATACTCGTATTTTTGATCCTAAATAATTTCTCACAGCAACGACTTCCCATGCCATTCAATCACCTTATTGATTGAAGCACGAAAATAGGCGAAGACAGCTTCTATTACAACATCTATTTTTACCTTTTGGAAGTAGATTCCTGGATAGAGCAATCGATTATTTCAGCGAGTTCTGCAAGGGAATGAAAATAATTCTCCGGACATTATATTTAAGAGGTAGCGACGAATGTCTGAAGTCGTCCGTAACGAAATACACACAATTTAAGTCTCTCGACAGCAAATATTAAAGAAATCAAATCCCACGTTTCCTGACGAGATGAGAGAAATATGCAAGATATGACTCATGGAACAAATATTTGCAACCTGTATACAACCAAGCAAAATTGAATTAAGGGGTATAGCTGCTCGAACGCACTTTTCTGAATAATGTGAGGGAAGAAGTAGATAGGTGTCAATGGTGAAATGTTGAGAGGGTGTGTGTGGGTTAATATATTAATGCATGAGGACACAAGGGAGTAGGGGACGCGGAGGAGTAAGGTAAATGAGATGCGAAGAGCGTTTCATGTCAGCGAGGGCATTGACGACCCTTGAAGCCAATTAACTTTTAATACATGGAGAGTGCTGGCAGATGCAGCAATTTTGAAATGTTTTCAGCGACAGCAGTTTGTATCTACAAGACAAATGGGTGAGTCGCTTTGAAAATGTGCGTTAATTATGCAATTAATTGATGTAGCATTAGTTAATCATTGCCAACACAACTTTCAACGCTTACACAACTGTGGTGATATCGAAAATTAAAAAAAAAGATGCACTCCAAGTAATGAATTAAACGTAAACAGCTGCTCCTTCATAATTTATATTACACTTCTTGCTGCATCAGACATTTCAGACACTCTTCCACGTCTGAATTTACCAGGTCGTATTATCCTTATTAGCGTAGTTATTTAATGCATAAAATTATTGATTTTACTCCAGTAGTACGTCAGCCACATCCACTTGAACGGCACAACAGAGCAAAAACAAAATATATAGAAAAAACCTAAAAATATATTGACATTGCATATTGCACAAGCTTTCGGTCTTCTTCAGGTATGACTGCTGAGACTGACCCGAAGAAGGCCTAGGAGAAAGAAGGCCGAAAGCTTAAACTAGCTGCAAAGCGAGTGTCCATTTACGTGTTTTCTCTATATACTCGTGTTTTTTGTGCTCTGTTGAACCGTCCACATTCTACAGAGGGGCACGAATATATACGATAAGCGTTGAAAATGTAAATTTTCCTGTAAGTTGGGACAGGTGCTGTACATATTTTTATTTCGTTTACATCATAAACAATACTGGTACGGGATAAAAAGTGATGCTCCAGATCATCAGACTGACCGTTCTCTTCCTCACCGATTTAAACCATTAAAAAAAATAGGGAAATGGGGAGCAGGTGCTGATGTGACCGTCTGGTCATCTCTCTTTGTTACCTCACATTATTTAGCTTGCTTAACATATTATCGATAATCAATCGTATTTCACACCTGACCGAACGATTATCTCTTGTCGAGGGATTTCTGATCTTCATGAGCTACAAAAAGTATTGCAACCCGGGTTCATAAAATGATCGTGACTAATTTAGAATTACCGCTAACGTCTAAACAAGTTTAGTTGTTCGGGTGATGTAATTAATTACAATTTAATAAATATTATAGTTAATTATTATTATTTTATGCTCACATAAGTTCCTTGATTACTCAGGTAATATTCGCAATACGTACTCAGGTACATTGGCAATATGATTGCTACAGTTGTCGGTGCCAAAATTACGCACACTCTCGTTTGGTACTCATTCCAAAACCTGAAAACCGATTACAAAATGGCTCACATAATCTCTTATTGTACCGTCAACTGTTAACCTATTTCAATCGTAAATTACGAGTATCTTTCTCTGATGACCTATTTCCATTGGGAATTATCGTTAATATTTTCGTATGCATAAGAATTACTACATTGGGGGAAGAACGACTGAAAAGCGTCTTATTGAGCCTCTTGTAGCAATCCCTTACTTAGATACTGCTTATATTATTTATTTATTAAGTCAGTGTTAAACTTAAAAATTGTTTGGAATAATCTATAAGATTAATGCAATGATATATCTCAAATTTACATTAACGTTATTGAATTGGCAGCTCGTAAATTTCTGAAAGTTTTCCTCCCCGTTCCATAAGACCCGTAATTATGGGTGGATTTATTTAATATTCCCCTAATACTGTAATTGAATAATTGTTTACCAAGTGGCACTGTACGAGAATCAGATATTGAGGATTATTGACTGTTGCTGTCTATCTAAGCCTACATTTAATTCTCTGTTTACGTTATACTATAGACGTTATAACACATTCCTGAATATCAACATGTATCAAACTCAGCAGTTGATGCCTATTGGTTTAGGTTGGTTAATGAAAACATTAACGCTCAATTAAATAGATCTCTGTCAATGACGAATATGATGGAACCCATAATCACTTTTATAAACGAGTACATAATTTCGAAAAACAAAATAAAGTTCCGCGGAATTCGGTCGGCTTCAATTTAGCACTAAATTGAAAAAAGAGTTAAATTCAAAAAATTGTGGGAGAAAGTAAATTTTAACAGAGGCATCCACTTGTACGCTAAAACTTAGAATTTTAAGTTTTCCAAATGTTCACATTTCCAAATAATTCGCCTTGATAGGAATTCGAACCGGGGTGCCTCGATGTCCGGCCGAGTGCATTAGCTGGTTAAGCTATCGAAGTCCGTTTCACCCCGAAAATTTGGTACCTGTGACATTGTATGTAAGGTATTTCGTCATAGCACTTGCTCCTTTCAAGTCCCAAATATTTCGGAGCATTGGAGCTTGGTAAGCACGGAGAGTAATCTCGGTAGCTTGAAAACACTCTGCCGGACATCGAGGGACCAGGTTTCGAATCCTGGTCAATGCAGATGATTTTCACACTTTGAAAATTCTGCATTTATAAAAGAATAAATTGTGCTCTTATTAAAGTACGAGGTGCGTTTAAGTTCTGATATCTAATGATATTCTTGCAAAATACTTAAACCAAAACCTTGAAACTCTTGTTACTGCTGAAAATAAATTCTCAGTGGACATGCGAGTCGATCACAATTCTAGCACCATGATTCCAAGACCGTCTAGAACGCTTCCGCAGGGATCACTTATGTCCAAGGGAAAGAAAATTACATAAGCAAGAGCAGCCCCAAATGGAAAACTTGTGGCCAATGACAATGTTAAAATTCGCAAGTGAAGTCAACGGATATTAGTTCATTTACGTAAAGCGATATTTTAAGTAATAAAAACACTTATTACTCTTACGTCAGCTCTACGAACCCTGTACATCGTTCGGTGCAGCCATTAATGTCTTGCATTTATAAATATCGTTTGCGTATTTTAATATCAGTCACACCTTTCTTTCTATCTAGTAATCCGAGGCCCGGGAAAAAATTACGACATCATAAAACTTTCATGTCTACACAAATACCCAGCAATCCACCAAAAAGAGTGGTGAGTCTACTTTGCTAGACAATTTAGGTTGGGATTCTCTTACGCAGCGGCGTTTACAATATACATTAAACTTATTAAAAACACCGAAATATGGCCCTTTTCCGATGAAATCAAGAATATAATAC